>CM057814.1:51558104-51980604 GCA_030067965.1 Latrodectus elegans | reverse complement strand
GTAGAAGCAGTTTTCAGTAAAGACAATGCCGTTCAATTCCGTTATACATATCCATCATTCAACCCACCATTAACAGCGTAAGCGCTTGTGGTTTTGATTCAAGGGTAAGCGAAGCAATGGACGACTAGCGGTAATTCCACTCAGTTGCAAACAAGGTTGAATGGTACAAGTGCATGATCATAATAGACTGAATCTGTTGTGTTATGTGTAAATACATGGCTGAGCTATCCTTCACTGTCATGAACGCAATATGATTACCATCAAGTGAAGTGGTGAAACGAGGTGGGTGCGATCATCCTCATTGTTCCACTGTTCGTTACTTCATCCAGAAATCATAGATTCGTTTTACAGTTGCTTAGTTTCTGTTTAATACGATCACTGATTCTTTTTAAAGATTATTCGCAGTTCCAGCAGTCTACTATTCCTTATCAGTCGAAAGAAGCAGCATCCACCCACATCAACAACAGAACAGTCTGATATCTTCCTCCAACATGTAAATAATCATATTAATTATATTCATTTGACTTGTCTACAAAAATAAATAAAAAATCGGAATCAGCTAAAAATATATGTGGCTTTGTGTGATATAAATGTGATAAAAATATCAAAAATATATTTGTTTATGGATAAGAAGCAAAAAAATTAGGATAACGATGGGAACAATATATTGAGTTGTACACATAGGTAATAAGATTTGTCATATATTTTCAATGTAAGAATCAGCCTGTGCAACTGAAAAACATATACTTAAAAATTTAATTGAAATTATAGAAACACTTTGTTTTTAAAACGAATCATACCAATGTTCAATGTAAGTATTAGTCGCATATACATTCTTGGCCATCCAAATTGTAATACCATGAAAGATGAAAGACAAGAGATATCACAACAAAATTTATTTTCTAGATAACATGTTGACCAAGTATCAAATGATTAAATTTATAGACCCCTGTGAAGTGTGGTTTCTGCCAAAATCAGTTGCCAGAGTAGCCACCACTTTTATAGATCACCACTGCTATGCGCCTCGGCATTGATTAAAAGAGACTTTGAATATCTTTTTGTGGTACAACAGACTAAGCAGCTTCCAAAAGTTTCCAAAGTTGATCTGGTGTGCAGCTGGAGATATAATCTGGATCATTTGTTGAGCAACCGTAGGCCATATGTTTTCTATCGATGAAAGATCCGGAGAGCAAGCCATCCAGTAAAGCAATTCAATCTGGCGATTGACGAAGAACCCTTGGAAAATGCGTGACACGTGTGATCGCGTATTATTCTGTTGAAATATGGCTGTGGGCAAGCCATGAACGCAAGGAAGGACAACTGGCTCCAACATTAAGGATATGTAGCGCTGGCTGTTTAAAATACCGGCAATGAGTACTAGAGAAGTTCGAGAGTGATATCCAATACCGCCCCATACCATACCCGGTGCAGAACCAGTATGGCAGTGCATAGTGAGGAGAGAGAGCTGTTCAGAATCCTCTTTCCTCGGTGTCTCCAGATTCGAATGCGACCATCGTGGTGATGCAGACAAAAGCGTAACTAGTCAGTAACGACAATTTCATTCCATTCTGCTGTCCACATCATTCTTTCATCGCACCATTGATCACGGAGACGTCTGTGATTCTGTGTCAAGGGTTGACGAAGAAATGGACGTCTTGCGGACAGGTTACTCTGCTGTAAATGGCGTCGAATCGTACGCGCAAACACTGGATGATGCGTTACAGATTCAATGTGATGTGCTATGGTTCGTGATGCGGCTGTGTGATTCGTCACCATCATGTGCACAATTTACCTGTCATCACGTGAAGTGGTGCACTGAGGTGCATGCAATCGAACACGTCGGTCCGTCGTTCCCTCCTGCATCCAAAGATCCCATATCCGTATTACAGTGGTCTGGTTTCGTTCAACCCGACTACCGATTTCCCTGAAAGATAAGCCACAATCTCGGTAGGCCACTATCTTCCCTCTGTCGAACTTGGATACTTGATAAAAAAAATGATCACTGTTTTCTACGAGACATAATTGATAGTTTTTTTTGGGGAAAAAAAAACTGCAAAGAACACAATTGTTGAACTTGAAATCGTCGAAATATCCAAGCCTTAAATAGCTCATTGAAATGGCGCCACAGACGCACGTGTTGTGCATCTGTGATGAAATTCTACTCAGTAGCTTATCTCACCTTCTCTAATGCATGTTATAAATTTCATGCAATTTTTATGCTTCCTCCAGGATGATGCATTTACTGTGGCCTGCAGTGTAACTCAGTATTGTTAACTTTAAGTACGACTGACATTTTTTTTTTTTTACATTTCTTTGCAAGGAACAGCAATTTTTACCGCATAACATATATATCTCACAAAGTGTTATAGTGTCTTACAGTATCTCCGATTTTAATTGATTTTAACAGATGTTTTCTTCTTAATGTTTAGAATTCAGAAGTAAACTGTACAAAAGTGATAAATCCATAACCGTCGTACAAATTCTTCTGTCCTGTGCCATACATGTTTATATCAAACATGAAATGATTTCTACAAAATACTAGTGATTTTATACAAGAAACTATTTGTAACCTCTCTTTTGATAAAAATACATTTCTATAATACATATTTCACAGAAATATTTTTATATTTTAATAAATAATTACGTAACGAGATGAAAATTAATTTTGTTCTATAAATATTCCATTAAATAAATTTTTATAAAATTTTATTTCATATAATGAATTTATATTATATTTATATGAATTATAAAGCTGAAAAATTATCCAAAGAATGATGATAGAAAATAAGCAATCCTATAAAATTAATTTTTTTTCGTTTCTTCACTTATTATTTTTTTATTTAAAACGTTTTTTAAAAATTCTTTTTTTTAAAAAAGTTTTTTATACTGGCATTAAAATTAAATTTTGTGGCTTTTTGTTGAAGAATTGATTAATTGATAGTCACATATAAAATTTTATTTATTAAAAATATTTTAATTTAAATTACTAAAGATAAAAAAGCGATTTCTTTTATTCTCGCCTTCGAAATTAAATCAAAGAAATGTTCAAGTTTATTTTTTATCACATTTTATTCAAAAATATATTTGATGTTGCTTCATCATTTTCAAGAAAATTACTTTTAATCACAATATGTTGAGGAAAAATTATACTTCTTCCTCATTTCAAAGGAAATTAATATTTCCAATTTAATTATCATACTGAGTTTAATCTTTTGCTCAAATAAGAAAAAATTTCCGTTTCAATAAAGAAAAGTTTCATCTATAAACATGGTATTAAGAATTATAATCTGTGGGAATAGAAAACATATTAAAACCATATTTGGCTTTTTATTAATTAAAAAAAAACTTAACATATAAATAGTACTCGCTTTTCTGCTTTTCTTGTGAATGTGGGTCAATCCAACAGTTGAATAAATAAATTGTAGTCAAACCTCAATAATTTGAGGGTTTGACTTTCCCTCAAATTATTGAGCCCAATGTTCATAGGGGTCAAGTGTTGGTAGGTTCAACCTTCTTCTAAATAGAAGATATTTATAACTCTTTGGATTCATTTTGAAGAGTAGGTTCCGGTTAAAATAATCACCACTTGATATGTATGTGTGCCTGTGTTTAAAAATGGATGAAGAGTTGCTGAAAACGAAACTTCTATTCTTGCAGTCCAAACTATTCAAAGTAAAATTTTTGCTTCAATGCCACTTATTATTTAAAATCGATATTCTTATTGATTTTTTATAGAAATTTCAAATCGTGGTGTTCGTTTATGTTTGATTAGAATTTATGGGAATTAAATGATCTGCATAAAACTTAATCACACACCATAAAAGGATTAAGTGCTGATAATTATGGCTAGAAAGACGCATATATTATTAATAAACATGTAAGAATTGAGAATTTGTGTATTTCCTTCACATGAAAGAAAATTTTAAAGAGAAATGCTTAAAATGTTTGCAGTCATTAAAATTTTAAAACTACAAGGTGTTTTTAAAATACTTTTGCTTTGAACTTTAAAAGAAAATTTATTATTTAATTTTAAATCATAATGTTTCAAAATGCCGAATGTTTTGCAGTGCAGATGCTATAAATATTATTTTTAACATTAGTAAAGACCTTGTCTTTTGTATTTTAATGTATTCAAGAATGAAACAGTGTATAAAAAATGTACGCTGGAGACACAAAAAGAATAAACGGAGAGGAAATAAAATTGATATATAGTAAAGAAAACAAATTTCGATAAAACTGTAAAATATATAATGCAAAACTTCAGTTAAATCCATATACTAAGCATATATAACTTTAACTGAATTTTCAGCATTGCAATAACGTTCGCTACATACTAAAGAATATATAAAATAAAGATTTAAAGTGTCCTCTCTTCAAAGTAAATTTCATTGTAAAATATATATGCCGACTTTACATATCTTTATTATGGTTTTTTGTGGCAGTACTTTTGGAAAGATGATCATCCGCTCCCCAACCATACTATTTGTGGCTAGTATCTATTGGAAACCATTTGCTTGGAGGAACGATCTTATTTGCTTTTTTATTCATTTGTAAATAAAACTGTTGAGAGAATTTGTGTAGTTAAATATTTGTATGTTCTAATATCTTTTCACTACTGTACTGTAGAGAGGAAGATTGTAGTTACCGAGTTAACCACATTACTTAAAAATTACAAAATGTTTTGCAATGGAGATTTTAAATGTTGATAAATTTGTAAAATCCAAATTGATGTGTATGTATGTGTGTTCCCAATTACATGTAGCTAAAATTATCAGCTATTAGCTTAAAAAGTATCAATGGATGGCATTTTTTAAAAAATAATATTGAATCCTTGCACCAGTGTAACATGCAAAGTTTTATATTTACGCTGATTACCTTATTAATTATTACATATTATTATACTAAAATGAAAGCGAAAGCGAAATTTAACAAATATTACAGTAGATGACTGTAAAATTCATGTTTAATTGGAATACGCAGCACAATTTACATTAAAAAAATAAAAGTACTAATATTTTATGCAATAATTATTTCTGCAGTCATATACTTTAGTTTTTTAAAATAATATCAGAAGAAATCAAGGTTATGAGGATATTAAAAATAATATACATAAAAAGAATCACACACAAATGTAGAAGAAAAAATCGAAATTAAGATAATAAAAATAAGATTTAGAAATGACAATATGTTGAAGGAATACCCCGAGGCTGTTTTTTTAGTTTAACAATCAATTTTAGAGATTTTGCAGTGCTCAGGCATCACATGTTATGCTCACTCACCTCAAATGTAAAAATAAAAATAAGACAGAAAAGAGAAGAGTTCCTCCAACTGACGCGTGAGGTCGGTTGTAATCTTTGTACACCCATTTCTTATAAATATATTAAATTTTATGCTCAATAAACTGTGTAGTTCAAACAAGCCGACTGTTTATTCATAAGAATTAGCAAACGAACCAAAGTTCCACGAGAAGGGAAACTGCAGATTCAATCTATAAAATGTGAATTTGCATTGTTTCTTGTTGGAACATCACTTAAATTTTATTAATTAAAGATACACCAGTTTTTTTAATTTTAAGATAATTCTTTAAAAGCTAAGCTCTTCATTTGTTACTGCCAGAGTTTTTGACATTATAAAAAATCTTATTTTTTTTAAAAACCAAAGTAATTAGTTTTTATACTTCTTTCCATGTAATTTAGGTCTTCAAACTGATTCCTTTGAGTTTATCAAATTCTTCTATTCCTTGTTTTTATTGTAAGTTATTTTAATGAATTTAAATAAATTCTGTTTCTTATATTGAATTTGAAGAATGGGAGAAAGATTTGAATTTATTTTTACTTATAAAGAATTGTGTTTTCTAATTTATAATATAGGAAAGTGTCCAAGTTGTCTCTAATCAAAACTAAGTGTTAGAATTACTGAAATGTTAAAAGTATAACTAGTAAATATTTAATTTATTAGAAACCTCCTCTTTGTAATCTGATTATTTTTCATTAAATTAGGAAGATTTCCAACTGCCTAATTAGAATGCAATTTGTTGCTCACATTTTAATTGATCCCCACAGAATTTTCATACCCTTTCTTAATTATTTTCGGATCTACAATACAATTAATGTAAATATTCTGTATAAGTAAGTTATTATTATTTCAACCTTTACAAATTTACATTAAATTATAGTGATAATTATTTTTATTTTAAAGATTTTCTACTCATATATAGATTTGTCCATACAGAATCAAATCCTATAATGATTTATAATATCACTACTTCTCGAAATAAACAATAAATTACTTAGAAACAAATAATTGTGATATTATATTGCAAAAATTCTCTGATGAAAAATTAGGACATAAAGATTTTTCGATATAAAACATTTGTCTTTGTTGATATCTTAGAATTTTGGAAATTCTATATTTAAAAATACTAAATATTAAAAATATGTCAAATTATTTTCCCTTTACTTACATAATAATACTTACAAACACAAGTTTGTTCAGAAATTTTGAAAAATTAATTAATTTTTAAAATATTTTAACAAATTATAAAAAATAATTTTTATTACTTTTTTTTAAAATTTGGTAAAATGTTATTAAGTTCTAAAATTTGCATCACAAATATCATTACTTCCCATTTTCCATATTTTTAAGAAAGGCAATAAATAAACATCATTTTAAGATCATTCTAAGAATATAGTCACATTCTTTATATATTTTTGAGATATACCAATTAAATCTAAATCTTTGCTAATTATATAAAATTAACCAATATATAAGGATTTAGCCATTAGTAAAATTAGGAAATTTAACTGTTTTAAAATACGACTCTTCATTATTTTAGCCTACTGATTGCGGAGCTGTTAGCGTCCCTAACTTCGACACAGCAAGTCTCAGGTTCGAATCCTGGTTCGATCATGAATGTTCTTTTCTCTCTGTGTGTTGGTCTTTCTTTATCCCTTCACTTTCGGAGCAAAAATGGAACACCCACTGTATAGGACGCAGTCACCTTCGCCCCTTGTAGCGCTAATTAAGTATATCTTAAGGGCAGTCGGGTATTAGAAAAATTATTTTTTTGAAGAATAATTCGAATACAATAAATAGTCTAAGATTAACAATTTCATGTTATCTTTTTTTTAAGAGAAATAATTATGTAAGAAATTAGATACTAATAGGTATATAAAAGAAAAAACCATATTTGGAATTATTGTTTTCATGGAGTTTTGTGTCTTAATTTTAAAAATCACACAAGTAAACATTGTTTTCAAATTAAGTTAATAAATAGAGTTTTTTAGCATAGTTCACAAATATAGAAATCAACTGAAAACTGTCAAAAATTATTTGACGGAAACTTGTATAGGGTAATATAAGAAAACAAACACTTCGATCCTTATAACTTCGTACTGACAATACAGATCTTGGTACCTTTATTAACTTTAATGCCATGAAATTTTATGTCTTATTTAATCTATTCATATATTATTTATCTCTTATAACTAAATATATAAATTAAAAAAAATGAATAATTACTGAAGTCCTATATCATTTATACCTGTATAAGATTAAGATTACATTATTACCTGTATAAAAGCTTATATACAGGATCAAATATAATTTTAGCAAAAAGAGTGACAGTCTCAATAAGAAGCAGTTATTAAAATCTGAAGCTTTTTTTTAAAGCTTTATATATCTGGATAGAATGAATTATGAGTTCATAGCTCTGTTGCTTTTGTAATTTTCAAGACAGTGGAAAAATATTTAGAGATTCATTTTAACACATAAACGGGAAATGAATTTCAAATTATCTTTTAAAACAATTAATAGGAAATGAAATCTTTCGTGAGAAGTGTCGTGGCATTCAACCTGATAATTTGGAAGTAAATTTTTTTATTTTCTAAGAAAAAGGGAATGTTTTTTTTTCGATATAGAATTGTCTATAGTAAATAAAAACTCTTTTCACATAGTTTGTTTATCTTTATATATTTTCTTTTAGTATGATATAATTTCTAAGCCTACACACAAAAAAAAAAATTTTGCAAAGGAAACGTTTTCAACACTTTTCAGTTATTCGAAGCAAAGAAGCAAGTGAAATATTTTCAGGAACTAAAGTTCATCCAGCTTTTTTACCCAATGATTCCTAATCTTTAGAATTTCATATCGATCCAAGATTTTGTCGCAGTTTGATTGAGGAAGGCTACATATTTTCTATAAAAAAATGCGTGAAGCGGAAAAACATGGATAGCTTTTCAAATCCAAGTATGTGGAAAAGTAATGAAAATACTACAAATTTTATTCCTGATAGAGAGGCTTATAACAGTACCAAACCTGTATACTATAAACATATTTATAATTTTTGTTTCTGCTTTTAAATTATATGCAAGGAATTTGGGAAATTAAATTGACAAAGAACTTATTTAGAATAAAAACACCTTATTCCTGAAATAATTTTTTATATATATTATAATCGTATTTCTAGAGAATTTTATTAAATTATGGATTTGTTGTTTGTAAATAAGAATTAGTTTTATGTTATAATGAATTGAAATAAAATATTTTGATAATAAGTCTGCAATTACAAGACATAATAAGTGATTTAAAACAATATTTTTTGTCAAATAAAACTCTATGCCCCATAATTCTGGTAAAACTCACATTTCTTTGATTAGTAAACGTTTTGAAATTTTCACTTTAATATAACCAGCCTATTTTTCTATGTTTTATTATAACTGTGCTATATTCATAATGTAATAAAAATGCATTTTAAGTTATCATTGCCTTACGTTTTGAAATTAAATTTAAACTTTCATTGAACAAGAAGAAGGGCAAGTTTATCTTTATTTATTCATAAATCTTTTTAAATAATAATATCTCAAAGAGAGTTTCTTAAATGATTACTTATTGTAAAACATGATATTATCTTATTTAAAAATAAAAAAGTACATAATTTACTTTCCATCATAATATTTGCTTTTATTTTAAAGAATATGTTAATGATCATCTTCTATTTTGTACAGGAAATGGTAATTATACGCAAGTTTCAATAATATTGTATCTTACCTTCAATTGAAATAATTTTGGATAAATTTAAATTACGTTTTTCATCATTTGGATAATAAATTTTCATCTACTTCATTTGTTTTGGTAGTTTGATAATGAAAAAAAATATTAGAAATATTTCTCATTTATTTATATGCAGGTAACTTTTATTTTCTATTGATTACGAATTTCATTTTTTATTCTTTTGAATGAAATTCTTCTCCCTTTTTGATTAATTTTCTTTGGAAAGTTTAATATTTCATGAAAACATATCGTTTAAATTTGCCGTACTTACGTTAAAAGAAATTCTTTTCTTTGATTTCTATATATTTTCATTTAAAGTTTTAATTAGATGATTCTCGCCAAAATTTTTAACTTTGGTAAATTTACATAAATAATTATTTTCCCTCATTACGCAGTATACAATAATGCATTCACATTAGATGAAAAATTTCATAGTAAATATTTCTAATTAGTGATAATTAGAAATATTTACTATGAAATTTTTCATATCACAAAAAGCAAGTATTATTCAGATTGAATTTTTTCTTGAATGAATTTCTAAATTATGTTAATTTTAATTTTCAGTATTTTAAATTTAATTTGTGAATAGTGTTGGCTCTAAAGAATAATATAAGACATACTTTCAGTTAAATTGATATTAAAGAAAACTAAACAATTTCTAACAAAATATTTCCAAAGCAAAATTTTTTATTTTCATTTCAAATATCTCAATAGATATTATATGATTAATAACTGTGTTTGCAAATTTTCTCATTAATTCACATAATTTTTGTCTAATAAGTTACAAGCTTGTCTAATTCAAAACTTACAATAACTAATATAAATTATATTTTTTACAGTGTATAGTCGTTTGAAGATAATTTTTTTCCATACTATAATATATCTATTATATTTCACTAAACACATCAAAGTTATTTTCCAGCCCCGTTAAGCTCAATCAAATTTTCCAGCAAAAATCTAATCATTAGTAGTTTTTACTGAAAAAACTGAAATTCTTCAAAACCATTCCTTTCTGATGAAAATAATTGATCTATAAAAGGCTATGCACTAGCTGTTAGCTCTCTCATTTATATTATTAATTACTTTTGATTGTCTTTATATTATTCTTATTTTTTTGCTTTTCCACTAATTATGTTTGTTTAAGGATTTTATAGAAGAAACATGCATGAAAAGATTCACTACATTAAATCTGATTGTAGATTGTATATTAAAATAAAATTTTTTTTAAGATTCGATTCACATAGTCACACTTCATTTCTTTTGCATGAAATTAACTACAATTTCTTTTCCTTTTACTAATAATTATCTGTATATATTTCTTTTTCTTTATCCACTCCAATAAAAATTTTAAGATTTCATTTTAGTAAATCATATTGTTTTGAAATTTCTGGAAGGGATTTTGGAAGTGTAAAGTTTAGCAATCTTTATTATGGTAATACTTCAAGATATTCGTAGACGATTTTCAATAGCTATTCAATACACAATGCATGTTTTAGACAAATTCAGATTGTCTGATTATTATTCCAAAAATATATGCTGTTATATTTTCTGCCATCTAAATACATTTTTCTTGTATACAATGCTTGTTTAATAATTGATGTGATGTGAACGCTTGGTCTTTACAATAATTGTTTTATAATATGGAGCATGCAATTTGCAATAATTATCAATTATACAATGAAAGCTTTAAGTAAAATTTGACTTATTTATTCTATTATTTGACTTTATTTTTTATTATTTATTCTATAAATAATTTTTAAACTGAAAATTAATGCGTACATTAAGTTTAAGAGGATAATTTATCTTTAATGAATTTTTAAATTTAGTTATAAATTTATTGATAAGTAAGAAAGCCAAAAAATTTTATCATGTTACAACAGGAAACATATCACTGTTTATTTTTAAATGTAGTAAAATTCACTCAATATATATTATCTTTAAATGTTGTAATTTATATAAAACATAATGTTTTCCTGGAACATCTTCTATCTATATTAGTCTCAAGAAGAGAATAATTTTATATATTTCATATTTGAATGTATTTTTTTTTGCTTCAGAAATAGTGCAGAAGCTAAAATATTTGAAATCCAGCACTTTTTGAATTTTCAGAAAATGGAAATAGTTTCTGAAGTTTTAAAAGGTAAATTCAACAGTTAGAATAAAAAGAAATAAAATATTTAATAAGGGACTATATAAGAACTGTATTTTACTAATTTAAAAACTTTGAGAATTAATTATTTTCTTCAAGTAAAAATTTGCAAATGGATGAGGCTTACTACTCTTCTATAGATATCCATAGTTAAATATTTGATTAAGTTCCAACTTTGCAGTTTTGAGCATTTTTAAAAATTTTTCATTTAGGTTTTCATATACTTTATGATGTCAAATTTTCGATGATTTTCTATATTCTCATTTCTTACAAATAAGAAAGCATTGGTCATAAATCTTAACATTTTATGTTGAAAAACTCTTATTGTTTATTATTTTTGTTAATAATGATGATCTAAACTGCTAGGGGGTAAGTAAATTTTAGAAAAAAGTGGGCGTTTTCAGTATTCATTAATATCAAATTTTATTGGTAACTCATAATTACATATAGATTTCAAGAAAATAAATTGAGTAAAAATTCTCCCAATAGAACACTTAATTTAATTACGCAAACATGATACTGTTTATATAGTTAATTTAAGTCGATAATTCTTCATAATAATTTTTAATGGTGAAAACTACTTTTTATATTTTTAAACATTAATAATTTATATTTATTCATATTTTTAAGCATTTTGATGATATGTAGTAATTTCTTGTTTTTTCATTTTATTTATTGTATGTTCAGTATGATTTAATCATACAGAAATATAACTGAATCAGTTAATAAGCTGCATATTTTTATTTTCTTATATATATGTACTTACATAACATAAAATATTGTCATAAAAATAAATTAGGTTTTAGAAAGAAAATGTACTATTTTTATTTACAGCAGAAGCAATTGTTTTCAGGTAGACATACAATTTTACACGTGAGTGCGTTTTATGCATTTTAAATTTCTTGTAGAACAGGTCACTCAATAAATTCAAAACTTGATAGTCATGGAGTTGGGCAGATGTATTATTTTTGTATATAAATGAATATAAAAATAAGCTTTAATAACTACTATAATACTTTAAAAATGTACGTTATAAAATATTTAGAAACAGAAAAATATTTGTATGAATATAAGCTTCTCTGTATCAATCCTCATCATTTTTTTACTTCAGTTATTTTTATATTATGAATGTTAAAAATGATTTGAATGCATTACAAACTTTTGCATGATTATTTAATGAAAAATTGTTTGGTTTAATAATAGCTGTAAGATATTATTAAATTCTATTTTAAAAATGATGAGAGTGCGTATTCATGCGCACACATTTTATTCATAAATATGCATAATATTCTCACCTACCCCCCACCCACACAATAGGACAATTTTACAATTTATACATTTATGTAAAGTTTCTTTTTGATGGAAGAACAAGACTAAAGTCATCGATAGGTACGTTATTTATAATTTAACATATGAAGGTAATTCATAAATGAGCTACAATTTCTTTAAGTATTTAAATTGCTTGCTTATACGATTTTGAAATATTTTTTCTTAAGATTTTACATAACATTCCCCTATCTCAAGTTATATTGCAAGCAAATTATTATAGAATTGTAATTGAAATTTCTTAGTGAAAGAATTTTATTTTAAATCTTTTTCATGTAAAATGAAAAATTTCGTACCTTAAAACTTACAACTTATTTTACATAACATAAAATTTTTTGAATAAATTCATTCATTTTTCTTAGCTTGCTTATACGATTTTGAAATATTTTTTCTTAAGATTTTGCATAACATTCCCCTATCTCAAGTTATATTGCAAGCAAATTATTATAGAATTTTAATTGAAATTTCTTAGTGAAAGAATTTTATTTTAAAATCTTTTTCATGTAAAATGAAAAGTTTCGTACCTTAAAACTTACAACTTATTTTATACAACATAAAATTTTTTGTATAAATTCATTCTTTTTGTTTTTACAAAAAAATTATAATGAAAATCATAATCTTTCATCATCATGCTGATTGTATTTTAGCTAGTTTAATAACCAAACGCAGTAATCGTTAATACATTCTCGATTATTTGAGTCCGATTTTCCACAGGTTATTTGAGCAGTCCTATATCAATATGTTAATAAAAGCATTATTATCTTCTCAGAAATTTATCTTTTTCAATATATTAAGTCTATCTTTTATACAACAAGGAAAATATGCAATAAAACGTGCAATTAAATGATAGTTACCTTTATTATAGCTGGCTTCAGTAAATTTCGTAATCATCATGAAGGAGTTCATTGATAGTTTGTGGCACTTGTCTCTGAACATAAAATGAAGAGCTTGCTCTTTCATGATCAAAGAAAGGAAAAACATCATAAGATTCCATTGCAGAAGCCCATAAAAACTTATACAGCTTAAGAAGAGATGGTTCTTTACCTGCTATTGTTTTAAGTGTTATGGACTACACATATATGTGGTAAACATACGTTTATTAAGACAAAATCATAACTATGGAGTTTTAATACTAAAGTACATAAGATAATAATTATAACTTACTCACGCATTGCTATCACCATTATGAAGTAATATTTGATGAATGTAAATCTTTGAAATGTTTGAATAAATAATAAAATATGCTCTAAACAGTTTAAAATAAGTAAATAGTAATTTCGTACCTAGAATGCATTTGTCTGTTCTCATATTTCTATGGACTTCAATGCATTATACGAAGAAATTAATTGTTTTTCTACTAAAAAGTATTCTTATTACTTTTATTATTCGCTACAATTAATCATTGTTAAAAATGTTTCAAGAGCTAATTCACTTATTATTTTAGAAATTATTAGGTACAATTATTAAAAAGGGAAAAAACATTTGTAATTATACCAAATTGGAATAAAAGCGCAACACATATGTTGTTTTGTTATTATTTATTCTGATTTTATGAATAATTAATGAGATAATTATTCATAAAATCAGAATAAATTAATAAACTGCAAATGTGTTGCAGTTCTGTCCAAATTGTTTACCCGGTTTTGAATTTCGTAGTCTGGGTAAAAATGCTCTTACGGCATTTTAAATTTGAATGACTAAATTTATATAGTAAAAAATTAAAAAAAATTTAAATGAAATAAATCTAAATTGTTTATCTTTATTACTCATTTTTTAAAGAAGTTCTACTCATATTTTGATGTATTGTTAAGGAAAATAAGTTTAATTAATTTAATTTTTTTGTCTTCCCATTTTAATTAATAAATAAAATTGCTTTTCTATTGTCACCTTTTCTAATTATTAAAATGTGAATAAAATAGAATTAGAAATACATTTACAATCGATTTCTTTTTAAATTTAGTTTTTATTTAGTTCTCATAAAATTTATATTAAGTGGATATAAAAATTAAAATGAAAGTTTATTTATACTCTCAGGTCTTTTTGAAAAGAATATTAATATATAACAGTTAAAATTAATATATAACTCATATATTATATGTTTGAAGAAAACAAAATTAATCTTCTTTACAAAGTATTTTAATAATCATTTCAAATTTTGTATAACTTATTAAAGCAATAAAATTGAAAACTGTGACACCATTTAGTATTTCGAAATACTATAATATAGAATCATAAAAGTATATTTGAAAGCAGAGAAAAAAAATTGGAGCATAAAATGACACTAAAGTATGAATCACCATAAAAATGCTGTTTTTATCATGACTAATTTTTAGAAGTGTTTTTCTCGAGCAAACTGAGTCGTTCACATTATTGCAGTCTTTATAAAGTGAATGACACAGTAAAACTTCATGAGATGGTATTGAATACGGGTTTTATGAAATTTCTCTTCGATCAAAAATTATTCAGTCTTTCCTGTTCATCTCAAACTTTATTAGAAAAATATTAACATTATATTAAAGAAAGGGATAATTTTTTTTCTATTTTTCAATATTAGTGAAATTTTAGATATTAAGTAAATTTGAATCCAAATTATTCGTAAAACAATATAGTATTGCTTTATATTAATATATAATTTAGTTATGATTTTTCATTCAGGAAAAAATAATGAATCAATATTAGAATGTTATATATGATATTATATAATAAAGCATATAATATCACATTGAATAACTGATTATGTGATGCAGAATTTTATACAAAAAAACTTACAAACTTTAAACAGAACAAATTGAAATTGTGCATGTTAGTTTTTGACTTTTTTAATTTCAATTCAGTATTTTAAATAACAAATCAGTGATTTAAATTAAAAAATAAAACTAGATTTTCTTAAGGTTTTATCTCGTACCTCCTGATCTTTTAATAGCATATTTTGTTTCTCCTAGAAGTATATTTGGGAAAATCGAAACTTTCTAAGTCATATTATATTAAAATATCTCAAACATTGGAAATTTATTTCTTTATAAGCTAAGATAAAAATTCTTAAAAATTTGTAACTATTCCCTTTGGTGTTATAAAATCATGGTAAATAAAATAACTAAGTACTTTTATAAAATTGTTATAAGTGAATAATAAAATTATTTAAATATATTTTATATTTAACAATTGCGAAGTGAAAAATAAGTTATGATCATTTCAAATTTAAAATAATTATGTCTTACATTCTTTAAATTTTAATTAATTTTGTTTTTAGAAAATTTGTTTTTTATTTATTATTTGATTTCAAATAGCCCTTTACTTGTTAATCATTAAAAAAAGAGTTTATAAAAAGATTAATTTATATTGTCATTTATAAGTAAAGATTGTGTTTGTAAATGTTTTATAATATGATTTTAGAAAATTCAATTTTAGTTAATAAATATTAGAAAGCATAAATAAAATGATGTTTTCTGTTAATAATTAAACTATGAATAACTATATGAGAGCCAATAGACTTCTGAGTATATTATTATTCACAATATGATAATTTTGAATAAGAAGAGCTTTATACTTTTCGATATTTATATAAAATATGTTTCAATTTTCTTTTTTATTTTATTTCTACGATATTCAAATTAAATTTTGATTTCAATTGCTTAATATAATCAAATAATAGAATTAAATTACTTTGAGTGGAATTCGCATGTCTTTATTTTTACAATAATTTGATAAATAATAAATATTTACTTTTATGTTATATTTAAAATTAATTGAGTTTGCTTTTAGATATTAGGCTTATTAATTAATTTCGTTTAAAATATTGTACTGATTATTTGATTCAAAAATGCATTTTTTATATTTTGTGTATATAATACAATACTTTGTATCCAAAATTTTGCTTTTAAATATTTTTATCCAAGCGATTCATAGTTGAGTCATATACAAAAGATTATTTTAAGTTTATTAAAATATTATTTTAAGATAAATGTAACTAAGGTTTTGTGGTATTAGTCTTAAATAATATGATTTTTGGACACTGCTCTATTTTCTGTATATATTATCTATCAAATTAACTAATAGAGGATTTCGATTAGTATCAAGAATTTGGCCTCAAGCATTTTATAAAATATCAATCCATACTTTTGAAATATTAAAATAAATTTTCTGCATTTAAATATATATAATTTATTACTATTTGCATTTTACTTTTTTTATTTTTATTGCATATTTACTTTAATTATTATATTAATTGTTGTATATATATTGTGTTTTCTATTAGTCAAACAAATTTTAAGAAAAATGGATATTTGAATTTTGCAAACAATTTATTTTATCATTGCTTTCACGTTACATTAGCTGTATATTTCAAACAATATTCTTATTTTGATGAACGAATTTTTTTTTCTTTAAATTTTTGAGGTTTCAGTAAATTTTCGAAAATAAATAATAGTATGAAAGTAGACAATTTGAATGTGTGTGTGAACAAGAGTTTAAAAACATTATATGATAGCCCTATAAGAGTAAATTTTCATTGGATATTAATATTCAGAGTAATTTAATGTTGCGTTTTTATATAATAAAATTAATAAGAAGTAAAGCTGAACTATACAAATAGAAATGTACAAATTAGATGTAAAGTAAGTCATTACAATTAAATTCTTGCAATGCATGGGATATTAAAAGTAAAAGTCGAGTTCAAGGTTACTTAATGTATTAATGTATTCCAATTTCTAATAATTATTAGAAAAGTATAAATAAGGTTTTATAGAAATTGATTTATCACCACTTTTTTCATTTCTTGCTTATATAATTTCTTATAACTTGCCTAGAAGAAAAAAAAACTTAACATAACATTAATATTAAAAAACATACATTAGCTAACTTCCTACGACACTATTATGAAACAATATAATTTGAGTTTATATTTCCCGTATTTTTTTAAAGAAAGTTTATCAATTGCAAGTACTTATTATATTGATTTGATGTCATTCTGTTTAATATAAAAATTAAGTTAAATTTTTAATTTTTTTCTGATTTAATACTACATTCTGCAGCTCTAAATTCACCCTAATTTTTTAGAATAATTTTATAATAAATAGAATTATAAATTCATAAATTCTTAATCTAAATAGGTATGATAATATTTTGAATTTTTACAAGGAAAATTTCTGAATATTAAATACAATTTTAAAGATTGTTGTGATCAAACGAAAAAAGTTTTAGAAAAACATATATTCTTTTTTTTTGTTTTTTTTTTGTTTGGGAAACTTTTTAAAATCATTGAATATTCTTTCAACTTAGAAATTTATTTCCACGTATAAGAGTTTATGTGACTTTTTCCCATTCTGTACTCTTTGTGATTTTGACAGATGCATTTTAAATTTTACAAAGTTTGATAAATTGATCCAACATACTAACGACTTAAAACTGATAAGGCGAATTCCGTTCTTTTAAATTTTAATGCATAAACCATGAATTACATAAAAAACTCATTTCATTCCCTTGTTGGTGAGAAAAAAGTAAGTTGCTTTTTGAGCTAAATTCCATTCATTTTCCCAGTGTTATAATGTATAATGTATTTTATTTATCTCTTTGTTTGTTTTGGCAATACTATTTTAAAGATGGTCAAATGTATTTGTTATTAGCTTGTTTTAATTCTAAAACTTAAGTGTGATTTTACATGAACAGTTTCCATTAATGTTAAATAAATGAAAGGAGCTATTTTTAACTAATCATTGTTTGTATAAAACTTTAATGTTGATCAAACACAGTTTTAAAACTTAATAAGACTGTGTTAATCATCATTAGTAAATCATCAATGTTTTTTATGATCTTAAGCATGATTAGATTTATTTTATGAGTTCTCAGCTGATATTTGAATTTTATATAATGATCTAACATCATATCAAAACCATTTTGCATAATTACGTGATAAGAGAAAGTATTTATTGTATTAAACAGTTAAAAGATTTTTAATAAAACTAATTAAAGAAATATTTTTCAAGTTGTTTTTTTTTAAAGAAATTAAGTTCTTGGCATAAAAATTAATTTTCTTGTTAGAAATAATTTACAAAAAATAAATTATATGTACACTGCAAATGAAAATTCATTTTTTTAATTGTTAGGCAAAAATTTAAATTTAAAATATTAAGTTTAAATTTAAATTTTAAAATATTGTGTAATTATTTTAAAGAGTAGTTTAATTTATCTAAATTTTAGAATACTTTTATTTACCGTGTAATTGAGTAATATAATATTTATTAGTAATGGACATGAAGAAATTTTCTTCAAAATATTAAGATTTATTTCTTTGGAAAGTTCAAAATATAGTGCATTTTTTAAGTGCAGTCTAGTTTTTATTATTTGAAGGGAAAAGAAATTTTAGTTTGTTTAATTTAATAAGATAAGAGGTAAGTTTTAAAATTTATAACTAATTAAAATATATTAAAATTATCAGAAATATATTTTCCTATCGATATCAACATCTCTTTTGACCTACATATATAAAGCTTCCAATATGTAACAAACTTAAACTTTTGGTTTCTTACCTTGATTACGTATAAAATTATGGAGAATTCATGCTTTAAGATTTCTATTATAAATAATTTTACAAAAAACGATTGCATTTTATTCCATATTTATTGCAATACAATTATGCATCTCAATTAAATAATATTTATTAACAACGTTAGGAATGAAAAACGGTTTATTAATCATGGAAAAGAAACACTATTACTAATTAACCCTATTATTATACGGTATTTTTAAGGAGTATCAATATACTAAGACATGTTAAGTAGTTTAAAAATAAGCAAAAATAAGTGTGCAGCGTCATTTAAAGCAAAACATGAAGCACATGCGTTTAGAAGCAAATAAAAGGTTATATAACTTTGTTGTCAAATATGTTTTTAAGCTATGTATATGTAGAATATTTGGTTGAAAGTCAGTAGTGAGAGAGAGAGGAGAGAGAGAAGAGAGAGAGAGGAGAGAGAGAGGAGAGAGAGGAGAGAGAGAGGAGAAAGAGAGAGGAGAGAGAGAGAGGAGAGAGAGGAGAAAGAGAGGAGAGAGAGAGAGAGAGAGAGGAGAGAGAGAGGAGAGAGAGAGAGAGAGAGGAGAGAGAGAGGAGAGAGATTTCAAACAATAGGTTCAGTGCCTCGAAGATCTACCAGATGTAGATCACAAATTATTTCTTCTGCAAATGATCTGCATTTCTTACTTAGTGCACGCCATGACAAGACGGTAAATCCAAATTAAATACATGGTTTGTGTCACAGGTGAGAAAATATCAGCCATCATAAAGCAGAGGAGGTTGATGAAAGTGGTTTGTTTTTTTGAGGAACATTTTATACATTTACTTCCTTTCACCAGAGCAGCATCTGAAGAGGGAACAAAATCACTGAAACTAGACTAAGAATTGGTATAATAATGTTTTCTTCATTATAGAATCAATGTTTGCTTTATAAAGAGATTTGTTGATTTGTTTTCTTATGAAGAAACGCAAATACTCTCAATATTTTCCGTTTGACTCAAAGAAACTGTAAACGTATGTATAAGATAGAGTTTTTGTTAGCGGTCGAAGTATATTTAAGAAAATGAGTATGTAAGCATGTCAAATAGAAATCTCAAGAACTAGAGAGAAAAACTTGATATGATGAAACTAATTGTTCATTGGGTTTCTGCCACTTTTGGAAATACCTTCATTTTGTGAGCAGGTCATTCGCAGCTTCATTTTGCTTACTTCCTTTATTAACACCTAAAAAGTAACTACAGTTAGAGTATTATAATCGGCACTCTCTTTTTTGGCTTTAATCACATTGAAAAAATTTGGGGAATTTTCTGAAACTTATTAATAATTCCTAATCTCACCTTAAATACTATTTTAGATAAAACAAATTACAAGATAAACGAGCAATAAGTGTTCATTAGGTTATTGACCAATAATAAACTGTTTGTAGTTCTGTTAGAGGTGTTCTTTCTCTTTATAGAGAAATGTATTTATATTTTTTGTCGATCGTTTTTTTTATAGAATTTTTCGTTTTCATTTGTGGCTAAGCTGTTGGATATTATTTGTAATTCAAAAATAATTTCTAATTTCTTCAGCAAAACTTTTTAGCATGTAAAGCAAATGAAAAAGCACTGAAGTATCATCATTATTATTATTATTTTGGAATTGTACAGTTAGCTCGATGTTTACAATGAAGTAACAAAATTTACATTTTTAAGAATGTTCATTGCTCTCCTTATATCAGGAATATATGACTTTTTACAAGTAATCTAAAAACTGTGAGCATTATACTAGCCAAGCTAACATTGTCATATGAAAAATATAAATGTGAGCAATGAAAGATGTATTACTTAAAAAGGAATTTATGGTTTAAAAATACTATTTGATTAAATTGAAATTCACCTTTTTAATATTTGTATAGAAAATTATTATATTTATTTTATCATACAATATATAATAGTATTCCTAAATTTCATAATAAATGCTAAGGTGTTTCAATATTTCTTTAAAAATCCTTAAATGCTTAAATTTTTTAATCCTTAAAATATTTTGGGTAGATAAATGAACAAATACAAGGATATTTCGATGTTTTGACATATTAATTATATTTTATAAATGATGGAATCACACATTCCCAGAAAGCAAAAGAAATAGATTATGTTATTGCAATATTTAAACAATACGATTTCTTAGCATTTTTGGATTATATAAATTTATTGAAACATACTTGATAAAAATTTTTCCTTGAATATTCTGGTGTCTTGAGTTTCTTTTAAATCTTGAGTTTCATGAATTAAAAGATAAAATTGAACATTATTAAATCAGTTTAAAGTACTTAATATTTGATCTTATAAAACAATATAAAAATACATTTTGAAAATGAAAGAATAATTTTACAACTCATATTAAAGTTGAAATATTTTGGAATTTATTGTACTCATTACTAGAATATTTCTTAGTTTTCGAATTAGTTAATATTCTAGAATATAAAATGATTTATTTTAATATGAGATTTAAATATTAAAGAAATTTAATTGGTTAATTCTTAATCAGAATAAAATATTTACATATTATGGAAAATATTCTAATAATGATATCATGATTTTTGGAAATTAAAGGAAATTTATTCAAATTTATTATTAAAATGGGTTTAAACATAGTTAAATTATTTTAGACCCTAGTTTTAAATTCAAGTATGGCAAGTAAAAATCTCAAATAACTGCTTAGAAATATGAATAATTCTTAACGAATATTACTAAAACAGCTCTAGCATCATAATCTGCAATTATTATTTTTCTGAGTTTTACTTTCAGAATATGTCAAATTATTAAAAACCTTCTTTTCGCATGTAAAATCAAGAGACATTTGTGTTATTTTAAATTAACAATACTTATTTAAATAAGCCATAGTGTTCAATTGAACAATATCACTTTAATTAACAAGATCTTTATTAAGATGTATATCCAACTCTCCTAAATTAACTTTGGAGTTCAAACTTGATTCCAACGTTAATTTAGAAACTAACTTTTCCATTTCAATGTAAATTAGAAATGCTTAATTAGCATAAATATAATTGCTAGGGTCTACCTACTAATTATTTTGCCATTTGAATAAATGTGGCTTATAAAAATGGCAAAATAATTGATCAGTAAATATGTATTTTTAATTTATATGAATTAAAAACTATTGCAATAAAATCAACTACATCTAAAGTTATTATGACAAAACAACGTTTTAGGAATTAAAAAAAATGCAACTCCTAATGCCACAACTCGAAACAGTAAAAACTAAAAATGTATTGTTCTGAACTCAATATAATATCTAAATTATTGCAAATGTAATAAATTTAATATCTAATATATCTATATCTATATCTATCTATCTATCTATATATATATATATATATTTCTTAATCTGAAAATTGATATAAATTTTTATTTACTCTTCCTATTACCGGTAAACTTATGTTTATCAATAAGATTAAGTTTCTTCTCAGTGTGAATATTGTTAAACATAAGTTCAAGTGATTGAAAATGTTGTTCATATTATGGAACTGATATAATATCATATGTTTATCTCCTAAGTTTATGAAAGTTTCAATGTTGAAAACAAACATACTGTGAGCACATAGTATAGTATTTAATTTTAACTGAAGATTTTTAGTAAATTCTTATAATTGGAGAAATGAAATAAAACATTATAGGTTACGTGGTTGTATTTTAATAATTTTTTAGCGTATTTCTCAATTGATTATTCTTTTACATATATTTATGCTCTCAAGTGTCAGAAGTAATTGCATAAGCATGAATAAAAATGTCTGGTAAAGCTATTTGACAGGTTGTTACTGTGGCTGGTTATCAAGTTTTAAGTGACACTGAACGTCCCGTTACCGTCAGTCTATGAAATTTGGACTTTTATGTCTGATCACTTTTACGACAGTATGGTGTTTATTGATTATCCATTAAAATATAAAATCTCCGATAAAGGTTGCTCCAAAATCCCAGTTCCAAAATATCCAGTTCCTAAGATATATTCGACGATTCCTAAGATATATTAAATAAGATAGGTGGGCACCACATTATTAAGTTACCGCGGATTTCATTTCCAAGACATGAGTAAATATCTGTAAGAGAGCTTTTCAACGATGTATCGTTGATATGGGCTTTAAGAATAAAAAATCCATACGTAAGATTCTTACCTGGAAAATGTAAAGTTATATGCTTCATTCAGGTCTGCCATCATCATCATTGAAACTGGTGATAATTGAAGAAAATTGTCTACTTTGATGATTGTCATTCTTAAATGTACCAGGTGGGTGAATGTAAAAGATTAGGGGGAAAATCATTTGATCATATAAATTCTACATGAAAACAGAGGACTGTCATGCCTCTATAGTAGTATGGGGCATCAGTAGTTAACATATTATGGGACTTCTGGCACTTCTAGAGGTAAAAATGGCAAGTGACAAACGCGTAAATATCTTATCTGTTCACTTTTACTCACTCATGAACATTGTGCAAATCCACTTTGAAGCAGTCCTTATTCCATGATCTCTACTCCAGATTGACCATTGGAGGCAGTGAGTTGTCGTGAGCGGAGCATATAGCCCATAATGTCCCAAACATCTGTACACAGTATACCATAAATAGGTCGAATTTGTGGCTAACGATAGCAGACGCGATAGGTCAGCTACTGTGCTTCGTCTATTTCTTTTACCAAATACTGGTCGTCACTCGGCATTGTCACTCTGGAGTGAATTGTAATGTGACTCCTACTGACATTTCCCAACCTTGGGAATAATTTTCGCATTTAGAGATGGTATTTCGGGCAATTCTGAGTTCCTCTGCTATTGCCACCTTGCGTACTCTCCATCTCAAGCGGCTAATAATTCTATCAAGTGAAACATCAACCATATGCTATCTCTGTATCATACCTATGTGGATGGCACTGAGCGCCGTATGGACAGTTTGTCAACACGTTCCCTTTTTTGCCATAGTTTCTTATACATCCCTCTCTTACGCTCTCGTCATTGTGGTGTACACTCGGCGTCATCAAACGCTTTTCTGTAATTTGCATATAATGCTTGACCATGAGTGGTATATTTTTACTAGTGGCATTTTCCCTTTTGCATTCGATTTCCGTTTGCTTCTCGATTATCCTTTTTTTATGGACATGAGTGTAAATGAATGAACTAAATATTCCAGTCTTACAATATTTAATTCATATTTTAGTCAAATTGTTAACAACATGTTTTCTTTATAAAAACCAATTTAAACTGTTGCTTAATACGGCTATACATACATACAATACATATATATATATATATATATATATATATATATATATATATATATATATATATATATATATATATATATATATATATGGACATGAATTTGAAATATAAGATATTGTTTCTATTGCTTCTATTGCAAACATGCAAACATCCTTGTTTATCACAAAATAATTTTTTGGTTATATGAGACATTCAAGATGCCAATATCTGCATTAGCAGCTCCCGCCTATAAAATCAAATTCAATGAAAAACTATCACTCATATTACATAATGATATTTTCTAGAAAATAAATTTTTCTAAAAATAAATAATACATTTCAAAATAAGATAGCTAGAAAACTAACGCATTATAATTTATAATTCAGTCTCTTTCTTCGTTTTTATATCAGTTTTTATAAGAAAAATAATTTTATTAATCTGAAAATGATGCAACGGAAATTTATTTTCAATATCCAATAGACAAAATTCTGATCAACAAGGCCAGATAAGTATACAATTTAGCAGTGTTTTATAATTTTATAAAAGTCTTAACTTTGCTTTTATTTAGAATTATTTATAAGTATAAAAAGATACAAAATAAATGTGAAATAGCTTTTTCTGAAGAATTATATTTTTAAAAAGAATTTTTAAATCTTTTGAGAAGCAAATTCTTCTAAATGCGTATAATCTAGTTTTGATAAATTTAATTACTTAAAAAAACATTAAAAAAAAAAAAAATTAACGGAGAAAAGTGTATGGAGTTGAAGTCTGGATTCCATTAAAATAAATAAAACTCGCAGAAAAATTAGCTTAAGTTTAATGGATTTCTTTTTTTAAATAATTTTGACACTTCTTAAATTTCAGAAAATTTTTTTATTATTTCTAAAAATCTCTTTAGTATATTTTAAAATTATCTACACTAATTTAAAGAATAAATTATATATAATTGAATTATATATATCTGCTCCGGAAAAATGCAACACAAAACTTTAGATATTAAAAGTATAAAAAGTACTACCAAACTGTCTTTCTATATTAATTATTTGAAGTTGATTTCCGTTAAAATAAATAGTTTTTAAGTTATATAGCTTTTGAATTTTAAAATCTTTCAATAAAAATAATTTAATTGTCATATTATTTAGACGAATAATATGAATAAGTAAATATATATGTATTATATATCTATATCTATCTATCTATATATATATAGAAAAAAAATTCTTATCGCCTCTAATTTCTCACGGTCATCTTCATTTTTCAGTGTGAATTGTACTAATTATATTCAAATGAGTAAAACTGAATTATTGTAGAAAGGATAGAACAAAAAATAAAGTTTTGCGAAAAAAGAAAATATTATTGAACTTTAAAGGCATGAAATAAAAAAAAAGCATAATAATCACTTAGTTAAATAAGTGAAGAATGATTACTATTGGTGAACATTATGATTAAACTTTTTTTGACAAAGAATTCACGTTAGACCTTAAGAATAAAGTAATGATTCTAAACGAAATTTTTTAGTTGAAGAATAATTTATTCGTGAAACGAAATGTATAACTACAAATAAAAAAAACAAAAGTAAAAAAATTACTAAATAAATTATTTAAATTACTTGCAAATTGTGAAAATGATATGAAACTAATAAACTTATATCACTTTTTTCCTTATAAAGTAAAAAATGTAAAAAAATAATGCAGCTAATAGCATTTAAAGATGGAGCAATTGCAATTACTGTTTAAAATGTTTAAAATTTGAAAGCATGTACTTGAAATGAGATTTTATTAATTATAGTCACTCATGAATATAAAAGATAAATAATAACATAATGAGAAATAGATATTTAATTATTCCTTACATACAAAAGATATTAAATTTGTTTAATCATGTGAAGATGACAAAAATTTTAAATTGATAAAGAAAAATTAAATTTGATAAAGAATAAAAGTATTCATCATACATTCTTTAAAATACTTAGAGAAATTAAATTATTACTAATTTTTTATATATGAGATAAATGTTTTTATACAATATTATATTCTGGATATTCACACAGTTAAAATGTTTTTATACAGTGCAATATAGATAAAAGAATTCCTTATCTTAAGAAAAATAATTTTCAGACATTATTATAGTAGTAAAATTATTGGAAATATATTTACAGGATCAAATTTTAATAGAACTATATATATATGCATATATATATATATGTATTTATATGTATATATGTATGTATATATATATGTATTTGTATATATGTATATATATATATATATATATATATATATATATATATATATATATATATATATGTATATATATATATTTATATGTATGTATATATATATGTATTTATATATGTATATATATATATATATATATATATATATATATATGTATTTATATATATATATATATATATATATATATATATATATATATATATATGTATATATGTATATATATATAAGTCTTATATCTATGAAAATTACACATTAGTTATATTAGTTATTGCTTTAATTTTTTGCCATAATTGTTTGATATATGTAATTTTTTCAAGAATTTTAGGAATATTTTACAAAACAACGTTTTACGTTTTGTAGAGAATATGTGGGAAGTATATCATTAGAAGTTTCTGATTTTTTTTATATAACAGGAGTTTTTGTAGATACGCTCATCTTGAAGTTATTTAATGAATCATAAGACTTAATTAATAAAATTTGAAACTATAAAGTTATAAACCTAAAAGTAGTTGAAAAATAGTAATATTGGCTATAAATGCGAAAAACCAATGAAAGCTAAATTTATGCCGAGTATCTATCACTTTTTATATTGCATTCAGTATCATGCATCTTTATTCACATAAAATATTCTGAATAATCATAGAAAATAACAGATGGAGAAATGATATCACAGTTGAAACCACGTATTTCTTCTTTGCAAGTATGTAACTGTTGTGAAAGTAAATAAAGAAAATATGAATGGTTTTGTATGCCTTGAGCAAGAAAGTTCATGAAAATATGATCGTCTACTTTCAAAGATTTATGAATATTTGAGGCAATTGTAGCATTTCACCGATTGAAAGAAGCAAATACTTGCGGGTAAAATAAATCATGTCTTATTCTTGTTCCAGAAGATAAGAGCACATTCACCAAAATAAGTCTATTCGAAAATATTTTTAAATACCTAATTTTAAAGATTTTGTGTTCAACGAGTGGTGGAAATATAAGAAATATATGTTTTTATGGTTATAGTTATAATGAGTTTTAACTGCTAATTAAAGTATAAAAATAATTAAGAGTCACGATTCAAGAATAGATTTATCATGCACATTTCTATCTTCTACTTTTTTTAAATTTAATTATTTAAATTAAAAATAAAATTTCTATGCAATGTTTGATAAAATTTCATTTAAAATATATTACAAATTACGTATTCAAATTAATTTCTTCATACATAGGCTTGTATCGTATATTCTGATGAATATATTATATTTCCTAATTAATAAAATATATAATGAGTTAAAAAAAAGAAACATGTTTTACTTTTGAAAAAGTTTCTAAATGAAATATGAATTTTTTGAGTTCTGTCGCTAATCATCATCAAATTCTTTATTGTTGTTAAAAGAAATCAAAAAGAGCAGAAGAAATATTTTTTTTAGGAAAAATATTTTGAGTTAATAACTCTTATATATAGATATTCTTTCTACTTAGAATAAAATATTTTCTTAATTCAGTGTTATAAAAAACATTAATGAACTAAAATCGCGAAATATTTCTTTAAAAAGTCATCAAAATCGTATTCATGGATGTTGAAGAAATGTGGATACTTGAGAGAAAAATATTTTTCTTAAAATTGAAAAATCAACTTAATTAATTTCATATTAAGATTTCCTTTGCTTAAACTAATATGGATTATTTTTTTGTTGTTTTTAGAGTTTTCTCATTAGCTTTCTTAAATAATGTACGTTAAACAATTATTCTTAAAAATTCTATAATTAAAACAATTATATCTAAAATTATTAATTAATTTTATCTTTACAAATTATAATCTCCTGTTAAATTTCAAATTGTTAAGAAATCTAAATCAACTAAAGTAAATTACATATTAATTACACTGAAATTAATATATATCCATATGTTAATGGATGCTAATTTTAGGTATTGTGATTGATATCTAAATACATATTTAGAAGATTAAGTAAAATTATAAAAAATAAAAAAACAGTTTTTTTTAATAAATATATCTGATATTAAATGCAAATTGTGAAATAACTTTAAAAATTTATATCAAAATAATAAAATGAAATGTACGAATTACAAGAAAATGGTTTTGAAGTTTTTCAACGTTTAATATTTAAACTAAACAATGCATCATATGAAGGTTTTATAGTATATTTTGGTAGACAGTCAGGTTCATTCAGAATTTCTTGTTGAAAAAGATTATATAAGATGTTCTTAAGCTTCTGAATAGAGGTTCATTAGTCTTAAAAAGTGCAATTAATGGTACTGTCTTTATAATAATTAGATCGAAATATTAATTTAAACAATTATTTCATTTGCGTAATTAGGATATTTTTCCATGCACAAATAATTTTATGAAAATTATTAGAAAATTGATCTCTTCTAATTCTTTTTTAATATTTAACCATTTAAGGTAAATGTAAAAGCATATTTTACACAGGCTGTTTCCTTCTTATAATTCTAATTTTTCTCAACTATAATGAACTTATTGATGATTATTTAACATATGATAACCAATTTAACAATCAATGAATGAGTGATTGTAATCAATGCTTGATATGAAAATCATAACTGCTTATTTTCCTCTAATTCGGTTATAAAACACACGGCATCGAGGTACAAAAAATGATTCAGTTGTTAAATGCTTGGTAACCAAGTGAATAAGTATAACAAATTTTACTGATATATTTACAAATTCAACAAGCTTTATTTAGAATTAGTGATCTATAAATGATTAGGAAGTTATTAAACAGTTAAAACTTCGATAATTTTCGCGCTCTTTACAATAAGTGTTAATATTGATTACGTTTTTCAATCATTTCATAGATAGACAATTTTGAAAGATCTGTAATTTACCATTCTTTAAAGAATATTAAATTCGAGTGAGTAACATAATTATTTTACCGTGTAATATTCTATTGAAACAATAGATAGTATAGGAAAATAAATTTGGAAAATATATTTAAAGTTTGTGAGGAAACTGGAATCAAATAATTTAAAGAAGACAAGTGTTTGCTGTTACATTAAAAAAAGACTTAATTCCAAAGCAAATATTTAAATATTTTTTAATAATGCTTGACATTTTAAGAAATGAATTCTGAAAGATAAAAATGCAAGTCTAAATAGTTTCAATGATACTTTTTTGCAAGCTAACCTCCTTAAAAACAACGACAATTTATTTTGCTTACGTACTCTCAGAAAATTTTGATTTACTTCCCTGTAACCACACAAAGAATGGTTTTATTAATTTTGTTGATAAGGATTTGTTAATGAAGCTTTTATATGAGTTATTTTTGATTAAATTCTTCGAATAGATTTCCATATAAAATATATAAAATTTGAATTAGAGGAAATTGAAAGAAAAATGAAAAATCTTTAATCTATTAATCTTTAATTAATTAAAATATAATCTTTGACTTTCAGTCTTGGTGACAAATTATAATCTTAATTAAGACCCCATTGTGACCAAATAGAATATATTTTTATGATCCCGAAGTGCCCAGATTCACATAATGATAAATAAAGGGATATAAATATATGAAATTTTAATATAATTTATATATATCAAACCTAATTTTTCCTCATTTTTACTCTGATGACTCTCATTACCAAATTTTCATTGCCGATATTTATAGATAACTATTGTGTAACAGTCAGATGATAAAATAAATATATTGTAAACGATGATAAATAAAGATATCATATGATAATAAAATAGCGATATCACAAAGATTTTGAGACACACTGTGTTCTTAAAAAAGTTTTTCATTTTCAAAAATATTTTCATAGTATTTTTGTAAAATATTTATTTAGATTTGAATATGGAAGAAATCAATCTGTTGAAGATAATTGCTCCATTATATTCTCATAATATATACACCTAATTATGCTTACGATAATTTTTGCAAGAAAAAATCAAATTATAATTTGAAATAAAACTGTACTGTAATTGAAATAGTATGCTTAGAGCAACATATATCACTGTGCCTTTCAGTACTTCTAGTGCTTTTCTTGAATTATTCGAGAAGAATAATTACAGATTAGTGCATTTAAAATTAATGTGAATGCAAATATATTTTCCAGTTAGTAAATAAGCTAAATTAAAATATTGTAATTACTCAACCATGAATTATTATGATTACCTATGACAAAAAACTTTGAGTTTATTAGGAAATATATTATTTAAAAGATGTTATCAGCATTAAAGATGAAAAAATAATACACATTTTAATAAATAAAAAACATTTTTTTGTAAACGTAATTTATTTAAAGTTGTAAATATTTGAAAAAAAATGTTTGTTGTTATAAATATGCATTTAAAAGAAAAATTTCCCCAAAATAATCATTTTTGCTTTTTTATTTGAAATGAAGTTTAATTTCATTATGTAATTTTTTTTTATTACACTTCAAAAGGAATTGATTGTTTATTCCGGAATGCAGGAATTTCTAAATAACTGAAGTTAATTACAGATTTTAATCTTTCTAAAAGTTATCAAATTTCCCCACAGTTATTAACGATGAAAGTCTACTAATTAAAGTTACATAATTCTGCAAAAAACTTCCCATTAAAAGGATTTGAGTGTCTGTTTATGTGTTTAGCATAAAAGTAAAAAAAAAAATACTTTAGTGAGAATATAGCTTAAGGGTTCCATGGGGAAAACCTATCAGAAAGTATTCCACCGTGAAAGGCAGAAAAGAGGAAATTATATTCTTTTTTTTGTTAGGGAAAGTTTTCCTTAAATTATATCAAACAATTTATATTTATCGAGGTTTTCTTTTCTTTTTGTTATATTTTGAATTTATTTTTTACTGAAACAAGCATTACAATATTATTGTGGTGGTTAAACAATATTATGGTTAAATTCTGAATTTTGCTTTCAATATTTTAGTCTTAATCACAAGTAAATTTAACCAGTAGCTGTCAGGGTATGAAGTCATTTAAGTTGTGAATGTAATCTTGAGGAATGTTATTCCAGATGGCTTCAACCTAATGCCAAAGTTTAGACTTACTGCGGCCTTGTTAGCTGTATGAATAAGTCACCAACTGATTAATCCAAGGAATTTTCAAAGGGAGACAAAACACCAAGAAACATGTGGAAGTCACTCATAGAAAAAGTAAAACATGCTGCACTTTGAAGAATATTTGTGGAGTCCGAGGAACATGTGTAAGTGCATTATCCTGCTTAAGTACAGACCCCAGAATGCATCAAAAATGAGAAGGAACTCTGGTTCCATAATTTCTCTCTTGAAGCGATTACTGTTGATGTTACCCACAATGTGCACTAAATGAGCTGCCCATACCATGACATATGTGGAGTATGATGTAGAAGAATATACCGAGGTAGCAGATGTTTTCTTAGATAATGTCTAGCTCGCATTCTTAAATCATTATACTCCAAATGTTACCAAGATTTTCTTGAGAAAATAAATTAATGGCACTGGAAACACCATGCGTGTAGTGTGTAACTAAGTCCACTGAAGTTGGAGGCGGAGGTAATTAAGTGACAGGAAAATCCTGCTTTAGGGAACACTTACTTACAGCTGCTATTATTGAGGAGCTAACAAACCATAGATGTAGACTGAAAAGGAAGGTATTTGTTGAGTATCAGGTGTTAGCTGCATATATGATTCCTCCTCAACTGGTAGGTAAAAGAATAAAGAAAGATGTTAAATGGAGTCCGTTAATTCATCAGACAGTGACTGTAAATTTGGTGTTGGTAGGTGCACATTCAAATCCTAGTCCATGAGGGTCTTCATGGCGGTAGACAACAAAATATCTGTAGCCAATGCTTCAATGTTAGGCTAACATATGATATGGTCTGTCACGAGTACTGAAATGAGATATCTTTCTTTCCATGCCGTTATGCTATTGTGTGAATCATATCCAGATTTTTGCCTAGTTTGGTTTCCCTCTATCCATTTCTTCTTAACAAGTATCACTGTTTTGGCATTACACAACGTTCTTAGCTGAGATCTTTCGATATGAAAAGCCAGATTCTAACATATCGACAACAGGGATTCATATGAACACTCAAATTTGTTGGTATGGCACCTTCCACATATGATGAGAAATTTTGATTCTAAGATAAATGCTTATAGCAGACAATGAATGATAAATAAATGTCAAGACATCTTTAGATATATGGATAAAACGGTTGATAGCATAAATGTATATATTTGTGGTTAAGATAGCTGAAATTGTGATTTAAATAACAATGAAATATTTATTAATAATATTTATTCGTTATTTAATTAAGTTACAAAATTCTTATGAACAATTTCACAAGAGTTCATCATTGAATTCAGAAAATTAATCATAACAGTTTTAAAAATAAAATTTTATATTATAATATCCTTATACACAAAAAATGTTACTTTGTATCTAATGATACTATTGATGAAAAATATATGAATTGATGAAAAATATATGTATGAAAAATATATGAATGAAAAATATTACAATAATATAATAGCAACATTATATCTTAATGTATAATTTGAATGATTTCCTTTAAATTGTTAATATTAGAAAAATACTATGAATTATGATATCTCTTTTCTTATAGAAATATCAAAACCATGTTGTTTTTAAATTTCGCTTCATATATATATATATATATATATATATATATATCATATATACATAATATATATAATAAAATATATATATATTGTGTGTGTGTGTGTGTTTTGGAATTATTGTATTTAAGTAAAACTTTTTTTTAAAGTTGTGAACAACGTATATCTCAACACTTGTTTGTCAGAGATTTACATTTACTTAAAAATGTTTTATATATAATATATTTTTTTTATTTGTGATTGTGTGTGTGACTGAACCTGTAATTCTTTAATCAAATTACAAAGAATTATACGTAATATGCTTGAAGTTTTAAAGAAATAGTTTTCAAATTATAAATCAAAAATCGATAAGGAACCATGAGAAGTGTACAACTTGAAAATGTTAACGTTTGTAAAGAAAGAATTGAAAAAAATTCGAATGGTTACATTAAATTGATTATCTTGGATTTATTAGCCGACTTTAAATGTTGAGTGGTAGACAGAGCTAGAAGTTTTGGATATAACATTTTGAAAATTATTTTAGAAATCAAGATTCCGTCCTTTTCAGTGTCAATAGGATAGGAATATATAACTTCAAGGATCTCTTCAATGAATAAAAATTAGTCTTTCCTATCTTGTTAATCATTGAGAGCATGACTTTTTGAGTGAGTTAGTGCCTTTTTACTTTTAAGTGAGCAAAAAAATCACTAAATATTAGTTATTTAAACAATTGATTTCTTTATTTAAAAACATTCATATTGTGCTCCATATGAAACTGAATACTTCACTTGAAATGTGAGCAAACTTTTAATTTGTTTAATTTTTTCTACATATACACTGCTGGAAAAAAATAGACACTAGGATTTTTTCCAAATAAACGAAAAATTCTGAATCTTTACAAAATAATTTTATTACAGCACTTTTAAAAACTTATTTACAATCAGATAACTGTATCTGTAACAGGAAATATAAACTTCTTGTTTATTACAATTAAAAATTAATTTCATTCACATCATACTGTCTGAAAAAAAAAACAGAAGAATAGTTTTAAAAACGGAAAATAAAAATTCTTACTAGTAAGGAATTATTCTATTATTTACTTTAATTACTTCAAAGACATTTTGCTATTGAATCATATAAGTCTTGAATTTTGGTTTGACAAACATTGTCCGAAATACAGTTCAAAGTTTTTCGAAGTTCGATCAAAGATTAATATTTCTTGTCTTTGGCATAAATACGCCGAACAGTTACTGACTATGTATTTTTTAACAATATTGAGGTCTGAACTTTTAGCAGGCCATGGTAAAACCTGAATATTTATTTGTGTCATACTTATTTTTACGTGTATGTGTGTGTGTGTGGATTGATGATCCATATAGCTGAAATGCCCTGTTTTCTCTGTCTAGTTTAGTGCCATAAGGAAGAAGCTCTGAATTTAAAATTTGAATGTAATCTGTATGTTTCTGTCTTTCATCCAGAAATACAAAATTTATCTTTCCAATGTGGCTAACAATTATCCAAATGATTAAACTGCTTCTTCCTATCTCTCTGGTAGAATAAGTTTCTTTATGTGTACCCAGACAATGTAATAATATTGACAACCATATGGGACATCGATATTTATTTTTTTTAATTAAGTCCATTCGGATTTTCAAGACATACGTTCTTTGGCATACAGTAGCCGGTGTTCAATGTGCCTTTCGTTACATTTAAAATGGTGTTTGCTTTTATTAAATATATATGTATCCAATCTTTTTATGTAGTTGTAAAGTGTTCTTCTGGTTTCATGTGTGATTTTTCAGAGGGGTCTTATTCCTTTTCAATCTTCTACACGCTTTTTTAAGTTGTTTAAAAAGTTTTCTTTAATCACGTAGTGTCAGTTTCTTACGTCTGCTAATCTTTCCTTTTCTCTGACTCTGGATTTTTCAAGAAGTTAGAAACAGCGCTTGGACTGATTAGTAGGTGCCTTGCAATTTCTCTTACACCTTTCCCACATCTTTACGTGATACAATTTGATCTTTCTGAAATTTGCTTTAAAGTTTTCCCCTAGGCATTTTAGCTTTACAAAAATTAAGGATATTTTTCAACAAAATATATCTTTGGAAAAAAAGACTGTTTAAAAGAGCAATGTTTTTAACATGTTAAACTGCTATAGACTCCAAAATGAGAATATTTTAGCAGGTGTCTTTTTACTTTTTTCACAGACCAAAAATTGTTAAGTTACTCTATTTTATAATATTTTCTTAAACTTAGATAAAACTTATTCACTGAAAGTAAAAGAAAAGTTATATTAATAAAATAAAAAAGAAAATTTACATTAATTGTGATAAAATATAAAACATAATTTATAAAATATGAGTTTCCTTCTACTTTTTTTGAGCAGTGTTTGTTACATACTGTGCATTGTGTATTATTCATACGGCTTAGAGCATTTGCTAATTTCTCGAAAAAAAGTTTTATTTAAAAGTTACTTTCAGGTTTTATCTTTAAGATCACTATTATTTACATTTCAATTGTTCCCATATTTTTTAAAAGGAATTTTTTAAAATTAATTTTGAATTCCAGGATTACAAGGGATAATCGAAGCGAAATATGAAAATAATGGTACGCATTTATTTATTCATATCAAATGCGCTGAATTTTAACGGAGTTTTGAAAATTACCAACTTTATCAGCGTAAAAGAGGAAATAATCTAATGAAGTATTAAAATTCCATTTGAATTTTCTTCTTTACTTTGCTATAAAATTCGAGATGTTTCCACAATCCTTAAACAAATTAACTATTGATAATTATAATATAACTGTTTCCGAATCAAATATTTAAAGAAATTTTCACATTTTGCAAGTTTACACATGCTATTCTATTTTCTTATAATTAAAAGTAACCAACTGTTTCACTAAATAAAAAATGTACTGTTGTACTCTAAATACCGAAACTATCTTCCCTCTTAGCATCATTATTAACATGACAATTGAAGTAACATGTTAAAGCTAAGACAATCACAGTAAAAATATTGAAGATGCATTTTCTAATTATTCTTCAAGGTATCAATAATAATTTATCAAAGAGAAAGTATTTTTATAATAAACATTAAAAAATAAAAGAAACTAAATGTAATATTTTCTGGTGTTTTTTCAAAATGAAAAATGGGTAAAATTTGATTTTTCTTTCGAAATCATAAATTTGCTTTTAACAAATGTAGAAGATTCTAGTGCATATCGGAACTCTGTAACCAAGATTTGAAGTGATTTTATAAAAAGGTAATTTATACATGAAGTCTTCATTTAAATCTCAAGCAAATGCACCTCAAAAATCTCTTTGTGAATCTTCTATTTTATCACACTTTTCGTTAACGATCTTTTTTTTTTTTTAGTTTATTATACATATTTTGTTTTTGCTTCCGTATATATTTTGTATCACCGCTTTATTTTTCAATATTATTTCTGAGGAAATATAGTAAAAGAAAATAATATTTTATTATTTGCTATCTAATTTTAAAAATTTACAAAACTCACATTATTTATCATAGCGTCATCATTAATTCTTTATTAATTATCTGTAAAAATAATTACGTTAGGTATTTATTATAATTTTAGTGAAAAACATAGCGAATTCAACTTAAATCTTGTAGGAATACGTTTTAAGGCAGGATAACATACGTGAAGCCTGTTTTACTTCAGCTTCAAATATAATTTAGATAAAAATATAATCTTTTTGTAAGTTAAATATATCTTTCAAAATTCTGTTGCTTATTAATTTAAGTTAAGGAGTTTAAAAGTTAAAAGTGGTTTTTAAGATACCTGTGATAGCTCATGCTTTTTGGAGAATAGAATTGAAAAGAATATTTGATTAATTATGGAAGAGAAAAATGCTTTATAAAATATTTCTGAGAAAGCAATAAGTTTCATTATTGTTAAGTTCGTAGCTGAGAAAGTCATGTAATTTAAAAATAAATATTAACAGTCTATATATAGAATTGAGTAAATATAACTTATAGAAATAAAAAAATATTTATCAATACTTTTTATTATAAAGTTCCATTTAGGAGGTAAAGTAATTCACAAATATGATATTTTCTCCATCGAAACCATGATTAAATTAGGAAAGTAATACTAGAAGCTAAGCCTTAAAGTTATATACTCTTGATTTCAGAAAGAGGCTAATGAAGCATTTATTGACAACAGAGAAATTCCATTACCACAGAAGACAGCTTCAGAATTTCTCAAATTACACAGAAATATTAACTACATAAACTAAATAACTATCTGTTGTCTAATTGTCGAATTTCATTTTATTAATGATAATTTTTGTGTTACATATATATAAATTAATTACATTGAAAATAATTATTTACTTTTGATTAATCAACATTAAGACTAGCATAGGAAAGACATAAATATGCATTTTTTGGTAATAAATGATGTGATTGTTACTCAACTTTTTTTATGAATTACTACGAATATTTAAACTGAAAACAATTTTAAAAAAGTATAGCAGTTCAGAAAAACTTTTTTTCCTTAAGAGTATCTTTATCATTTTATAAGAAAATTGGGTGTGAAAAATAAAAGAAATGTTCCGGGAAAAAAATATTGCCAAAGTTTCACAAATTTTTTTTTTAAAAGAAAAAAAATTGTCATGTCATGTCACTCAAAAAATCAAGTATGGCACCAATAAAACCAGATCTATTCAGTGGCTGAAATATCAACAAAGAAACGATAGCTACTCTTTCCAAGATCGATTCAACAACTGTCAACTCTATAAAATCCCAACAGATGGCACTGCAGAAAGGAGTTGATTTTCCGAGGAAGATCCTCCGTGGCAAATAGAGGAATTCAAACGATAGAGGCCAAAAGAAAGTGCACTGAATGTGCATTAGAGACTGTGTCAATTTCCCAAGGATGCAAGACAATGATGTTGCTTTCCAAGAACACGTGGGCAACTTTCACTTTTCTTATCGCTTTCACTTTTGCTCTTTTTTCTCACACCTGTTTTGCCCAAGGTAAGACTTAACATTTAAATTAATTAATTCCACTCGAAAATAAATATATAAATACCAAAATGTTAGTTTGAAAATTTAAAATGTTATATGAAACAAAGTTTTTGAAAAAAGAATGGCTGTCCCTCTCACAATTGAATTACATAGAGCAAACAGTTTACCTAAGGTTATTTGTTTCTTATAACAACCAATTTATAAAATTTACTTTAGATGTGGATCTTCATGTATGTTTTGAAAATGACAGTATGTTTGATTTCCAATGGGAATATGAAGGAATGATTATAATTATAGTAAAATAGCGATTCTATGAACTTCTGTAGACGCGGACTAAAGTATGAAATATTCGGTAATATTAAATGAAGAAAACTAAAAATTTAAAATTTATTAAAATTAAAACTATAATTTATATGAGCAAAGAAATTAAAGAAAATTCTATATTTTTAATAAAAACATATGCAATTTACTTTTCACATTTTTTTAGGGTTTAAAACAAACTTTTAACTAATATAAAGTGGACTATAAGAAATAGAATGATAAACGTTTTTTAGTACCGAGAGCACATGTTTTATGTTTTAATTTTTCATTGAACTATAATTTAACCAAATAAGAAGTTTTATTTTGGAGTATTCACTATCACTGAGATATGGCAATACGCTTTAATAGGACTTTGATACATGGTAAATATCTAACAAGAATTCTATTACTATTATATATGCATTACTATCTATTGCTATATGCACTTCCTTTTTCAGGGAAAAGAACTTAATGTATAAGTTTTGTTTTATTAATATTCTATAGAACTATCAGCAAATTAAACATTGACTGCCTAAAGTTAAACTATAATTGGTAGATTAAAGGTGTATTCCAAGTCATCGAATTTTTCTTTATTTTATCTTTAACCCTTCTAATGATTCTAAGGAGAGCCTTGATTTCTAAAGAAATAAATTCAAAGTTTTAATAATATTGCCAAAGGAAAATTACAGAATTTTTTATTATTATGTTAAACTACAAAAGCAACTATTTAACAATTTTCACTAACAATTTTTTTTTGGATTTTACTTTTATGTTTCTTTATGCAAATTTGGTAAAAAAGCATTGATATTTGATTACAAGATTATTGTCAAAATGATTATTTTTAACAAATTTTAAAAGCAGATAAAAATGTTTTATAATTATCCTCTCAGAACGAATTATTTAAAATCATTTTAATATCCATAAATTTTATTGTTTTTTACTGCTTTTTTAATTTGAAGAAAATATTTTTTCATTAAATAATTACTTAAAACACTAATTTATTATCGTATTCTGATAAATTAAAATTTTTTCTTTGTTTTACATCTTAAAAGTATGATAATATATAACATAAAAATTTGCATTCAATTCATTATTACTCAAACGTTATATTTTACAAATGATTGAACCATAAATTGAAATCTAGGGAAAATTATATCTCATAATATTTCTCTGCATATTACTTTATGTACATAATGTAATATATGAATACTTTTGATTTTTATAAATAATGAACTATATTGTTCTAGCTTATAGATTCATTAATTAGATAAACTAAATTGTTCGACAATTTTTACAGGAAAAAACATATAATTTCATGATCACAAAATATTTGGAACGAAAATATATCAAAGTATGTTGTATCACTTTTACCACATCATTCACAAATCAGTATGTTGGTAATAATCAGTACATTTATAATCATAAGCTCAATTCACAAAATTAAACTCTTATTATTTAGTGTCATTAAGTGTTGTATTATTATAAATCTTTAGTTGCAAAAATTTATGTTATTTATTATTCATTTTTAAAGGAATTAAAGTTATTATTTAATTTCTAAGAGATTCTAGATACAGGATTAAATTTCCAAGTTTAATAATTTTTAAAATAAAGTTTTATGTACTAAAATTTTAAACCAAGGTTAAATATATATAAATATATAAATATCAGACATATTCTAAGAAGTCAATCTAAACTCATAAATTTTTCATTGAGCTCAGTACATCGTGAAATATTCTAAAACTACAGGAATGATTACTAAAAATATGGCTTTGAAATTTTAATGTCATCAATTCAATATCAAAGTTTTAAACATAGTATAATGTTGATTTATTATCATATTAAATTTTAATGTTAAATGTGTAATTTTTTATCTCTTAGATCAAAAAATCATTGCAGTAATGATCTTCTTCTTTAGTGCAGAAATTTTTATAAAATTTATAAAATGTTTTATTTAAGACATTGAATTTCTGTTTATTCAATCTATTTAATACATTGAAATTAACCAATAACATTTTTATTTCTGTATAATTAAATTTGGTACTTATAATTATTTTCTGCCTTAAGTATATATTTTTTTATCAAAATTAAAAAAAAAAAATTGCACTAATTTTTGGAAAGTTAGGCGCATTTTCCAATAAACAAAAAAATTTGTACACGTGGAATTAAAAAATATGTTTTCAAGGAAAAAAAAGTAAATTTTTTCATGTTTTTTTGAAATAATTTTAATTAATTTTAAGTTAGAAACATATTATTGTATTAGAAGTTTAAACTGAAAAAAAGCCAAATTAAACAAGTATTTTTTAAAAATTTTGAATATAATTCATCACTAAACTTCACCATAGAGGAAAATCTTTTAATTATTTACTTAATTGAATATTATTAGGAAAATGCATCGTATTTGTCAATGCAAAATGTTTCAATTTATCCCCCTAAATATATTAAAATATACATGGGTCTTGTAGAAAATACCAAATAATTCTGACTGCATTTTTTTTGGTAGAAAAATGTATCGTAACATTTTATTATAACAATACTAAATTTACTTCTTCTATTTAGAATGATAATAATTGTTATTATGGTTTTATTATAACATTGAACAAAGGCGCTTTATTTCAATACAAAAGAAACTAAGGAATTTATTAATATATAGTTTTTAAATAATTTTATAAATTCTATGAAGTTGGTTCTTTAATCAATAAAATCTTCTTTTATTTATTTATTTTTGATCAGAAACCATTTGAGTGAATATCAACTTTGAAAGAAATATAAAAATATCCTTTAGAAATGCAGTAAGTTGATAGAAAAAAGTAATTTTTCCTTCTTCATTAACGTTAAAAGGTAATTAATGAGAGAATTTGAAAATATGAAGAAAATAAAAATAAAAATTAATAATTATTTTAAAACTCATTTTTAGATTTGATGCTGCGCATGCATTTGGTGAATAATAAATACTCTAAAATGTTTTCAATACTTTATACTCAAAGTATAAATTAAACCAGAAGTAGTCTTTTTCACAGTATACACATTTAATTATATAACCAATACTTATAAATATTTTGATTACATTATTCATTGTAAAAAGATTGAATATAAATTGAAATTAAAAAAAAAATTCCATAATAAAGAGTTAAGATAAAGTCAAGTGTTTCTGAATTGTTATATTTGGTCACATATTCATATATTTATTTTAAGGATGAATAAGTCTTAAATTTTATAGAACGCAGTTAGAATTTAAACCAATAAATATAATAAGTGCTGTATGCAAATAAAATATAATAAAAGAAGGATATAAAATTATTTTATATAACCTAACACACAGAAATTAATTTGCTAGGAATATTTTTACGTGATCAGCTAAATTATAATATTTTTAATTGAATACTTAATAATGCTTATGTGATAGATAACACCAGTAAATAAATAAATTTCACTATGTTATTTATATTGTGTATCATCAACGTACAGATTAGTCAGATTCAAATTATATTTATTTAAAGTATTTGCTAAGGGTTTCTTTATTTAGCTAAATTTTATTTTCCAGATAAAATGATGAATTGTGTGAAAATAAAATGTTAGTTAATGATTAATTTGTAAGAGAATGGATACATCTTTATAATCTTCCTTAACAGTTTTTTACAAATTAATGTGATTCGAATTTTAAAAAATTAATGATAATGATTTGAAATTAAATGTTTAATTATCATCTTTAACATAAAAGGTAAAAAGAATAATTTGCAAGGAAAACTGAAATAATTAATTAAAAAATGTTATGAAATGTATTTAAAGAAGAAACTGTTTATTTTAATTAGCAACAAATAATTTTATTTACAAAATACTGTTAATATACTAATAAGATTCAGCATATAAATGCATTACAAATTACTCTTAAACATTTTTGTTTGGGTAAATTGTATATACTGTACATTAATGTTTAATTATTGGTAGATCAATGATTTTTTTAACATATTGTGGTAAATAAATATCGCACTTTTTCAACAGAATAGTCTATATTACTAATGTAAAACTTTCAGTGATATTTCAAATCAGATAAGTATAGAAAATATAGGTTTCTCCTTATTAAATAAAACAAAATAGAAATTTCTTTCAACATTATAAAAATACGAATTTTAATTATTAGTTTAGCTGCTCACATGCATTAGGTATTTTTAATGCTTATTTGATTAAATTCTTATGAATAATTTGTTTTAACTTAATGCAAAATTTATAATCTTTTTATTACAATTAAAAAGTTTTATATGTTTATTTATTAAATTAAGTGAAATGTCAGAGCATGTATACTCTCACTCTATTTACATATACATACATACATACATATATATATATATATATATATATATATATATATATATATATATATATATATATATATATATATATATATATATATATTATATATATATATATATATATATATATTTATAATCTAACTCCTTTTATAAGTGAATAAGATTAGAGAGAGGGATGGGAACGGGAAAGGAGAAAATCTAGGCGGAAGCCTCTTTTCAAAATTTAATGGAAACTTTTGAATTCCTTCAAGGATAAAAGACTATTAAATAAACACATTAGAACCCACCAAGCCCTCTTATTACAGTACAGAAATGAAGAGTGAGCAAACAAGCATCTCGGATAAATATTAAGTATGTAGTGTTACTATATGCTTGAAAACTAGGCTCGCAATTTTGTTTCTGTAAGTGATGATTAACTATTTAGCTATGGAAGGTATTACAGATTTTAACAGTACTTAACAGAAAGCCTTAAAAGCTCTAATGTGAAACATCGATCATGCCTTGCTTTCCGAGAAGAATTTTGATAGATAGATGGATGACGCTAATACGAATTACAAAGTAGAAAACCCGGGAAACTTCCATTCATCCATTCCGTAAAGCATGCAAGAAGAAAGAAAAAGTAACAAATGTCTATCATTCAGTGACTGTTAGGATGGATTCCAGTTCATAGTGTTCTAAAGAAGAAATTCTGCATCTGCCTTTCAACGAGCTCTACTATATATATATATATATATATATATATATATATATATATATATATATATATATATATATATATATATATATATATATATATATATATATATATATATATATATATATAACAAAAAAGCAAGTAAACATTTTTTCAATGTCTATTTTGAAGAAATTAAAATGTTTTAATAATTATTATTAGTATTCATTCCGAAGGTTGAATTAAAATATTAAAATAACTTTTCTTCCTAGAAATAACTTGAACCTATTTCCTTAAAAAAAAAATTGCGATGGAAAATGCAGTCACGTAATTCGACAGATAATGACATTATGAAGAGAACATATTAAAAAAAACTGCTGTAAAAGTGAAATTAAGAATTTTTTTTTTTTTATCAAAGAGTATTTTGCAATTGTTTTGTGGAACAGTTCACTCTCTATAACACTGCTACTTCAAACACTGCTTCAAATTTTAAAAATAACTTCGAAGTTTGAAACTGAAATTCTCTTTAATTTTATTGCAGTCAAACGTACTGCGTCTTAAAATAATAGGGTTTTTCCTATTCTGAATGAAACAAACTGCAAATACTTTCCTTTTTTTCTGAAGTATTTTAGCATTGAATACCTTTCAAAGTTATATATTTTTGAAAGAGAATTAGTTTTGTATTACTATTTTGATAAAACAATTTTGCTAATAAAATATGATCCGTCATTTTGATGGCCAACATGTTGTAAAGAAAATTTGAAAATTTTCTTATTAAATCGTATTGCAAATGCTCTTGGGTAATATATATATATATATATATATATATATATATATATATATTTTTATATATATATATATATATATATATATATATATATATATATATATATATATATATATATATATATATATGTTTATATATATATATATATAGCAAGTAAGCGTTTACAAATTTTTAAACATTTTTTCAATGTCAATGTTTACATGTTTTTCATAGTTAGACTGTTTTTAAAGGCAACTTTTGAATATTTGAGTTGATTCCTTCAATATCATTCACTAAATTTTTCCAATTTCCTGACAATAATGATTTCTTATAATTATCGTTCAAAAAGTATTTAAACAAACTATTTTACATTTTTTTAATAAAATGCTGCAACATATGAATATATTTCTCAAAAAAAGAAAAATATAGAATTTGAGGTGACAAATACTAAGATTTAGATTATTTGTATTTTAAACAATACAGACCAAACTCACAAGTGCATTATTTATTATATATGGCTAACAACTATGATTCAATGCTTAATTTACTTTTTATAAAGCGTTACAAAAATACAAACATCATTCAGCTGCTGAGATAATAAATAAGCATTAATATTAATTTAAGGCAAAACTTCATTTCTCTTTTACATTTTCCACCCATGTCTTTTGTTTTTATCAAAATTATATTAATTAAAAGAGAATATGCATGGAGATAAAAACATTCTTAGATTGATATGGGACACTGAAATTTGAGATGAATCAGCAAAGGTTTCAAGTTAAGTTTATGGAACTCTGTAGAAAAATGACACTATATTAGTAAATAAAAAATTTAAAATATTATAAACATGTTCGATTAAGTTTGCAAAAGCTAAATAATTTTGTTAAACTGGAGGGATCATTCTGTGAACAAATATTATAGTAACATATGAAAATGACAAATTGGTCTCTAAATAGCGGTCTTATTTCTTTATAACTCAATAACCATTATTTGAACATCAGGGTTAATTGAACCGGTATTTAAAGTTTATAATGGATTTTGAACCACTACAAATATTTATGCTCTGGTTAAATTTGAATCCATGAACCTTTGAGCTAAAGCTGAGAACGCTTAACCATTCGATTGTCATTTTTGCTTCACATGTTACAAATATTACAAGATACATTTCCGTATTTGCTAGTAGATTTGTGGTACATCAAACACTGTATAAAATATTTTCAGAGGAAAATTCAACATCGGAAGAACAGTTACAGGAATAGAAGTTAAATTTAACGGAAGAAAAGACTGTTTAGCAGAGAATACTATCTGTACTCTTCATTTTCAACAGAACTCTCGTACAGTTAATCCACTTTCGAATTTCATAAAAACCATGGAATTTTACGCGAATGAAAATTTGCTGATTTCTTAAATAAGATGCAAAAGAGTTGAGCACATAAATGATGCATTTCTATCAATTTCTATTTGTTTCTTCATTACTTTTCAAGTTAATCAATGGTTTTTAGAATACCTCTTCTTTCATTCTATTTTTTGAAAAATATAGTCTATTGTTCTAGAATTTCACAATCCAAAGAATAATTGAACGTTTAGCATCCCGGCATCTGTTGTTGTCTTAACTTCCACCTGAAATTTGAATATTTCTATTGGTTAAGAATACATTTTAATTGATAGGTCTCTGGTTAATGATTTTTCATGCGTAAAATTAACCATAACAACATGTGTAAAATTAACCATGTGAAGAATAAGATACATGTATTCTGTTATATAAGTGAAAAATGCATAAAAACAGATCGATGGTTAAAAGAATCAATTGCAATGCATATAAAATACTTAGTTCTATGTTATTTATTATTTGCTATATTTGACATAGATGGAAACATGTTTATAATTTTTTTTTTAAATGAAATTTATATTTATATTTTAGTCATGGGATTTATGAAAATAAATTAAGAGTTCAATACTCAATTTTAAATTTAATTTCAGTTTCAAGAAAATGTATGAAAATAAAAATTGACTCAAATTGATTTATAAATTATTACCATTTCTGACTAAAATATTACTATATATATATTAAAGTATCACTCAACATAAAGAACGTTACTCTTTAGTTAAAATAGTTTATAAAAAATAAATTATTAAAATAAAATTTATACTATGAATTAATTCCATTTAATGCAAAAATATTAAGAATTTATGTTATTTTTACCTTTATTTAGAAAAAGGAAATTAATGAAAAAGGATTTGAGTTTTTAAGCTTAAAATGTTTTTCTAAATATGTTGATATTATATCCCTTGTTGGAAGAAAATTGGGAATAGTTCAGTTCTCGTTATTTTTCACAATAAAAAAATTGCTTTTGTGGATGATTTGACCTATAACAAGTACAAAATCTTATCATTACGTTTTATACTTGTATAGTTTCTACGTAATTTTATTCATTCAAATCTGCATCTATATTTCTTAGAATTTTTTTAAATTTATACCTATTTTATTAATTTTTATATAGCTTTTATTTTTAATTTTGAATTATAAATCTTCGTCTTTGATTTAATTGATTAGAAATAAAAAAATTTTAAAAACTAAAAGTAAAAAAAAAACCTATATACATATGAAATTTACACTCATTTTAAATGAGTCCATCTTTCAAGAAAGAAACATTATATTATGTAGGAAAATAATGAATGTTTTAACCTTTATATGCTAATTCTCATTCGAATTTTATGACGAGTATACAGAGACTAACTTGTGGAAATTTCATTCCTTGTGTCTCTGCGAATCATTCCATCCAAATGCTAGCTTATCTCGGTCTCAAAGAAATGTCGGCGTTTGACAAGCTTTAGAACTCATGTAAAATTCAAATTTTATTGATTACCTTGGCAGTAGTGGGTAAGTAAAGAGCTAGTTAAGTTGCTTTGTTTAAACTGCATTCAGTTTTAAAATGCACCGTGTCTCTCTACGATATCAGAAATCAAGATGAACATAAAAGAAAGAAATGTTAATATTTTGGTTTACCGAAGTAAATAAGAATTATAATTGTGAATGTTACAGGATTTAAATGTTTATCAAATGCATCAATGTTTTTTTCCTTTTTTAGATGTGATTGCAAAGAATATATTTAATGTTTATTTATTACATCTAAAAAAGAGAAAGAAACATTTAAAGAATATTCCTTTAGAAACATTATCTTTTGAGTTTTCATTACACAGTTAAATAATTTTAGTGTATAAAACTAGAGCTAATATACAGTTAATGCTCATAAATAAATTTATTTTTTACAATGAAAATTAATTAACTAAAAATACACTGAAGAAATGCTAAAGAATTTAAATAAATATTTAAAAATGAGTTTAATAACATGTAGAAACAACCCTAATTTATCTCAGAGCTACTTCTTGAGAGAACTGATGTACATGATTCATAATATGTAAAATCTATATATATACATACATATTACATACTCATATAAATATATAAACATCTAACAAAACCTGTAAGGAGTCCGAATTTTATAATGCTTCTTAACAAAACAAAAATTAACTTTCATTAAATTTTAATAATTTTTATGATTTTAATTTTACTAAAGTAAAACTTAATACTTTGTAATGGAATTTGCCTTTTCATGAATATTTTAGCTACTTATGCAAAAAATCGTCCAAAAGATTTGAATTTAATAAGTTGAAACTATCAATTAAATGGAAACATTTTAAACAAAAATAAAAACGTTTTACAATGAACTTCTGTTCATTGTAAAACGTTTTAAGATTAAAAGAAATAAATATAAAACAAACTTTAAGATTTAAAGAAATAAATCTTAAAACTTGGATTGTTCAAAAAATAAAAAATAATTTTATTAACATATTTTTTTCCACGATTATTTATCTTAGACAAGTAAGTAAACCAATATTAAATTAAAATATTTAATAAGTTTTCTTAAAATATTCTCGATCTCTGTTTTTTCATTAAAAAAAAAAAAATTTAATTCTGACATCGGAGAAACTAAATGATTTACTAAATAATCCAATTAAATGGTTTCTGTTGATGACAGGTTTATATGAATCTACCTAATGAAATATACAGTTGTTAATTGTTTTGTGGCCAAACTAGTCGCAGAGCAATTAGTGATCAATTGATCAAACGGCAAACATGTTTTTATCAACTTTAAATAGAGAGGGTAAATATAAACAATAATAACAACTAGTATTTTAAATTACTAAAATCCCTAGACAAGAAATATTAATTATATTTTCTTATTTCGATGTACGATTCATGTGACAAAAATTCCCCACTCTCATTTGATTCTTAAAACTTATTAAGGTTTTAGGAAGTCAAGGTACTTAAAACGTGACTTTTCATTATTTTTGGACCTGTTAAATAAATTAGAATTAGATATTCAGGAAATACTTTTATACAGCTTTAAAATACTACCAAGAAAATTAATTTATATTATTTAAATGAATTTTCAGTGATTATATATATATATATATATATATATATATATATATATATATATATATATATATATATATATATATATATATATATATATAGCCTAAGCAAATCAGTAGATTTCATGAGAATCATTTAATAATTTAAATTATTTGAATTACACATTAATTTTCATATAACAATATTATTCTCTACTTATTTATGAAAACCTGTATTCAATTAACAATGAATAAATTTAGATTATAGTTCTTTAGCTATTATGTAAAAATACGCGATAGAAGAATATTTGTTGCATAATGATTTAAATTCATTAATTTAAAAAAATACTAGATTTATAAAAGATTCTACGTCATTTTTTTCTTGAATGCAGTCTTTAAAACATTTTAAATTTTTATGCGCATTGGATTATGCATTAAGTCAAAGCATCGAATCGGATTATATGTAGTAAGTCGTATGTTAATACATAGATGTAATTAACAGTTTTTAAACTTTTTAAATATTTATTTATGAATAAAGTTTCCTTTTTTGATTAAAGCAATTCCTGAAAAAATATATAAAGAATTCTCTTTCTTAATCTATAATAATTATTCTTTCTTCAATCCCCAAGTGAATTTTTATATAATCTCCATTAAAAGACTTTAATCGAGAATATATATAAAATAATTTAGTATTTCAATATTACGACAAAAATTCGCAAGTAATCATTCAAAATTCAATTAAAATATGTATTTCATTAACTTAATTATAAATGAACTTTATGCTGATATTTTACTCATATAATCGTTACACAAAAGGAAAGTAGAAATCTTCGAAGCATTTTATTAAACAGCAATATTGTTCTATATTTTTCTCATTCATAAATTTTATTTTTGCTATATGTAGGTATCTCATTTAATTATTTTATTTCCTTGCAAAAGTATTTTTTAATTTGTGGTATATTTTAACTTTTCATGCTTCTTGAATATGAATTTGCATATTATAATTATCTTCAATTTTGTTGTTGGTAAAATATAAATTCTTTGATACTTTATCCTATTAATTTTTATTGTAATATATTCTGAGAATCCAAACTGCACATTTCCCTCTTCTATTCAAAGAACATATCACAAGTGGTGTAAATTATCAATTAACATGACACAACAATTTGGAGCTTGTTTGAGCATTCCAATCAATGACAATGCCGAGGTGCCACGCAGAGAGCTCTCTTCAAATTTATTTACATGTAGTATGAAATACTCGGTTTCGCTTTATGCCAGAAAGTAAGCTTACGTGTAATTTAATCTTGAGTACAACAATGTTGTCTTTAATATCTACAAGTCTGTCAGACTTGTAGACTCTAATAACTAGGAAATTGGGTAGAGCTTAACTGTCACCACAGATAATTCACGTGAAAGTTAGATCAGTGAAGAGTTATTTGGTTAAAATGAGAAGGAAAATATCTCAACATGAAGTTACCTAGCAACTGTTAATAGAATAGCCACTGATAAAATTTGATTGTACTAGGGATATTCTCGTAATTTGAATTTATTTGAATTTAAAACTTTCTCATATTTCAAGTGCTTCAATTTACAATACGTAATGAGTAATTGAAAAATTTAATGTGAGCCTCTGTATGAATAAATTAATTAATAACATAATTTTAAGTTAGTTGTTTTAACGAAATTGAAAAAATCGTTGACGCAAAGTGTTATTTCCACTTACAAAGACATTTAAACAAAATTGAAATTCAACATGATTTTAAGTTAGTTGTTTCATTGAAAGATAAAATTTTCTAATTGAAATTTAATTTATTTTTTTCAAATCTGGATTAATATGGTTGTAGAAATTCTCTTACTGCAGGAAAAATACATTGATTTTTTAAATAAATGAACGTGAAAATAAGGAGCAATATAATTAGCTTAAACATTTGACTTTATTGTGAAAGAATTATTAAATTTTTATCTTTTTCTTTCAAATTATTAATTCACAAAATGTCATGAATTATTTGATTAATCGAAGTACGCATCTGTGCTGTGAATATTTTACTATTTAGAGGATAAGATGTTCAGGAAATTCATTTAATATGTTGGTACAGACAAGAGTCTCAATCTGTTACATTTTTAAGTTTTAACGCTGGATCACACCATGGTGGAATCTTGTAGTAGGGAACACTCATCAGAGTGAAAGTTTCCTGTCTCGATCCAAGCCACTGTTAAACAATGTGAGTGGTAGATGGATATTGTCTTCTACCATCACCACCGATAGAAGACAATATTGATTTACCGTTATTACGTACGTTATCAAATGCGTGTAAATAAGGGGGTCGTGACGATTACCTCTCAACGTACGCACTTTATCGGATATGTCCTTTTGAGTATTATTGTGTGGTTTCCTTTCTTTTGTGTAACGTATGACTAAGACTACCATTACTTATAAGAAATACTTCTCCGAAGGAAATAAAAGTAGTGGGTATGAAAATGTTTTACTACAGAACGAGTTGCTTATTAGGTGGTGTCAAACAGAAACCCATTATATATATATATATATATATATATATATATATATATATATATATATATATATATATATATATATATATATATTACGCTTCAAACAAATACTGAAATTTAAAACACAACTTTATTTATTATTTATTCAATAATAATGAAAGCAGTTTATTATTTGTTAGATATTTAACTATTTTGAAAAAAAAGGATCAAGTGAGAAATCAATGAAAGAAATTATGCATTGAAAATTTGCAATATTTGTGTAAAACATAAATCCCTCAATGAAAGGGCCTGACATGTTTCTATTTCACATTTGCAGTTGATAAAGTTTGATTTGACCCGTAAAAAGTGTGATGCCTTAAATATGGCACCCACGTTTATGGAAAAGTACTATTTCTATAATGCAAAGTTAACTCCATCGAGCAAGTAACCATAGAATTAATATGAAACAAAACCATTGATTGCTATAATCTATAGTTTCAAATAAAATCATGCCAAAACACTTGAATTATCGTCATATTTTGCACTTAGTAGAAACTAAAATTTAAATTTGGCAAATAGTTTTACCAGAGATGATTTTAAAGGAGATTGAAATAAAATTAAAATTTTGATTGTGCTTCGTCAAGAATAAATTTAGTAGGTCTCTTTTATTTAAAAATACATAATTATATTATTAAATAAATTTTCTCACTGAATAATTAAGTAGTTGTTGCTTCACAGTATTTTCATCCTGATGAAAAATTAGTCTTTTTCTCATTAAAAACACATATTGGTAAACAAGCGACATTATTTTTGAAGAATTAAAATTGAAAAAAACCTTATTTGAGGAAACTTTCAACCAATACAAAATTAAAATAAGCACTAATTAGATGATTTAACTTACAGACTGCACTTATATTAAACGACGCAACATAAATTTTATTTTCAGAAAAGTATAAGATACTGTCTTCCAGCAAATCAAATTATGTTGCATTAATTAAGTAGTTTATAATAGAGAACCGGCAATATGAAGTCTTTTAAATTCAAACTGAAATAAATTCAAAAGTATTTAATTGTTTGAGTTAGCTTAGAAATGATGCTTTAAATTTCTTCAATCTACAAACTGAGTTTTAAATTATATTAGTTGATGTTTACTCTTCAATAAATGGCAGTCTTTTATTATATTGTGTAAGAGCATCTTATTCACTTTTAAAGCAATAAGGATTTAAAATTTCACTATTTTCTTTTCCTATTCGAAAAATCGTAAACAATTTTATTTTATATTTCAATTAATTTTATTAACGAAACAATGGTTAGTTTTCACATAGAAATGTATTTAAAGTACTTAAGGATGAAAAGGAATTTAATCTTTTAATAGCATATAGAAATTCACTATAAGTAGAAAAGTTTAACAGAAAATTTCAATTAGCGACATGACATACAAACAAAAGGTTAATTTTTCAGACAAATTTTTCAAGGAAACATAATTTTATAATGAATCATAACATTTTATCATCTTATAATACACATTTATGAGAAATTAATTTTTCAGACTTTCACATTCCCTTTATAAATAATTTCAGTTTAACTTTAAATTTAGGAGTTTGATTACAACTATTTTTTAATTAATTCCTCGACAATATCAACGAAGACTTTTCTAAAACAAAAAATGTTTATTTGTACTATGATCTATAAAAATAAATTTTTTTTTGTTAACATGTTTCACTGTAACATGTTAATTTTTTATGCTTATAATTTATTCGTGTAAGATGCTTTTACTAACCAAATAATTATTCTGGATGAATTCTAGTATTTTTGGAAACATCTAAGCTTTGTATTTCTATTATTACAATACATTTTCTAGGATACTCTTTTTAAAGGTACTAAACTGATTTCAATTTGCATATGATTATATACGAGAGTAATGCAGTATAATAAATAAGCTGCATCACACTGACAAAAAAAGTGGAATGCTCTCACAAGATTATTTAATGCTATTAAATATTAGCAAAAGCTGCAAGGAAATAATTGAAATTTTCTCAATTTTTTTATAAGGATATATTTGATAAGAGTAAGCTGACTCAACCAACCCATTTTTATTTAGTTGAAAGTAAATTTTCAATAGAAGATAAAAAGAAAACATTTTATAACGTTCAACTGCAGTTGAATATTAGTTGATATTGTGTTTTAAATAGTAAAGGAAATAAATGCATGTGGTTTAGACGTATGAACGATATTTCAACGAATTTATTAAAACTTGTATGAAGAAATATAATAATATTCAGTTTTATATTTCAGTAGTGGTTAAAATAAGAAATTTTTAATATAATCAGTTTACTATATTTTCATTAATGCATATTTTGATACATTAGAAATATTAGTAAAAAAGGTGTTATTCAGTACATCATAATCCCTCAATTAAACATCTTAAAATGTATAAAGTTTGTGTGTGCAATGATCAATAGAAATAGGTATTCAGGAAATTCATATTCTCCATATATAGCATGAACATTCATTTTTGACTTGAAAAATAATAAAATTATTCACAATCTAAATATTTGTGGTTTTACATTTTTAAATAAACCGCCAAGCATTTCTGTTGCATTGCATTTAGCAATTTTTTCTTTATTAGAATTTAGATATCACGGATAAGTTGCAAAATGGATAATGTACTCATGAACAACTGGGAGTTTTATCTTATTCTCATAAATCAAAAATAATATTTAAAAAATATTTTCTAGAACTTACACTATAATATATATGTATCATAATATTAATATCTCATAATAATATTTACAGATAAGCAAAAAATGCATAAAAGATAAGACGATTAATATTTAAAATTAAGAAGAAATAACAGCCAAAGTCTGAATACACGATAAATTTGATTTTTTACACGGTACAATATGAGTATATTCCATACTGAATATGATTTACCATTATTATAATGAATTGTGTTTATTATATATTAAAAAGTATTTTTAACTGCCTGGAGTAAAAATATTTTCCAAGTAGTGTGCAAGTAGAATAAAATGAAATGCTTAAAATAATAATTTTGTACAATAAATTGCCCCCCCCATATATATATATATATCTATATATATATGCATACATATGAATAACTGATAAATTAAACTGGTGATTGATCAAGGAAATTCGATTGTTTCAGGTGGTAAAACCAATTTTTGAAAATCATTCAAAAGGTTAATTAATTGACATTTTAATTTTGAGCCTTCAAAAATGCCTTAACCAGTTCTTTAATAAGAGTAATTCGGTAAATAAAATCATTCATCATAATTCCCGAAAATCCAAGAAGCCAAAAAATATTCAGTGAATTTGAAATATAATTTTTTTAATTATACAGTTAAGCGTTTGTTGTTACGAAGCTTTAAAGAATCGGCAAAACAATTCTTAAAATAGAAATTTCGTAAAATAGAAAAATAATTCTTTAAATTATATATATATATATATATATATATATATATATATATATATATATATATATATATATATATATATATATATATATATATATATATATATATATATATATATATATATATATAAGATCTGAATTTTCTTTACCATACTGTTCCTTCTTTAGAAATAAATGATTATTAAAAACTTTTTATACACCATAAGAAACTCATGCAAAATAAGGCTCATTCCTAAAATCAACGCTTATTTTCATTTTATTAAAGAAAAATTGGGAATCATCTTCTTCTTGCCAGAAAGCTTTTTTTTCTCTCTCATTCTCAATAATTTCATCTTCCAATATTTCTACCGGATATGTCTCATGTGAGCCAATATTAAGAAAATCCTCGATAGAGATTTTAAGTAACTAAGGGGTTCTGTATCTGACTTCATACCTGAGCCACTCAGCTTCGCCCAAGTTATTATGTACATTACTTGGCTTTATTGAGTTATGGTAGGTTTTATAAATAAAGTCTGCATGTTAAAATGTTTTCCATATTATCTTTCGTTCAATATTATTCCAAGTATTGATTGACAATTGTATTGCTCCTAGAAAGTCAGTTTTATAAGACGGCTCCAAATCCAAACCTATAACTCTTTGCAAAAATATCCGATGGTATTTGTTATAGAAGCTGTTGATTATGCCTTGATTTCTGGGTTGCAAGACAAGTTAGATTAGGAGAAAGAAACTCCTCACTAATCAAGATCCTGGTCTTCAGCGTGAGCAGCTGAGTTATCCACAATAAATACAAATTTACAATTCTCTGATAAAAACTTTGATTTAAAGCTTTGAGCCAATTTTCAGAAGTATTGCCAGTCATCTTAAATTCTAGAGCTTAAATATATCCCAATGAAAAACATAAACAGGTTTTCTGTTCCATTCATGATGACTGCGATTCTTTGTTTCTCTTTTTTTTTTACTTCATTACATTTATCACTTTCAGAGTTAAGTTAAGTTTTTTTTCCGGGTAAGATCCTAAAAAAGAAACCTGCTTCGTCTGCGTTAAAAAATCCTTTGGGTCGTATTCGGAAAGTAGATAGCTCAATGCTCCTTTTTTCCATTCATTTTCTAAAATTTTATTCACAGATGCACTTTCACGACACAATTTTCTAATGCTAAAACTGTGTCAGGTTTTAAATTTCTTTTAAACCAATCGTTTGATGCTTTGAAAACTCTTATGTTCATTTTATAGTAAAACAGTTAGATTTCGCTTTAATGACATTAATATCAATAGTAATGCTCATTCTTTTTATTTTTCTCTGAAAAATAAGCAAAGCGTTTTCCAGTTTAGAATGTTTTACTTCTCTACAATATTTTTGTGAGGTAATGATTTTGTTGGTATTGTTTTCACTTTTAAGATTTTTTTCCGGAATTTTAAAATTGTTGGGAGGTTGTTCTCTGGAATTCCATGTGATTTAGTATTGTTTTATTTAATTATTCTCACACTCTCTCGTTTCCTTAACTGTAAAGAATCTTCAACGTAACAGACTCAGTCGCCCTCTCGACAAATAAAACTTCATAAATCAATTAATTTCATTTTGAAGCATTCATTAATGAAACAAAATGAACTATAGAACAACATAATTCAAATGTTTATCTAGTTTTTATTCTCTTTTTATATACTCACGTACGGAGAGGAGAGTTTTCCTTCGTTTTTATGTTCTTATGTATGGGGAGGACAGGAATCGAATTTGGTACCCCAGTTTTTTCTCTTAAATGTCTGATATCTATACGTTTTTGGAAACTATTCCTAGAATGTGTGGAATGTCTGAACGAGTTGCTTTGTAGTTCAAAAATGAATCAAGTTCTCAGGCGTTAAATAAAAAAGAAATCACATAAAAATTGAAAAGTATCTGACCATAAATATAAAAACAAGGAAAATAAAACTGTTTCTTAGAAATGAAAGTTCTCAAAAGAGAGTTTTTTCATATTTTAATTCATTGATGAGAGTTAAAATTATGACTGCATTTATGTTGCCAGGGCAGGAACTAGCCATGTGAGTGTTCGTAAATTAGAGGTTCGTAAAAATGAGTATTCATTCTATAGTATATTAGGCTGTTTTTATAAAGTTATTTAATAATTATTTTATTGCAACCAATAGTGAAACTATATATGCTATTGCACTAAATCAAAATTATTAACATAGCCAACATTTATTCATCATTTTTTAAGCTAAAAAATATTTAAATTTATCGAATTTTAAGAATTGCATAAATCTATGAATTCCTTTTCGTCTATATCTTGAAATATAAAAATATATATATTCCCTTGATTTCATAATTTAAATTATGTAAATGTCATTTTACATGCTAATATTGCTAAAGTATTTATAACAAGAACTGTTTACTGTTTTGCAACCCATGCAGATGAAGTTGGGAACTTTTTTGTTTATGCAAAAGTTTGATAAAATTTAATGAATTTACTAACTTACAGAATTTTCTTTCCTGAAAATGAAAAATAGTGAAACATTAAAAGAGACATATTGACATTTAAATGAAGTATAGCATACTCTTTAACATATTTTTGCTTTTCTTTGTACAAGTTAAATTTTTTACCTACAAGTGTTGAGTGTTTAAAGTTTTTATTAATCCCACTGATAGATTTAGTTTTTCTGTGTGATGAAATCATTAATGAAATTATTAATAAGAATTATTAATGGAATTAATGTATTTAATTGTTAATAATAAAATATTATGTCAATTGAAATGGGTTTTACTTTTCTCAGTAAAAAGAAGTTCCGCTTTTAAAAGATAATAAAGCCTTAATTTATATTATTGCTAAAATATACAATTTTTTTACTTGTCAATTAATTTATATAATAGAATCTACAATAGCTAATATTCTAGGAAAATTTACTTTTTTAGACTCAAAATCTTTCATTTGAAATTATTTGTGAAATGTGTTTGTTTGAAATATCTCTTACTTAATTTAGTCAGAAATATCTGAATATTTTAACTCAATATTTATTATTGAAGATGAATTATTTTATTCCAAACGCTATAATTTATTTTTGTTGATATTTGACAAATAAGTAGTGTGGTATTCATAATATTGCAGTACTGCGAAAAGAGATACCAGTATTGCCATGTAGCAAATAATCTAATCTATGTTAAGATTATTTCGAGACTCGGTTAATATTTGGTAATAATTGTGAAATAGAAATTTTATTAACTGTTTCATGTTTTATTAATTGCAGTATTATATATATATATATATATATATAATTTATAATTTAACATACTTTAACAGTAATTTTTGTTTGTGCAAAAGTTTGATAAAATTTAATTTAAGATTTGGAGGAAAAGTGCATTTAATTTTACATTTTTGTACCTCAAATCTTTCACAAGGTGTATGAAAAGGATATATAAATTTGAATGTTATATTTTCGATATTAGTTAAAATTGTTTGTGAAGTATAATATATCTGTGTGTGTATATATTGGGTTAATAATGTGTAATCCTATTTAATGCCAATATTTAATAAATGACAGTCTTTTAAGTAGAATTTATTTAACTATCAATTTTCTGAGAAGCATTTATCAGGTAGCGTGAATCAAACATAGTTGAACGTTCCATTGAACCATTCATCCTTAAGTTTTCCGGAGAAAATATAAGGAGAAAGGATTTAATGGTTCAGAAATATTGATTTTTAAGCATATGGTAATCCCTTCTATTCTGTAGTATTACTTTTCAAATCTTGTTCGATAAGTATTGAAATATGATGAGAGTCTAATGTCAAGAGTATGATTGATAGTTGAATTATGAGCAATTCTCATAAAGATTTTAATAATACTTTTTTTCAAAATTGTTGTTTAAACTTTGAAAGTAATTTAAATTAATTATTATCAACCTTTGTTTATTTTTGTGTTGACTTTTTATCTTTTGCTTTGAAACGCTTCTCAAGGTAACAAGTTTCATTGATTCGTTGATCAAACAAGTTTGGCATAGTTAGTTGATAAAATGGTAACCTTTAATCGTAAATATCGTATATGAATCGAAATTTTAAATATTCCTTCGAATATTGACGAACTTCTTGTTACATGTACCCCCTTACTTCGCCATATATTAAAAAAAAATAAAGAACTTAATTTGCACCGAAGATAGTATAGATTAAAGATGCACCTGAATTACCAACTGAAAAGAACACTAAATGAACTGTTGAAAAATTATTATTGAATCTACTTACCATTCATTTACTTATTCAATTAATGTATGATTTTAAACAAGGGGATTTTTGTAACAATTTTACAGATATTTATTTTGAGTTAACATCAACGATTAAAGATGAACTAAACTGCGAAATACAGTAGAAACTTAGATCTCAGCATTAATTATTTCGTTCTATTCAAAAATGAATAAGGTGGTTATATTTGCAAAGACTGTTTTGTTATCACGTGAACAGATATTTAATATTTTATTACAATTTTACTATATCTATAACATTACATAAAATCAAGTAGGGAAAATATTCTAATTATTTGCTATATAAATAATAAATAGGTCATTTAGATCTGTTTATTTAGATCATTTAGATCTAATTATTTATATTGCAAATAATGAGATAAATAGAAGATTTATGAAATAAATTCTTTATAGAAAAGCCCTTGTGGGGCACAACATTGAAAAATTCTGCATAAAAGTAAAGGGCATATTCGACTTATCATTGAAAGATATGCTTATAACGTATATTTCTTCACTCAAGGTCTTCTCTAACTTCAATGACTTTATAAGTCACAAAAATCTCTAATACATTTCAAACTAGTCTTATATTTACATGAAAAAATAATACACATTTAAATTTAATATGGAATAGCAATTAAACTGGAATTGATATTTTTCCAGAATTTGCGTTTTTAACACATCTGTACAAAATGTTGTCATTTTGTTGCTTGGAATGTTAATGTATTTTAACAAGAAGTTTGCAGAAAAACTATTTAATATGAATTAAAAATTTATTTTAATATAAAAAATAAAATAATTGAAACTCAAAATTTTTGAAATTTTATTTATGGTTCAAATAAAGAAGTCATACATTTAGCTTCGTAAATTACCAATTAAAATATTATACATATTGATACTGAAGCAAACCTAATTGGTATTAACAACTAAATTTAATTAATTTTAAGCAAAAAATATATTCTTAAAATTAAAATAAAAGAAATTTATTTATGCAAAATAAATTTGACTGATTCTTATGAGAAGAATTTCCGTCTTTGTTCTATTTAAACTTTTTAATAATAATAAAAAAAGAAATTTCTAAAGCAAACTTAATAAATATTGTAATATTTATGTTTAAGTATAGGAGCATTATCTTTAATGTTACAGACACATCCTTTTAAACTCCTTATAACATATTAAACCACTTTAATCGGATTAACGCATTTGAAGAAAACAAAAGAATATGGTTGAAAAGATTGGAAAATATAAGAAAAGTTCACATAGGTCGACTTAATCACTGAGAAATTTATAACATATTTCAACCTTTTCGAAAATAAAATATTAAATTAGTTTGCAAAAACTCTGTTTACTTTAGAAATTCTTTTATGTCATTAAGTCCTTACAATATTTATATCTACAGATTACAGGTAACATATTAGTTATTGGATTCTGAAATGAAAAAAATACCTTTATATATATATATATATATATAATATATATATGTATATATAATATATATATATATAATATATATATAATATATATATATATATATATGTATATATATATATATATATATATATATATATATATATATATATATATATATATATATATATATATATATATATATATATATGCATGTCAAAGAAACTGCTAGCTAACAAGGAGGTATTTTTTCCGTTAGCTTTAATTTTTCCTGATAAAAAGGAAACATTTTCTACAATTTTATTTACAAAAACTTTTAATTTTTTCATTAAGTAATTTTGCTTCAAAAAATATTTAAAAAGTAACACACTGTTTTTAGCGAAAAAAATCTATTGATTTTAGCCTTACGTTCATACTAAAGAGCGGAAAAATTGACATTAAAGAAAGCAATTTACCTACAAAGATACATAAAACTAATTCCATGAATTTTTCTTTTAATGAAGTTTTCAAAGAAAGGAAAATTTGTTCAAGCTTTTTAAGTGATAAATTAGATCTCAATTTCAAATAAGAGATGAATATTTTTCTCAAGTATGAAAATTTTGCATGGAATTCTTATAAAAGCTGGGCTTGGCCAGTTCATTATATATATTCGTTGATTTGAAATTATTGTAGAAATAGTAAAAATATTATTAAAATGTTTTGTAAGCATATTTTAATAATTTTTTTTATCCAACTAGAAAGAGTACGAAAAATATATTATATTTTTTGAGAGTGTTTCTTCTTCGCTAATTCTACTTTTCTAATACTTTAAATTATTAAATTAAAATTTGAAATTATTGATGTAAAATTGCAATTGTAAACTTATGACATAAAATAAAAGTTTTTAAATTTAATATTTTAATTTTAAATAATGCATTTAAAATTTTAAAGTTTTACAGGATTTTTTATGTAATTCATTTGCATTAAATATTTTTCCTAATTAAAAATATGGAATCTTATTAATTTATCAATGTTAAAATGGTATTTTTTTCAAAAAATAACGAAGTTATTATTTAAAAAATAGCATAACAAATTATTAATTATTATTAATTACAATGCTATTCTGATACATAGGAACATTTGAAAAAATTGATTCGACATTTATTTTTTGAAAAATTTCAAAATTATTAATTAAGCATCATTAATACTTTTTCCAAAATAACAACAATATCAATTTTTTTTAAAAAAATTAGTTAAATTAAATTATGTCATATAATCAATATTTCTTATGTAGAATTTATTTTTCCATATAATTATCAGATAAATTTCATTATAGAAATTTTTAAAATGGATTATAGTTATAAACTTAAGCATTTGTAAGTGCAAATGCTAATTCAGGATCAATACGCAAATGAGTTGGTTTCAATAATTTTTTTTAAAACTATTACTTTTTAGTTAGTTTATATATTAATAATAGAAGTAGAAATAAACTGATTATAAAAGTGTAATATTTCACCTTGAATTTAAAAGTAGATTTTATCTTAGATTTTTTAATGAAGTAGCATATAAGTATTCGTAACATTAGATATTCTCTCTCGATTTCAGTATTTACAAAAGTGTTGAAAAATCTCATGTTTTTTTAATTTTATAATAAAGTCAATATTTATTTCAACACTTATAAATTAACATTAAAACAAATAATACTTTTATTTTTGTTTATATTAAAAGAAAGATATGAAAAACTTTCTAGAAATTTAGAGCTCTCAAAATAAGGAGAAGATTGTATTAAATGGTATAACTTTTTTGATAATTATTTTTACTGAAATAAATTATACATTGTATAATTATACATGTAATGCTTTTGCATTAATAATCCACATATACAATAATCTTTATTTTTAAATACTCATAGATTGATAGTCATATATGTATATAACTATATTCCGTTGACCATGCTTCTTCATTTTTGTATTTTAAACAGAGGTAACTATCAATTTTCCGCTTTAGATAAAGTAAAATATAGACCAATTTTACATTCAGCTGCATGCAAATTTAAATATTTTAACTTTCTAAAAGTGAAATATTTGCCATTTGTTTCATAACTTTCATAACACATTCGAATTATTTATTATGACTCAGAGACAGCTCTTTTTAACTGGAAATATTTTAAGAATACAGAAATAAAATCTTTTCCATACGAAGATGCAAATTTTATACTACAGATAATCATGAATTCTTATACAATTTTGCATAAATAATTGCGACTCTTAAATATTTTCGGCTCTGTTATAGTTTAGTAAAATTGAAGCTTGAGAATTCGCTATTCTGTTGATAAAAAATGAGGAATATACTCGACTTTATAATTCAAAATGAGAATAAATATTGAGAGGGATACAAATCACAAGTGTTAAAAAACTGAATAAATTTAAAAGAAAGTGAAAAAAAAGCTTATGTTTAAAATGAAAATATAAATGATTAAAAGTTTTGATTTTTAATAGTCTGTCCTGATTATTTGAAATTATATGTTATTAACAAATATAAAATATTTCAAATATATATTTTAATTTTTTATCATAGAATTAGCTCAAAATAATATTATTATTTTGGGCTAATTATTTGGTCTATTAATTTTAGAATAATTACGCAAACAAATAAATTAGTCGAATTTTAATCAAAATAAAAAACCAATATAGCCTTTGTAAAATATAGATCTATTGTTTCTGAAATAAGTTTTTAATTAAAAATAGTTTATATTATATCAAACTGAATTAAATTTTGAATTTGTTAATATCTTTATATTCTTTAAATTTTATACATTTGTTTTTCAAAACTGATTTGTTTGGACAAAATGAAATAAAATGCATAAAAGCCTCATATTTATCATCAGTATAATCAATCCTCAGTATAATTTAAAAAAGAATCTACACACATTAGAATGAAATAATTGTATAACGATTAACCTTTATATCCATTGATTCATTGACCAGAGTCTGCAATGCTAAATTTCATTTATTAAAATTATCACTTTTTCTATGAAATTTTAAAAATATTTAATTAATGCTCAAAAATAATATAATAGCATTGAATTTTTATAGAAAATGCTTTCATTTTTAATATAAGAGAAACATTAATAATAATAAAAAAATTTAATCATATCACAAAAGTTTTTTTTGGTTATAAAAATGACACGAACAATGTCAATTAATTGACGGTAAATTTGATTAATTTGCGTAGTGTACAAATCATTGTTAATCCTATGTTTAAAATACAGCTTATTACTTGCGAATTCAAATATGTTAATACTAAATAATTAAAAAGAATATCACAAATACTGATTCAAAAACTAAGTAAAGAATCTCAGTTTTAAAATTATACATCTCATGAGCTGAAAATCAGCAGTTTTGCATTAGTGTGGGTAGATTTTACATGCATAGGATTTTTCAGAATTACTTTTTCCAAGAATCGAAAATAATCCAGATAAGGTATGCATAATATTTGAATCTTAAATTAATGTAATGTTTCAGAATTAAAGTAATATTTTTATCTGTAAGAACCAAAGACGTGGATTCTTCATTTTTCAGAATGCAAAACATACAGCATCTGTTTTCTTTCAAACCTGTGATATTTTTCTCATCACTCCCTAAGGAGAAGCAAAAAATATTTGCGTTGACGTTTTTGAAATGAAAAAATGATCTAGTGGCAAATGGAATGGGAATAAGCTTTTGAGATATTGCTGATCCTTGCAGCTTCAGGCTCTAGATATGAGCTGTAGGGAATGAAACGAACATATGGATTACTATTTACATAAATATTTACTATGCAACAAGATATTTTAATGTGATGTTAAGCCTTTTATTTTTAAAATAAACCACGTAAAATAAACATATCCTTCGAGTGCGGATGACTCTATATTCTAGATTTTGGTATTTTTTTGTCTGAAGCATATTGGCCGAGAGAAGCACCAACTTAAAAATTTATGTTTAATTTTCTTAGGACATGAAAAATCAATCAAAATATTTTTTTTAAATATAGTATCAGAAAATGATTAGATATCGCTTACTTTGTATCTACTAAGCACTTTTTATATTATTTTAATTCATATTTTCATAAAAAAATATATATACATCATCCTTTGCAGAAGAAATTATGGAAGATAATTTTTTGATTTATTTAGGAAAACATTGACTTGTCTTATTAGCACATTTATTAAAAATAAATAAAAATGTTTCTTTTAGCCAATTATTTTAAATACCATTGATAGTTTCTTTTAATTAAGAGAAGTACACTACCTGGCCAAAAGTATCCGGACACCCAGTAGTATGGACTTAGAGCGTCCTGAGGCCCATATTAATATGATGTTTGCCCCCCTTTTGTATCCATGACAGCTTGCACACCTTTGGGAAGACTTTACACCAATTTCTGAAAGGTGACAATAAAAATTGCCTTCCAGGTGTCCAACACAGCTGAAGTGAGTGCTTGCAGTGAGGATGGTTGATGTGGCTGGCTACGTAATCAGAGCTCTAATTCGTCCCAAAAGTGTTCTATGGGATTTAGATCGGGGCTCTGAGAAGCCAGACCAGTTTTTGAACACCCATTTCGTCAAACCACGTCTATGTAAACTTCGATATGTGAAAGGAGCAGTTATCCTGCTGGAAGGGAAATGGGCCTTCCCCGAAATATTACCATAGAGTTGGGAGTGCAGCGTTGTCCAGAATGTCGAGATACATCTCAGAGTTCATGTTTCCATCACAGCAGCTAACGGACCCAAGCCGAATGAAGAGAAATACCCCATAGTATTATAGTTCCACCATCAAACTTAATAGTCGGTCCAATGCAGTTACTAGGGAAACGTTCGCTGGGTATCCGCCAAATCCAGTCACGTCCTTCCGACAGCCAGACTGTAAAGTGAGATTCATCACTCCAAAGAACCGTTTTCCACATGTACACAGTCCAATGACAGTGAGCTCTACACCACTGCAATTGATGCTTCGCTTTCTGTGGGGTGATGTTCGGCTTGTGAGCAGCTGCACGACTATGGAATCCCAAGTTTTTTTTAACCCTCAACGGACAGTCCTGCTGTTAATACTAACGCCTGATGAACTTTGAAACTCCTGAGAAATTTTCACCAACGAGGACTTTTTTTCACTACCCTTTTCAGAATTCTGCGGCTGCGTTTAACAAATGTTTTTGGGTTACCGGTTCGTTTTTCTGCCGTTTCACTGCCTAGGCGTTTCCACTTCACAATTACATCACTCACATTGGACTTAGGCTCCTGTAGAATGTCCTTAATCTCATGAACTGATTTCCCACAAAGGTGGCATCCCACTATACAGCCACGATCAAACTCACTAAGCTCCTTCGATTTACTCATTGCCTCACAAACGCATAAATACAATCTGAAAAACTAATACACACACTTTTAGAGCTTTCAATTACGTATGAAATTGTGTCACTCTCAGAACCACTTTTAAAGGGTGTCCTGATAATTTGGCCAGCTAGTGTATATACATATATCAAATTTAATTTGTCTTTAAATTAAAAAATATTTCTTCCAAAGTATTATCAAATATATAATTACTTTAAAAAAGTATTAAATTCTTCAAAATTTTTGGAGTTTTCGCTTACGAACTAACATACAATTATTATTTAAAAAACGTATTTTTGTGGACTTTGATCATGTTAGACAAGAGTACCATTACATATCTACTCAATTTTTACACTGACAGGAAAACATTATAAGTGTGATTCTTAAACATAACATGTGATTTTTGACATGTCCTACCACATAAGGAATTAGTACAGCAATTTTTCAGACATTGAAACAATACATTTTGAAATATTTTTTGTTTTTAATTTAATAACTTGTTTTTTAGATTTAATTTTTGAAACTGAACACATTTTAAAATTAAAATAAATTTTTATAAAATAATCACTGGTCTGGAAATAATGATTATTTTAGAAACTATCTACCATTATAGATTTCTGAAATTCTGTATAGTTATAAGAATCACTTGCATAGAAATTTTTCTTTCATTGGCGTTCTTATTCTCAATTTCCATATATCTTTTACAGTGAAAAATTTGAGAATTAAAAATGTATAATATAATACATTTTTTGAAATCCAAATCTTAATTTAAATATTAATTTCAATGAAAATAATTATTTTAACTAAGAGAGTTAAGTGCTGAAAATTCAATGCAGAAAATTAATTTCTAATTATTTTCCAAAAGCAGTATTTAAAATTGTTTTAACTGTGAATATTGATTGCATTTATCACTTTCTGGATAAAATTTTTATAAGATCAGGATGCAGTTTGCAAATATTTTTTTATGATCTTCTAACAGATGTAAAAACTTTATTAGTTGATGGAAAATAAGAATTGAACTCTTAATATTTCACAAATGAATAAAAGTTTAAGCAGCTATATTAAAAAGACGGTGAATTTGTAGATGTATAAAAATAAAAAGTTACAGTTTGTTTATAAAAATTTATACACTGAATTACAATTTTAAATACAGGATTGATACAGTTCTGTTATTTAGTGATATTATAATATTTAGTATATATAATAATACAGATTATAATACGCATATTTTATAATATACTAAATTTTCAATAAATATTACAGCAAGGAAATTAATCATTATTTTTTTTAATTTGTGAAAATATGATAAGTTTAATGTCTTGACCTAAATTGAGCTTTATATGACATTTTTAATTATCATACTATGTTCAATAGCATCAAATATTTGCATCATAGGGTTTCAGTTTAAATTATATGTTGTTGTTGTTACTAATGACACTTGGACAAGCCAAGCTCTCTATGCCTCGGCTATGCGAATTTATGTCAATTGAGGGCGTCTTTCGTTTAATCAGTGCATCACAAGGATGAAAGTACGACTTTTGCTCTTCAAAACCTCCGATAGATGGCAGCACCAGAGGATCTACTTCCTCAATTTTGGCATTGATCTGAAGGGGGAGTAAATTTTTCCAGATCATTTTACCCATGGTAACTGCTCAATGACCGACCATAGGACTTTTAATTCCATAGATTTAACGAGCACGTACATCGCATGTACTCAGTGGGTCTTTGGCGGCATTGGGAATCGAACCCCACTCTTCCGGATGGAATGCCGATACCCTAACCATTAGGATACCACCGCCCCGTTTAAATTATATAAAATGTGATCTCAAATATTAATTTGATGTTACATTTAACTATTAATAAAATTTTCTTAATATTATGATACTTAATTTTTTCTATCAATTTCATATTATAATTTCATTATAGACAAAGCAGTATCTGTTATTGAGTTAACATGTTAGGCTCACATGTTGTACTTTTTTAAACGCCTTTTGAATGAAATAGGTTTTTAAAGACTTAAATTGATAGAAAAAATGTTTGAAAATAGAGCCAAATGTTTTTACTCACTATGCATATGTCTGGATTGAAATAAATAAAAAATTAGATTTCCTTTTTTTAAGATATGTATTTGTGTCATTTATATGCTTTTTTCATTTTGTTTTTTCATGTAATTAACCACATGATCAATTCCTTAATTTGTTTTAACTATCGTTTTGTTTTAAATGTAATGAAAAATCATACTAAAGAATGAAATAAATTCATTCATTTACATGTAATTGAGAAATGTGCATGAAAATATGCATAAATTTCATGTCGGGGATCAAGCAAAATAAATGTTTTGTATTATTTCATAACATTACATTGTTTAGAGATACAATTTGACATGAATTCTATACCCGGCTTCAAATATTGCATTGAATATTTTGCCATTTCGTAAGGCAATATATTTTCGAGATAAAATTGTAAAAAATCAGCGTTTCCTTTATAAAAGACAAAGAAAATATGAAGTAAAATTTTATTCTTATAGTTTATTGATTTGGAACATTTCTTTGAAAATAATTCTTAAAATCGCTTCATGTCTAAAAGTCACTACAAATCAGACAGGTAATATACTGGAAGCTTCTGTATACTGGAACAATATAATATACAGGAAGCCTCTACTCTCTGCTTCAATAAAACCCCATTATGTCATGAACGAGTAAGTTGACATGAGGACAACCTCATGTTGCATAAACCGTGTTTCTTAGTATATGCAACATTTTCATACCTAGAAAATTAAGAGAACATATTATTTACCATGTGTAGGAATATTGTCCTATTAATAATGCAAACCACATTAATCCAAGTGATAGGATTTCTTGGATGTGTATGTTGATTCTGTTTAGAAAAAGATTCCAGCAATTGAGTATGTTCAAAAATCACTCAGATAAAAATGTATAGTTCATAGTAGAATTTAATATACAAAGACTTGCATTATATTGTTCATATGAACAATGAACATAAAATAATTTTTTCTGCTGATTCAGAAAACATTTTATGAGCATGGTATGCTTTATGAGTTAATAGCTTCAGGACATTACTCAAAGTTTGTTATGTTTCCGAAGATAGTGTTATCAAATTATGTGATGTAAATACGCTCTACTGATTCCATGTGAATTGTTTTTATTTTGTACTCTTATGATAATTTTCCATTTCTTTTTTGTAGTTTCTTTATTTGGTCCCTTATAGATTTGATGATGAATATTCATTAAAAACAAAGCATATTTGTCTGAGACTCATGGTAGTTATAGAGATGCCTCTCAAATCTTTGCCCATTAAAACTGGCAAAGAATAGTCCAATTAGTTAAGAAGGAATAGAGTAAGTTTCAAAATCATGAAAACCGCTGATAAAAATTACATTTTTTATTGTTTTTTTATAGGTAAGAAATTTTCATTTACGTTTAATAACATGAATATTACTTGTATTGAAATATTAATTTTTTTCCAATATTTGAGCATGTTATATTAATTTTTCTTCAAGAAATCAAACTTAATTCTTTGATATCATGAATCCAATATTTGGCTGATAGTAATGTAAACATTGTGAGTTAAAGATGTCTATCACTTCTAGCTTATTTTAATAGCTATTTTACCATATAACTGTACATTTCGTTCTCCTTTTGTTAATGGTAATTGAATACTTTTTTCTATGTGCATGTAAATAGGATGCATTAATAAAAGACACTGCTAGGAAAATAATTTAAAATTTTAACAAATAAGTTACACTTAATATTAAACCCGTGAAATAACTTTAGAATTTATCATTAAACAGTGTCGTTTTTTACGGAAATGATAATAGTTCAATAAGTAATAAAATATATCAAAATTTGATTTCTCCCGGAAAAGTATTACATTTTTATTTATATTTTATTCTATTACCATTTTAAAACTTTTACTTTTTTAACTATACAAACAATACGTTTAATTACAGGAGTTAGAATATGATCAGATGAAATTCCAATAAAAGAGATGACTGATTTAAAGTACTGTTTATTGATTTAAATTGCTATAGTACTTTTTTCTTCATGTATTGTTTTAATTAAAAATCCCTCAATAAATATGAATATTATCATTATGAATATCAACCATTTTGTTCAAACTAACAAAAAGCTTGGCTTGAAATTCCAACCATGCATAGTAACTGAACAATTATAAAAATCTGAAACAATAACAAAATGCAATAGCATCAAATAATCTTTAATTCTCCTGTGATCTCTGTAGGAATTCATAATTAAGCTTTCTGAATTTAATTATTATTTTTTTTAATGAAACACATTTTTGAAAAATAAAATTGGTAATAGTTTAAATGCCACAATTTAAATGCATTTGGGGAATTTTTTTTCATTTTTTTATATTTTTTGTTTTACATTTACATTGAATTTACATTAATTGCTTGAAAAATAAAAACTTTAATGTGAAGTATGATTTAATAAAAAAGTGTAAAAATACTGAATCATACAACCAAAAATGTTTTACTTTTAATTTTTGAAGAATAATTAAAATATAGAAAACAATATTTAAAAATGTTTGATTTAATTTATAAACGCAAGAGTTTAGACTTTATAGATGCATTTTTATTCGCTAACATTATAGTATTACTTTTAAATTATAAAAAATTTATTAAGTTTCTTGAATAAAAATTTATTTTGTGAAAAATATAAATGCGAAAACAGATTTTTAATTTCTGTATCGTTTTATTGAACTATTTAATACTTAAAGATTTTATGCATAATCTTACAGTAAACATGTAGTGATGTGTTATTTTAGAGTAGAATTTAAATAAAGTACATTTATATAATTATGTTTATGTTCTAAATGACAAAAGATAGATATTTTGCTTTCACACATAACATAATCATTAAATACTGTTAGAATTCATATTCTATAAACATTTATAGTTATATTATAAATATAAATAAATAATTAGACTTCTATGTATGGAAGGTATGAAAATAAATATATATTGGTATCATTGTTACAAAGAGGACTTTGAATATAATGTATCTGTAGCCGTATAAAGATTTATGAAACATTACTAATAACTCATACAAAGGAATTATGTCACAAAATGTATTTAAAAAGGTATGCATTTAAAAATATTTTGTAATGTTAAAAGCCCTTGTAATTTATTGGTGCAAATACTGTGAAATAACTTATCAAAATGATAAGATTTCGATTTTTGGAGAGGTAATTTGAAAAATATAAAAATAATTTTGGAAATCTTAAGGGAGATTTATAAATAAAAGCTTGTCCTTATTAGTAAAGTATAGTTGAGTAAATTAAAAATTATAAAAAATAAATGCATTATATAAGTTTCAATTTATGTAACATGAAAATGGATAACATAAAAATTTAACTTACTTGTAAAATAATTTTAATATACTAAATCTAAATTTATTATGTAAGAAATCCCAGTAAAATAAACAATTTGTAGTAGTCTTCTAAAATTCTTATAAATAAAAAGTAGCTTTACCAATTTTTAAATACCTTAATAAATAATCAAGCATTTATAAATTTTCCAGTGTAGATTTAGTTTTTTTTTCTTTTACTAAGTTGTTAGAGGCATGAGTTTATCTATTTTGCATAACGTTATTTTAACTAATTAATACATTTCATTGGGGAAAACAATATCTGAATAAATTTTTTAAAGTAATTTATTTAATGATCATTAAAATAAGTATTTAAGCAATTATTTTAAAAATACTTAATTGCAACATAATCCAATTATTTTTGTAAAAATGTTTCGATAATATTCTTACGAAAACGTTTGGATTAAAAATTTAATTAATATGTTTTTAATTAAACAAATTTTATTTAAAATATTTACTTTTATTTCAGAAATATATAAAAAATAAGTATGCATATATTCAATATTTAATAAAATTTACAAATGTATTCTAATGCATTTTGTACTTATAAAGAATTAGGTGACATTTCCTTTGCATTTTTAAATAATAAACACAAGAACTTAAAGTTCTCGAAATATATGGTTGTTTTCTTATTTAGCGAAAATAGTTTAATCCATAGAGAGCAATAATCTTATTCTTTAGAGCTAAGATAAATATGTAAAAAATCTAGATTAAAAAAAATCACTAATTTTCTTTTTCAAAATTAATAAAATAATATCTACATAGTTTTAGCTACTATATTATAACTATGCTTGTTTCTGTTAAAATTCCAGCTGCAGAGGTAACTTGAAAAAATAATTAACTTCATTTTAACTGTAACTACATTCGATTATATTTCATGTGAGGATCGGAATTGAGTACAATTTACAATAACAAATAATTATCGTGAGTGAAGTATTTTAAATAACTTTTAATGATCAGTAAATTAATTATTCATAAGCCTCGTAAGATATTTTTTTTGAATAAACTAATGCATAACGCTTAAGTAATAGTTGATGCATGTTTTAATTATACATATTTATTTTCAAGCTGAAGTTATCAGTCACCGTCTTGAAATAATTAAAAAATTATTGTTAAAAATGCCTCAAAAATTAAATGTGTCTCAAATGTAATAATGTTTTGCATTTTCTTGTTTTTTGTGATATTTACTGAGCAAGATCCAATATTGGATATTATTGTATTTTTTTTTTATCATAGAAGACACAATTTCATGAATTAAATTTATTGCGTATGTTTATTTTCCAAAAATCTATTGAAACTCTTGGAATTTAAACAATATATATTAATGTGGCCTGTGATGCATTTATGATCGCAATATTAATGAATTTATTTAGTTAATATTATTTATAAAAGCTACTTATATTATCTGTTAAACATACCATTATTGAGCATATTTAGGCTGAACAACTTATGATTAAATATTTTTAGTTTGTTTATATTAACAATAAACACTGATAACAATAATAATATTTACTTTTGCAATCATAAAGACATTTTTTATCTCCAACTTTAATGCATATTATATTAAAAATAAATGAGATTAAAAAAGTGACTATATAATCACAAAATTATTTTCTATAACAGATAAAATAATAGTGATGTATTTGAAAAAATAAAAAGAACATGCCTGTCAGCAAATATCATGAAATTTAATTACGAAGATAATTAAAAGATTTTTTTTATAAAAATGAAAAATTTGAAAAAAATCGCTTATTTTTTGAAAGATGTCTTTAAAAAAACTTTAATTAGACAGTATAATATGCAATGAAACTTGATTACGGACTAATTAAATGTATTTCATTAAAATCATTTTGATAAATTACTTTCATTAGGAAATTTGAAACTATTATAATTTATTTGTCATCTTATCATTTAGTGTTATAAAATATTTTTTATTTTTTGTGCAGCTACTGTGTGTGTGGATTACCTATTATTTAAATACCTAAAAAAGTAGAGAACTTAACTGTGCTTATTTGGTTAAGCAATAAACTATTTGAACAAATTGTTTAACAGTTTTTCTTAAAGTGTAAAATAACAGACTCAGTATCAACTATTATGCAGGGTTTTGGCGAAGCACATTTCTTAAAAAATGAACATCATTGAATATAAAGAGATGTTAGAATATTATAGATATGTTTATGCTTTACAATTTGCTTCACCTCTTTCGTACGATATTATTACCATGTTCTATCTTCAAATTACTTTCTATAGTCAAAACATTGTGAATGTTCATCAAACCATGCAATAGCTTCAAGTTATTTGTTAAACCGTATTAATGAAATGTTTGCATAAAGTTACAAAATTAATTATTTAGGAAGTAATTCATAGACGTTTAATCTATTCAGAATTTACAATATGTAGAGTTGGCTATAAGTGAGAAATTTCTTTAATGAAGTATGTAAATAACAATCAAAAGTATACTTTAAAAATTAATGAATAATAAGAAAATGTTATATTATCCATTGATTATATACATAGTACATATTGAAACCATGAGAAGTTGGGGGTGATAATAGCTGTACGAAAGCTCGAAACTATGTATTAAACCTATAAAATTTATTTTTCATTAATACAAAACATACTTGTAAATTATTTAACAAAAGAAACAAAATAACAAAAATTTTTATTATTTAACAAAAATAATTTATACGTCCATGTTTTGTGAAATTCTACACTAATTACCATTTTTTGATTATTTATGTAACTTTTTCTTTATCTTTTATGACGAAACACTTAAGAAGCAGTCAGTAAAAAAAGAAAATATTTATAAAAAAAAATTGCATTTGCAAATAAAATTAGAAATTCATATAAATGTTTTTATTTTACATTTTTTTTAGCTTACATTTATTTCAATCAGTTTAAATGCAATAAAATAGCATGATTTGAGAATTTAGAGCTGTTTCGCTTAGAGATTTCATTACAATTGAAGATGGAAATGTAAACAAGAAATCTCATCAATTTAGATTAATTTTTAAAACAGTAAATATTTGTTTCGTATGGTTCATTGTTTTATAACTTTAAAGGAAAGCATTCTTCAAACACAGTTTTTAGGTATAATGTAGTTACATGATTTACATGTGAATTTATTTCTTTAACTGACTTTTATAGACAAAAAATGGGAATATAAATAATAATTTAGTGATATTTTGGAACAAACATAAACACAATATAAAATTTTATTTACTAAGTTAATATTTCATAAATAATTAAAACGATCTTATTGTTGAGTTTTTAAAAATTAACAAAAAAATAATTATAGATAAACGGAAGATATAAACATCATTCTGTATATTTCTACATTTAAGTAACGATGTGTTATATTTTATAAGAATGTTTGATTGATAAGGGAAGATTTACATCAAGCAGTATTTTTGATTGGCTTTAACTTACCAGACTGAAAGCAATAACTTTAAAGGGGAAACATATTTGTAAGAATAATACCTTAGTATTCTTTGTAATCAAAATCAATAATTTTAGACCCACAGTTATTAATGTTTTCATTTACATTCTTAAAATGTACTTCCTGACAGCTCAATTGAAAGGCATCGTTTTTTAATATATCTTATTTTTAATAATTTATTTAGTATATATACCCAGAAATTTGGCTATTACGCCATTATTTCTCTAGCCTTTCAATGTTTTTAAACTCTACAGTTAAAAAACACAAGTGTAGAACACGAGATGAGTAGCATCAAAAATTTGATGCTCAGAGTAAATATGGGAGAATCACAAAATCCAAACTTATGCAAATATGCGGGCCAGCAGTCATGGCCCGTAGTCTGGCGAAACAAAGCCATAGATGAGCTTTTAGGGAAATCAGGGGTGGATTGTGCATCCTTAAGCAGCAAGGCCCATGGCTTTCTAGCCATGGGCCTTGCTGCTATCATTATATGCTATCATTATATAACACCATTATATGTGTATTTTTAAAATGGAAATATTATTGTTTATCTGAGTATTCTGATCATGAATAAAGTTCGTCTTCTACCTTTGTTGAAGATTGTACAGGGTCACGGAATAGTTTGAGTCCTCATACTGTTAGGAATTTGAATATTTGAATTATATAATTTTTTCCGTCTCAGACTTTCCTTTAGACAAAATTGCGCAAACTGAAGGTCTGCAATTGACTGCTTGAATTTTGTACTTTTTCACGTGGAAGGCCTTTGTAGATGGATATTTCTCTATGTAGTGAAGAGCAGTTGCAAAATAACCACATTTACAGATCTCGAAACTGGATTAACTAAATCGTGCGATATATTCAGAGGGTTCCATGATTCGACATTCAATGGTTAATACATGGGTTTGAGATGATCAGTAGGTTGTGGGACCACCATGAATGGTGGTACATGAAGCATCACGTCTATGCACAGAATCAATGAAAGTACGGATGTCATCCTGAGGAATGGGTTTCCATCCCTTGTCTGTTCAACTATTTGCCAAAGTGGTTCTTCTATAGAGGCCAATTGCAAGGTCTTCATATGGCATCCATTCGTATCCCAAATGTGTTCAATTGGTGAAAGAGAATGTAAGCACGGTGGCCAGGGAATCAGCTGTTCACCTTACAGGATATGAAGACTGATGCGATCAATGTGTGGTCAGGCGTTATCTTGGTGATATAGTACATTGGACACCCCTGAAAATAGAGGAATGTCTCCGGCCGCTGCACATCATACATATATCATAGGACTCTCATAGTGTCATGAATATGAACTAGAGATGACATGGAATCGTACGCAATGGCGCCCCAAACCATGATGCACTGGTGTCGTTCGATGATGTGTTTTACAACTTTGGATCAGTCTTCACGTCGACGCATCACTCGTAAGTAGTGACTATCTCTAAAGAAACAAAAACGTGACTCATCTGAGTAAGTTATCGTGTGCTCTTCTGTTGTCTACATTACTCTAATCTGGCAATATTCAAGACATTGGCGTCTATGCTGTTGTGTCAATGGGGTCTTCTTAACGAACGCCAAGATAGCAGGCCTCTAGCAACCAATCGATGTAAAATCGTTCTGTCTCCTATGGGAGTATCCAGGCTGTTTTGCACAGGCTGCAAAATTTCGGTAGACGTGCTTTGCGGGGATACCACCGCCTCCCGTTGAACACTTTGATCCACGTGTGTGTGTTAACGTCACTCTGGCTGCAACGTCACTTCGCAAAACGCTCCAGAGTTCCTTGTTCTAACCATCTTATTCACAGCCGGTGAATTGTGAATGAGTCCAGGTATCTGTCAGGTGCGATTTGTCATAAGAATAAACATGTTAATTAAGTTAATTATATTATAGCTGCATTTCATATCAATAAAGTCCGAATATAAAATTTTGAAAATATATATAAGGCATGAAGTAAAGGGCATTTTATTTTTATCATCTATAGTTGAATTTATCTTGAATCCCAAACTAAGATAAATATTTTAACGGTTTTTAGATGAATTATTCATGGTAGTATAAATTAAACTGTTTTTATCAATATATAAAATCAAGTATAAATGTGAGAATTTTGTTCCTATTGTATTAAAAATTATTTTTAAAAATTTAATTGTTTTAAAAAATATATCTATAAAAAGGGTGTATAAAAATTTACAAAAAACAATTGACCAACAAATTTAAGTTAACTCCACAATTCAAACCCAATATGAAATATAAAAATTTCTAATTATTTTATAATTGTCTGAATTGTAATTAATTTAAAACTTTCATTTTGAATTCATTGCTTAAACGAAAATTTAGGAACTTCAAATGTAGAAATTAGAATTTACTGAATCCTTCCATATATGCAGCGTTTTTCTCTCAGATAAGGATGCTTTTGAAGATAATTTTCAATTTTGCTGACAAATAAAAACACAAGCAGATTGTAATGAAAAATTTATATTCTATTTAATCTTCTGTGCAGTTGTTTGTGAGAACACTATAAAGATGTAAATGAAATATTTGGTACATAATACTTTGCACGAAGTTGCTATGAAGTTAGGACGCTGCCATCTTTTACCTTTAGTAATAAAATAAACTCTCTCTATTCTTTTTGAATTTTTTCAATGCGGAATGTCACATTCCATTTCAGTTATTTACTGATGCAGTTGATACGAAAACCGAAAGATATGTCAAGAATAGGGATGTTGAAATAAACCTACACTTTTTTCAGTTAGCATGAATAAAATTTTGAACGCAATTTTTGTACCAGAAATCAAAAACCTGAAAAATTCAAACAAAATTTTGGAAATAATACACTAAACCGGTTTTGAGCAAAATGAAAAGCATCGAAATGAACTCATGACGAGCGCGTTGTATTATTTTCTGATAGTAAACCAAGAATTTAATGTAGATTCTTTCCTAAAACAAATATTTTGAATGACATTTCCCAAGAATAAGCTTCTCGGAGTATTTTCAAGCGAATTTTGCTTACAGATGATTTTTGTCTTAAATTAAATAAGAACAGCATATTAAATGTTTCCATAAATCCACATTTTTCATGGCCATAAATCGATTTCTTTCAATGCAATGAATTTCGTTACTGAATTGAAATGAGTCAAATATTGAAAAAAATGATATTAATAAAATTTTACGTGATTACGAATAAGACAAACATTTTTCATGCAATTCAGTTCAATTTACATGATGTAATACTAATCATAATATATATTTTGATAATTTTTGTATAAATGAATTCCTTCATTCTTCTTATCTTAAATATTATCATTTCCAAATTTTTTAAATATTTTAGACTAAACATTTATCCTAATATTCTTAAATTGTATAGTAAAAAAATGGAAATATTTCATAAATTTTCTTAAAAATTAGCAAAATTATTAATTACAATTTTAAATAAAAATACAAAGTTATTAATTTATTTATAAAATTCCTTTTTTATAACTAAATTAATTTTTTTGTTAATACCCGGTATTGATGATTTCATGCTTCACTTTTTCATACTGAATAAGTATGACCAATAAATTCGCTTTATTACGTGATATTCATGTCATTATAGAACTGAAAAGTTAGATTTGAAAAATCCTTAATTACTATAAAAACATCAGGGGAAAAAAGAAGAAAGATGAAAATGTGATAAATTAGTTAGTCAGACAGAAATATATTCTAGCTTTTTTGAAATTTGTCTAATAAAATCTACTTAGAGATTTGGAAAATTTCATTGTTATTTTTTTATTATTTACAATCGATGCAAAAAATAAAATATTTCCAAGAGAAAATACATTGTTCTACAAATTTTCCTATTTTTTAAATTTTTAATTAAAACAAGTCATAATTTTTATGATACTGTATCCCGAAATTAAGATATAAATTTGTCTTTTTTATAATATTGTCACTTTATTTAAAAATATTTTGTTTTTATTAGAATATTTGTTTTAAGAATAAATGCTAAGAAAAAAAATAGATTTAAAAAATTCTAATAAATTCTTCTATAAGCATCAACTTAGTATATTTTGTTTTTGTAATGCATTATTTGGTGAAAGTCTTTTTGTGATGTTAATCAGTAATCTTCCTGATTCTTGAATTCCATTTATCAATGTGTTTTCTCAATACTAGAAATGGCACAATGAAACTTCTACTATGTCCATGGCTTACAGTGCTCGGATACTCTTAAAAGATTTATAAATATTTATAAGGGAAATATGCCTATCCTTTAAGTCTAATGGACAATAACGTTAAGCTGCAACATAAACTTTTGTCGTTTTTTATATCATTGTCATACTGCAACTATACTTCAAGGCATGGTGACAGTTAGGAAGCGACAAAATCGGTGTTCTTGACGTATATTGAACACATATTGCAGTCCTAAAATTACTATTGGTTTTCTTACTTGATAGTTTTATTTGGCAGTTAATGTTCATTCATAAGATTATTTCGTTCAATAAATTTTTCCTTCTTATGAAATTGAAAAATATAATCTAATTAAGAAATTGAAATAGTATTTCAGATAAACTTTATATTTTATCGTAAAAGCATTTGAGGTACATACCAAATATTTACAATTTAATTGATAGAAAAATTTAGTTTTTGGAAAAGTAATGAATTAAAAGACAAAAAAGACAAATTAAAGATAAATATGATATCAGTACACTTTTTCTTTTATAAATAAAGATGTAATAATAATATTTTTTTAACTTGTTATATGAAATCATCTTTTTGAATTTATAAATATGATGTAAAAATACGTTAATAATAACATAAATTGTTGAAAAATATATTTATTAACTTATTAATGTAAGGAAATGTAAAAAAAAAAAAAAAAAAAAAAAAAAAAAAAAAATTAAAGAAATATCATGAAAGTTAAAAAGAAACTATATGAAAACTTTTATATTTTGAAATATACAATTGATATAGTTTATTTAATATAATCTAGCTTTGCAATATATATAAGTATTTTAAGTAAATATTAATAAAATGACAAAGTTGCTTCTCATTACCATTTCATCTAATAATTAATAATTTGCATTGCATACAATTCCTATGTGATTTAAAGCAAAGAAATAAAGAAAACCATAGCACGTATCAAATTTTAATTTATTTTAATATTACTTATTGAAAAAAAGTATAATATAGAAAATGCCTCTTTGTATAATTTAAAGATGTTCAACAATTTTTGTTTTAAGATAAAATTTTAATAATTTTTATCAGTAAAAATATTTTGATTACTTTTCAATTAAATTTAAAAATGTTAAACGTTGTATGTTTAACATAGCAAATCAGCTATGTTAAACATTGTATTCTTACGGACATAGTTTTTTTTTTTTTAAAAATTCCTTATATAAGAGCATTATTTTTTGTAAATTGCTAATTAAATGTCATTTAAAGCAAGACTTTATTTTTTTACAGATTGAAATAACAATGGTAACACATATAATTTATCGGTAAAAGATTTTTCATATTTTGCGCCTAAATTATTTAAATTTGTTTAGATTAAAAGTTTTACTTAATGTACATTATGAACAGTGTATTCATTATTCAAAAAGTGTTTTTTCAATTACTAATAGGAATAAACATTACAATATTACATTTATTCTTGAATTCTTTGTGAGTACTCAAACCATTAATGAAGTTTGGTTAAAGAAAAACATTATTTCTCAGATCATGGATCAATATTATATTCGATATACAAATTTCCATGGATACCTATTTAAATAAATTGATTTTACTCATAGGAAATTTGTGTACATATTTGCATACAATTCAATAAATTTCCAACATCTTGAGGAAATTCTGAATTCAGAGGTTACACTTTTGATCATTTTTATATTTAAGATCTATAAATTCACAAAAATATTAATAATGAAATTTATTCTTTTTAGAGTTCAATTATTTCGTTTGCCATTTAAATAAATTTTATATTTAATGCATTATTTGAATTTATTGGCACTCCATACTTCTACTTTTCAGAAATTAAAATTTTTGGAATTTTTACAATTTTCACACAGTTTTAAATCAATTATTTCTTCTTTCACGAGTAAAAGTTTGGATTTATGAGTTGGAATAGAAATTTAAAAAAATGTAACTAATCAGTATGAAATAGCATCAATGCCAATTCTGTACAAGTACTTTTGGATTGGATTTTTACTTTATTATAATTTTATAATAAGAAAAATATTTAGATTTGAAATATTTAATATAATCACATATTTTTTACAGGTAATTTTATAATAAGAAAACTATTGATGTAAGAATAATTACTATTAATGGACATTTAAAGCAATTCGTCGAATTTTAATGCTTGAAATCTGCATTTTAAAGTAAATTTTTTAAAGGTTAGTTATAATTAAGACAGTATTTTTATAGCATTAGGAGTAACGTAACAAACATAAGTAATATTTTTTAAAAAATGTTGATTAGGAACCCATTTGAAGAATTGATAAGATAATAATCAAATACTTAATCATTTTCTTTCTCAGGTGTTGATGTAAGAATAATTACATTTCGATTTTCATTAAATATCCATCAATATTTAGAATCTTTTTATTTTTTGAAATCACAGTTATAAAAGTATTTAAATTGTAAAGAAAATACTTAGTACCTTAAAAACTTATATTTACATCGAATGTTTAGTTTTAAATTTACTTTTGTGTATAATTTTCTAGTATAATTTATATAATATATAAATTAATTAATAATAATTAATATATAAATTAATTAGAACTTCATAAAAATTACTTTAAATGTGTTAAAGAAAATAAATTTTAAATAGAAGCATATTAACACTATATAATATATTCAGGATAATTCCTATTATATATAATATATTAAGTTTAAGTTTCCGTAAATTGTGAGAGAGAGAATGAATGAGCAAAACTCATGATCTCTAGAGCAAGAGATTTCCGTAATTGAAAGTTACATTCAAGTAATAGAAAAAAGTTTCACGCACCGAGAATGTTATTCATTATTTAAATTAAATTTCCGAAAGAGTGACAGCAGAGGTAAGTAATTTTCTTGTTAATATTTTTGGAAAAATATATCCTTAGAGATGTTTAGTGATAGTAGAAAATTTTAGAGATAAAAAAGCTTTCTAGATTTCCAAATTTCTATTTTTTTTTTATCTCTTACTTATATATACCTGAAATAACTGCATAAAAATGCTGCCCGTGAATGCTGTATGAGTTCTCAATTGTATTTCTGTTACAGTAATTTCATTGCTATCTATTGTATATTTAAACTCATTAAAAAATCTCAAATTTATTTTGCCGAAATACTTTAGGTTAAAATTAAAAATTGAAATCAAAATAATTTTCTGAAAGCTCTGAATCAAAGGAAAAAAGTTGGTTAAATTTTGCAAAAGCATTTCTCTATGTAAATGTGTATGGATTTTGATATGAAGTTACTTTTAAAGCATTTATTGATAGTTACTTCAACTTTGATAATAGGAATTAAAAAATTATATATATTATATTTTATAGTTATTCAAATTAATTTTATGCTGTTTTATTATATGAAAAGAAAATCATTTCCATTTTACAATATGTTTTTATCATTAACACATAAAAAAACTTTGTGTAGCGAAAAAAATCTGTATACAAAAATTATTCACCATCAAATTATATTATAAAGGCCTTTGAATTTAGTATTAATCATATAATATAGCTTTTAATTTCAGTACAACTTTACATATGCACGTAAATATTATTATAAACAAAAAAAAATGCTTAAATGAACATTTCAATTTATACTAATAAACAACCAATTTATACTAATAATTAACCAATAAATAAAAAATTAAATTTCCTAGAAAACATAAAATATTTTAGAATAAAAAGGCTGAAATAAGTTTTTTTTTATTTTATTATTACATGCACAAATTATGCTATAGTTTCAATTCATACATGGATATAGTGTCTTAAGGATTGATTTCGGTGAAATTATGCAGCTTTTGCTGAATTGATCTTTATACAAGGTAGAACATTATAAAATAAACTTCAACATACGTACTTCTTTCAAGATCTTTTGAGGGCAAATGTTTGGAATTTAGAACGTGATGACAATTACTTAGTTGTCTTCAACATTTCACTATACTGAAGAGGATTCTAATTCAGCCGGGAAAACCTTTGAAAAATGCATTCATTTCCGTCTAGTTAAGCTCCTACCCAAGCATTTTTCAAACATAGACGAAAACTATAAATTTTACTGTACTAACTCTTCAGGGACCTTGATTCCGAACCTTCGGAGCAAAACAGCACCCGAGAAAATTTATTCAACACGTTTTAGCATGGTATAATATTATGTGTGTCATGGGAATCATACCGGAATACATGATGACATCGTGGCATTTGCATATTTGCATACTTGTCTGCTGGGGATATTCTTTCCAACATAATGCTGCCTGGGACACCTTGTGGGAATGTGGGATCGTTGCCGGATTTTAATGAAATGATAATGGATCTCCTTTCCTCATCTGCAGCTTGCCATTCAAGTGTGGAAAATGTTCCTTTCATGAATATTTGTATCTTTTGAGTTGAAAATGGAAATTTGATAAATGGGAAGATTCTTCTTTTGTGTTTGTTAATACACGTTTCCTCCTCAAAGCATATGAACACAATTGTGTTAAAAGATAATTTCATTGTTAACTTTATATCTCTCTACATTAATTGGGAGCTCTAATGAAGCTAGTTAGCAAAAATGCATTTTACAGTGATATTTAAGAAACTATTTCAAGTGTAACTGCTTAGTATTCTGACGCGAAACAACTTTTCCTTTGACAATTTAAAAGATGAACATTGTGTGCAATAAATTTATAATTTGGAAATGAGAAAATGTTTAATTTAATTCCTTTAAAAATATCTGCGATTCCCTACCATTAATAGAATAAATTTCAATAAGCAAATAATTTATTTCTGAATATTTATTTTTGAAATTATGATTTAGTTAGTTAAAATAAATACAGATTTATATTAGAAAGTTGAATAAATCTACATTTATGATACTGATTAATAAACATTGTAAACTATGTGAAAAATATTTGGATTTTAAAATGTATGATAAAAGGATATTTGAAAATTAATTTATATTTTTTAATGATATGTATTCAAAGTAAGCATTTCATTAGCATTTATTTGAGTATGTTCTATAAATAAATTAATTATTTAGGCATACAATATTTAAAGTTATTAATTTTGTTTATGAAATTTTATATTCTGAGATATACAGTTATACAGAATATTGATTTTTATTTACATTGCATACATTTTTAAGTGAATAAATGTGAAGTTTGATTAAATGGAATTTATATGCAGTGCAGTTAGATTTAAATGTAAATAAACTGAAGCAAATTTTATCAATATTTTAATTCTTTCATATGTTATCATTGTGAAAAGATTTTTATCATTTAAGTAGAATATTGAGGATTATAAACATGTATTTTACTCCCAATAAAATATAAAATGTCAAACATCAATCAAAATTAAGAAATACCCTTAGTAATAGAAGTAGAAGACCGCATGCGATGTGTTTGTGTGTGCAAAAGAAATTATGACAATGAAATGCTTTAAGTATGGAGTATTTAAATATTCCAAATAACATGAATGCAAATAACAACAAAATACTTAAAACGACCAAAACATTCTTGATCAAAACAATTTGTTAAATTTGTAGTAGTAAAAAAATAATTAAAAAAAATTTAATATTAAGATAGAAATAATATTTAGAATAGAGTTCATTCTTTTTTACTTGTTTTATTTGGTTTTACTTCTTTTGACTTCTAAGCTGTTATAAACTTTTAACTCGGTCAATTGCTAATTGCTGTAGAATATAAAGTACAAATTTGTAACCAATATTGTCCTATATTATTAGGTTAATCATTACTTTTTAAAATGTATCTACGGCTTAAGTTAATAAATTAAAAGAAATGCATTTATTGCAAAAGTATATTTTGTTTTCTTCTATTTGTCTTCTATCAAAAAATACACTTTAAATTCAATTCATTAAGATACGACATTTCCCTATTAATTAAAGAGATAACAGAAATTATATATATATATATATACAATATGAATTGATAATTTGAACTTCCCTTATTTTTCCTTTTCTTTTTAAGGAAAATCATTTTTTTACACTAACCAGGGAAAGTTATTTTGAAAATTGAACGCTCATAAAATTATAAATAATTATATACATTTAAAATAAAAGTTATGTTATTGAAATGATTTGAAAATAATATATTTGAAAGTTACAGATTATGTGGTTGATTGTAAAGAAGAATATAAAATATATAAATACTATTTTAAATATTATAAACGACAAGAAATCAAGAAAATGAATATCCGTTTTACACAATTGTTATTGTATGAAATGAATGAAAATATGTAAAATCTTTAAAGTAAAAAAAATTGCAACTTAGAATTGAAAAATCAGCACAATTTAATATAATTGCTTGAATTTCAAAATATTTAATTTTTTTTTATTGTAGAAGTCGTAAAATTGACAATCTCCAAGTTCAAGATATTAAGAAAAAAAAATAAAGCTGGAGTTTTTGCTATTATTTATTACAAATCATTCAACAAATTCATTCCTACGGCTCATATAGATTAGCATTTTATTAGGAATAAATTTTAATTCATGGCCTTATTTTATTTTGTAAGATTTTTCCTGTATAAAATACCAACTTCCGTTGTTTATCTTGAAAAGTCCCTTCGATGAGGAGAATTAAATCGTAAATTATGGGTTTAAAATCAAAGTGGAATAAAAGAATTCGATAATTAATACGACAAAAGGCTTCGATGTGAGAATTAAGGCTCTTATAACTCAATGTAACTTAAAGAGTCAAATTGTGACCTGATACTTCAATTTATTTAATCAAAAATTAAAATTTTCCTAGGAAAAGAAAATTGATTAAAATACTCATAAGTCAATATAATGATTTTTTCTGTGGTTTTCCATTTTACTATTTAAATAATTTTCAGAAACAACAAAATTATTCTACACTACTGTTTTGTTTTATCTTTAATTTTAGATTTACATTAATACATATGTATTAAAATAAAATGCTAAGTAATCTAAAAATCGATCACTGTGTATTATGAAAAATTCAAGCTACTCTTGTGCTGGAATTTAAATATAAAAGGTATTCGAAGTATCTTTTTATTCCCCTGACTATGATTTATGACCAACTCCAAATAATTGTGTCTAGTTGTCAGTGTTAATATTAAGAATCTCTAAGATAAAGATATAATTAGAGAGATCAATGATATTAATTTATTACTAATAATTTATATCTGTGTTAACAAATATAGTAAAGTTTGTGAGCCTAACTATGAAAGGTGCTATTTCTGTGTTCGCATTTCTATGAATACAATAAGGCGATTAAAGTTAAGGTATGGTAAACTGTGTTTGCTGAAATTAGTTGACTATTTTGACTGATTTTACAAAACTTGCATTTAAACTGTGGTAAAATGTTGAAGAAATATTGAAAAAGTTCTCCGAATAATATTTGTCATATATTCTGTAAATAGTAAAATATTATTTTCTATAATGTGTTTGTAATGTTTTTGTACCTGAATATATATACTTTAGCATATAATAATTTATACCATGTTTTTTCTAATGTAACTCTAATTTTATGCTTATTCCATGACATATATTTAGAAAAGCTACATTAATATCGGTACTTTTTCTTATAATTTAAATTTAAATTTACAAGTAATGAAATGGAAATACTACCGGAAACCATCAACCAACATGAAATAACAATTAAGTGCATATTAATATAACCGTTAATTACATATTATATAAAATTTAGCAAATAATCAAAGTTCTAAATAAATAAATGACAATAATAAACAACAAAAATATACATTTTTAATTACAAAATATACTTCGTCATTGAAATTAAAGGTCTATCATGTATTCAAATCACACATAAATATGGACTTTTTTCGTGTGTAAACTATAATTTTATATATAGAAAATACTTTTATCATACAGAGTACATTTTATAAATCATATATCTAAATTGCTCAAATTCACAAAAAAAGGGGCGACAAACTTCCACATGTTTTTGTTCAAAGTGTAAACATATCTGGTTAGATGCTTGCATTTAACGACGAGTTTATTGATAGCTCATTTAAGTTTTGTTTCATCCATAATATGCTTATTTTTTGAACTGGTTTACTTTAAATCAAATGTAGACATTCACATATATGTCTTACATTAAATTATTACAGATGATATTACGAAGCTCAATTCATGGGTTAAATTATTTTATTCTGAGTTAAATAGTGCTAAGGATTCTTGAAATACAAAATATATTAATGCATTTGTATATAAATGACTATATTCGAAATTCTATGTGTCATAGTAACATATTACAGTTAGAATACGGGAAAGTTACGCGAAGTTTTCGGTTAAATTATAACAGTGAATCTAACAAAAAGGAAAAAAATTATAAAATACTTTTGAACCTTCTGACAAAAATGCATAATCAATAAACTCCTGTATTTAAATGTATCTAAACACTCATATGAATTATCTACCTTCATTTTGTTTTAATTGGTATAAACAATATTCGAGTGCCTTTACTTTAAAATGTAAACATGCACTAAATGGTTAAAGTTATTCTATTCTAATATTTTTAGACTAAAAAAATCATTACAAAATTTACGAACAAATCAAATTTTTTACAAACGTCTGATCTATCATACTTAATAAAACTTTTTACTTATTTCAAAGTAAAAATTTGATGCACATTTATTTTAAAATCAAGTGTTGTATTTATATTTTTATTCGGAGAAAAGTCTTATTGAATCATAAATTAAAATATAAAACAAATTCTACTTTTATAACATTTTGATTAATTTTAAAAATACACTACTGGCCATTAAAATTGCTACACCAAGAAGGCGACATGCTACAGACGTGAAATTTATACGAAAGGAAGAAGGTGCTGTGATATGCAAATGATTAGATTTTCAGCGCATTCAGACAAAGCAGGCGCCAGTATCGACACCTACATTGTGTTTAAATGAGGAAATTGTTCAGCCGGTTCCTCATACACAAATTGCATTTGAATGTTGTTTCCTGGGGAAACGTTGTTGTGATGCCTCGTGTTAGAAAGAGAAATGCGTACCAGCACGTTTCTGACTTTGATAAAGGTCGAATTGTAGCGTACCGGGATTGCGGTTTATCTTATCGCAGTATTGCTGCTCGCGTCGGTCGAGATCCAATGACTGTTAGCAGAATATGGAATCGATGGGTTCAGGACGGTAATACGAAACGCCATGCGGGATCTCAACGGCCACCTATCACTAGCAGCCGAGAAGACAAGCATATTATCCGCATGGCCGTAATGGATCGTGCAACCACGTCACGAGCCGTGAGTCAAGAAACGGGGTCATTTGGAAGGCAACAAGTGTTTGCACGAACAGTTCCACGACACTTGCAGCAGCATGGACTCTCAGTTCAAAGACCATGGCTGCGGCTTCCCTTGACACTGCGTCATAGACAAGATCGCCTTCAATGGTGTGATCAACGACGAACCTGGGCGCACAAATGGTGAGACGGCATCTTTTCAGATGAATCCAGGTTCTGTGTACAGTAGTGACAGACAAAAATTTGACATTACAATTTTTGAAAATTTAATCACTTGTTATTTCTAGTATAATATATTTGTCCAATAAATATCATTTTGTTATCTGCATTTCTTCCTGGTGTAGCAATTTTAATGGCCAGTAGTGTATATGTCAAACTCCATCAATTTTGTTATTTAGATCACAACTGATAACAATAATTTCTGTAATTAATTTATTTCTGATAAAAGTTATTAATTTATAAACGCAAGGAAATAGAAGTTAAACTACAATATTGCAATAGAAGTTTTTTTTTAAGAAAAAGCTTATTATCGCGGAACAAATCATACACATTTTACTATTGACATTTTAAGTTCTGCATATTCAAAGCAAATGATTAACATGTATTTTAAGCTTAAAATAGAAGATTGGTTTTTACATTTTCCAACATAGATTGCGCGATGCCTAAACCTATATCAATAATGCTCAGTTGCAAAACTTACACAATACTTGATTCAGTCAACATGAATAGGATTTTGTGTGAGCTAAGCTAATAAAAATATTTCACTTTGTTTCAGTTCAATTAGAATCAACCTATAAAACTGACTAGATTATTGATAATAGTTTCAAATAATACTATTCTATTCAGTAAGGTTATTATCGAATGTGTCTCCATTTTTAATTTAGATTGCTCGTATAAATGTTTAACAATGCACTCAATCACGTTAGAAACAAGGAAAATAAATTATAGCAATGTCAAATCGTGCAATATCTTGAAGGAATTCCAAATAGTGTTTGTTAAACTTCTGTCTCCAAGTATTGCTTTTATTGCCTTTTAATTTTATATCATTTTATTTCCCATCAGATCGGTCGTTCCCATAAAGGATTATCTATGACCTAACGATAATCCTTTATGTAGATGTCTTGTCTATTTATTGATTTGTTTATATTTAAAATATCAATTTATAGTGAGTATAGCTTCACTATTCTAAATGAAACAACGGTTGCATAAGAACTGCATTCATTAGAAATCAAAATATAATTCCACTTACTTGCAGTAGAAAAATGTTTCAAAATGATTCAGTGAAAGATATTAGAATCAAATATATTTTAAATCTGACATATATGTAAAAGGGAATGTAAAGTTTATTTTTATAATAATACGCAAAATATAAATGATCGAATTGTTCCCACAAAGCAACATATTTTCAATAATCTATGGTAAATTTAGTAATGCTTTCATTTATTCTTAATTTTTTAAAAATAAATGCAATCGTTTCCTACTGTGAAATGATTTGAAACAATAGACAGTTAAACTATATGTTTGAATTAGTTTTGTTTTGCATTCCAGGCTATATACCAAATAAAAAAAAACTGGAATATTTATAATGCTTTTCTGTGTTATTATATAAGCTTTACTTTATCAAACATGCATTTGAAAGTAATCACATTGATTGTAACAACTTTTATTTTTAGCTTTCATCTTCTAAGTAGAAGCATTATGGTCACTTAAAATTAAGTATCAGCAATAGCTAATTGCTTTCCATTCACAAATTATTTTTAAAACTTCCAAACAGATTATAAAAATTATACTTAATAATACATAATTACATAAATTATAATATGTTAAAGATTGCTAAATTTATAATAAATATAATTATCATCATATCTGTCATTAGGAAAAGATAAAACTTCTTCAAAATAATTTTCATATGTTTGTGATTCATTTATTAAAAAACCGTTCCTTATAAGTAGTTATTTTACATATAAATAGTCAATATTTTAATTTATGTAAGTGATAAGTTATTCACTATATTTTTCTACCTGTCAAGCAATCGAAGATATTTTATAAAATTGTTTTCCTAATTTAAAATTAAATAGCTCGTTAAATTACTTCGTAAAAAAGATAAAAATACGAACTTGTTAAAAGGAATACGAAAATTCATTAAATGAGATTGCAATTATAGGGAGACATCGTAAAATTTGTATTTCATAATTCACACAAAATTATATGTTAATATTATGTGATGTGCGGTAATATTTCCAAATATAAAGCTCAACATCTAATTTTTCAAAATTTGAAAAAAAATCAGAATTTTTATTATTTTTATATATGTAAATATATCTCAACAGGAACATATATAAGCGTTACCCTTATTTTATTTGAACAAATGTCATTTAGGATATTTCTGAAACCATAAACTTTGGAATCACCTTTGTTGTTAACATAATATATCAAAAAGTCAAATAAACTAAATTTAAAAATAATTAAATGTGTGAAATTCTTGCCTTAACCTTTAAAAAAGAATTATATTTGTTATTCCAAAAAATAACAGAAAAAACAATTACGTCAGAATCGGTGATTACAATTATCTACATATTTTCATTATAATATCTTCATCTGTCCAATATTTAACTTGACAAAACAAATAGATTTATTTTTTATTTGGCATAACAATGTCCTTAAATTTATTTATCAATCGCAAATTATTTTCGATCTCTTGAATAGAAAAAAAAATTCTGGCGATTAATAGATGACACTATAGGATAATGAAGAATGACATCCAGTGAGAGATCATCTTTCTTAATAGATCTTACATCGTATTTGATCGCTACACGAAGCCTGTTTTTTCTCGGGCACTTGAAGGATCACATATTTGTTGTTTTAAGTAAGGATCCAGAGAATTAATATTACTCTCGACATTTTTACATTATTCCTTCTATTTCTAAAAATAGGTTTCAAAACTCGTATTTAAGAAGCTGCAAAAATATTTTTGAAGAAGCACACGTAAATTATGTATTTAAGATTTATTTCGTTCTTTGTTTTCAAAAATATATAACAGGTAGAATGTAAATTATTTATTTTTCTGCAAGATAATTTTTAGTATTCTGTTCTAATATGTAAATATAAATGCATATTTTATTTTTTTAACTAATAACAGTTTAAGTATGTCTTCATCTCGTAAACATCTCATAATAACAAGCATTACAAAATACGTAAAAAATTTTTATTACATTTATTTAGTTTAAATCAAAAATAATTTAAAAAGAAAATTTTATTTATAAAGGCAAGCAATTTAATTTTTTATAGAAAGAGTAAACCAAATCAAACTTCAAGTCGAATTTTAGCGGGCTTACAACCTCTAAGTTTCGTATAAGTAAGTAAGATAGAAGAATAAATTTGAATATGGTGTTTAAAATTTGTCTTTGTGATTGTATATATAATATTCAAGTGTTGTATTTACTTGCACCAAAAATATAAAATTGAAAAATCTTAGATACGTTAGATAGTTGTTATATATACAAGCAATAAGATTTTCTGCAAGCAGTTGCTTTAAGATTTTTCTATAATAGAGATTAGAATTTTTCTTCTTCAAATCATATTTTTTTCTATCAATTTCGGGATAAAATAGCTCAGGACTGATTAATATGAGTTGCAGAATGAGCTAACTTTAGAATTTCTATAGAATTAAGTTAGTGTTTAAATTTCATTTTTGCTTTTGTCAACCAAAAGAAATATAACATTTTAGGAAAATATTATTTCAAATAAATATGTATACAAAAAGATATGTGTTAAGCACTTACTTTAGATATTACTATTAAAGTTTACACAAAAATCTATAATTGAAATATAAATTTATTGACATTGGCTACTAAAAATATTCAATTTCCATGATACAATAATTACTGTACATATTATATTATGGAAGAACAAAAATGAAATAGTTATGTATAATTATTAAAGTAGAATACAAGAAATATGTTTGTAAAAATAAATGATAATTATATTGAATACAAGTTTAATTGATAATTACTACTAAATAACTGTTACATGTTTTATCTTATATGTATATAAAATTTCCACTCCAAATTTAATTTTTATTAAAAAAAAGTTTCATTTATACTCACAAATTTAAGAAAAATCAAGCTTCATTGGATTCTGCAATTTCATAAGTGTAAACCTCTTTAAAAACATTAGAGTATAAGATGATTTTTAAATGAATTATATATTTTATTGAACAAGAAAATCAGAAAAGTTTCAATTACAAAAATTGTGTAGCTGTTGTTTAGTACCAGGCCATTTATTTTTGACAATAATGGTAAAATTTTAAAAATCCTTTTATTTCAATCTTACCAATTCCTACAACGTAATTCAGATCTCAATAATCATTTTGACAAAAATAAATTTATATTAAGTAACATAGTAGATTATAATCAGAACTATATAATTATATTTTTAAGGTACTTTTTTATTAGTTACTTATTGCAAAATATGATTTCGGGCAGTCTTACAATTATTTATCATTTATTCTGTAAATATAATGTATACATGTATAAGATTTATTAAATTTTCAACAAGAATTTCATAAATTGTATAAAAGTATTAACAAAGATTGAGATTCAAGAAGAGAAAAACTTTTAAATGTAAATTTTTTATTTCAGTTAAAGAAGCATTTCATCATAATATATTCACTAAAACTCATGTTTTAAAAATGAGAAGACCCAATGTCTCTAAGTCAATTACAGCCATTGTTAAATAATGAGAGATTATTTCTTAAATTACATTTTTTGTTAGCATAATTTTGTTGATCTTGCATTTAAAAATTTTTCAAGTTTCCATTTTTACGTGATTTATGACTACAATCACTAGTTATAAAATAGTCCATGAGTGCCGAAAATGTTTTTAAAAATAGTCGTAGGCTTTTAGGCAATATCAAATATTTTATGTGAATGTCGATGCGATCAATATATAATCAATATTGGAATTTTCATATAATCAATAGTGATCAAATTATATAATCTTGATGACGATGTGCAATATCACATAATGGTATTAGCAACATTATATACTATCGTTTTTTACAATGTGTCTAATTAGAAAAATTTAATTAAACTTACTGTGATATAGAAATAGAATACTGAATAATTTAATGCATTGAATAACTTAAGTTGTTATTTATATTAAAGAAAAAGAAAACCTAAATTTTCCGTTTTACATTATCAAAGATGTTTCATCAGAAAAATGTTGATGTAATCTATTCAATATAAAAAAAAATAAATGTTGATCATTTTTAAATTAGTTGAAAAAAATTATTGTATTGAATTATGCAAAAATACCTACAGTATTAAACAGCACATATTTTAAATAAACTTTGCAATTTTAAATAAATGTTAAATTTTGCTAGATTATTAAAGAATAACTTCTTACTTCCCTTTAGGGTTAGTGTTTTATTTATGCAATTATTACTTAATTGTTACAGTTTCTGATACAAAAATCGGAATTAATTTAACATCTTGAATGTTTTTTAAAATATTACCCAATATGAGTAAAAAAGTAAATAAAAAGTTTATTATTTTAATTGCGTAAAAATTTAATCCATTATCTTCGTCTCCAAGAAGAAACAAGTTCACGCCACCTCAGCTGATACATGTCAAAAGTTCGTTATTTGACCCATTGAATCTATTAGTGTGATGTGAGAATTTCGAGAGAATGTTTTCAATTCTATTCTTAATGAACATTAATCTTCAGTAAGTGAAATAAAATAAACTGGGAAATATAGCATTAATCTTCTGTAATTTAATAGAGCCTGCAGCGAGACTTGGAATCTATCGCACTGAAAGAGATCTTACCATTAGTTTACGGACAAGAAAGAAATAGTAAAACCTCGTTTACAATCAAATGAATTCCCTTAAATCAGAAATTTACATGAACAAGAGGATTCTGATTTAAGGTAATTCATACTGTATTAATACAGAGTTAGAAGTAGAGAAATACAGAAATCAAGTGTATTTGAAAATGGTCATTTTTTTACATTATTTCAATCAATCTATGCTACAATAATCTTTTTTTTATCTGTCAATCTAAAATTTTTTGTAAGCATATTTACTGATTTAGATATTTTTAAGCATCATTAATCTGTACGTAGTATCTAAGAATTTAAGTATTTTTAACTGTTAAAATTTCAATAACGTTACAAATCAATATAAAATAGTATAATAAATACAATCCTTTTCCATATGCGTTGGTTATGGAATAATCTCTACATTTTATTCGAACGAAATTCGATTTTACTAACTGTAAAAATTAGCATTTAGAAATATTAGATTTTAAATTTTATTTTACATGTAATTTGTAAATTTTTGCTGTAAAAGAAATATTTAATGGTAACTCACAAAAAAAGAAAAGCCTCACCAGTGACAATTTGTAATGAGACATTTTATGAGAAACTGAAAATAGCCTTAGCACTAAAGTTTTCTGGTGTTATTAAAGTTAACATTTTGCTTTTTCCTGTCATTTCACCTCTTAAAAATGAAATTCAAAAAAATTTGTCCCAAAAAATGAAAATTTCTAAATATTTCTAGGTGTGTTTCTTTTGACGTTTTTATTTGTTTCGCGGTGAAAATTTGGAGAGTAGTGAAACCAAATTATGAAAAATGACGACTTAATGTGTTTGGGAATTGCAACTGTGTTTTTAGGCTATGTTTTCTTGTTTCATTTCTTAAAATATTTTCCAAGTGCTCCAAAAATGAGTTAGTTGAGAATACTTTCATACGGAATGGAGTATGATATGAATAATTAAAAATCCATATATTTTTTAAGTATTTGTCTTCATTACATAACTTGAATTTCTTAATTTCTTTAAATTGATGGCTATATTTATAGGTATTTGCTTTTTACCTAAGAAAATTAGTTACTGATGTTTTAGGGTGGAAAAATATAAAATATTCTTTATGATAAAACACGTGGCAATATATTTTACGATTTTTTTACTACACATAATATAATAAATATAGTATTAGAAAAGAAATTTAATCATAATTTATTGTAACTTAAATTTTTATAGAGTGCTGAATAAGAGGATGACATTAATTGCTCATGAATCATTTCCTTCAAATAAAAAAAGGAAAGTACCCTTGTAATGACTAATTGTAAAAGTCATATTTTCTTGAGAATCGAATTTAGATAACTTAATAATAAAAATGGATGAAAATTATTATTTGACGAAAACGACTTTCCTCAAATCAATCTTAAAAATCCATTTAAAGCTTATTCATAAATTGCATATAAACTGAAAGACAAGATATTTATATTTTTTAAAAATATTAAATTCAACGAATTCCAATTAAAGAAAAAGAAATTAAGGTTTATTTTTTTAATGAATATTCTCTTAGATTTAAGAATTTCTGAGTTTTAGAAGTATCCTATATCTAAACAGCATTACTAGAGATTAAGTATTTAAAAGTGTGATCATTTTGAAACACGATATTTATCTTTTTGTATTGTCTTTTTACCAAGCAAATATAAAAATAACATAGTAAATGAAAACATGGGGAATGAGGTTTTATCTTACGATATAAGGGAATAAATTCTTCCAAGAACAAACATATTTGTCAAACGTACAGATAAGTAAATTGAAAGAATCATTTTTGTCTTGTAGAGAGAGAGAGAGAGTTCGACTATCTATAATCGAATTTACAATGAAAGTCTCCGACATTTTGTACGTAATGTAGAAGAATGAGCATTTAATCTTAATGAAAAAAACTATTAGACTGATATGTTTCCGGCATTTATTTACGTGCGACACTTATTTGGCTGAAATTTTGTAAGATGTATTTTTATGAATTCATTAAAGTATTTTATATAAAATAAGAAAGTGATATATCGTTACATCATGACATTTTGTATTTAATTTCATATGAATTTTTCTTAGAATTAGTTCTACAAGATAATAAATGGCAAGGAGAGCAATAGAAAACTATAACTTCTATTCTAATTATTTGAGAATTAATGGTTTTTAATCTGTTTAATTAGATTTAAGAAGTTGTTTCAGATTCATCCAACATATACCAACATGAAATCGAGTGATTAAGAAGATCTATAGCAATGTGAAAATCTGCTTCTTTTAGTTATATATTTCTGTAAAATGCCAAAATTGTTATACGGTCTATTGTATTGTTGAAAGCAACCATATTCACAAAAATGTATCGGTAATAATACCAGATGAATTTGGTTGGTAATAACAAGTAAGTAAATTTGTAACAACATTGTAAAATAACAAAAATATTAAAATCAGCTGTAATCAAACGCTGTGATGAACATATTTTAAGTTCAATCCAAAAATATTGGATTTCAGATCATTACGCATAATGCTAGTAATATGTTGAACTACATCAAAGCAAAACAAACAGCCATACATCGTTATCCATAATTGCTCTAAAAATGGAAAAGAGAAACGGGAATTGAATTCTTACCCTTCACTAATATTTCTACTAAATTTCCTGATATATCACTGATGGAATTTATATATTTATTATTAAAATGATGAATTAAAATCATGGTTGATTTTGAAAAAATTATTAATAAGAGTGGAATAAAATATACTTCCGATGTTGCGAAAATGATTATTAACATAGACGTTACATTGTCGAATGAAAGTTAAGAGCCAGAGATATAAAATCGGACACTTAAAACATAAAATACGAATGCAATTTTAAAAATATGAACAACTTTTTTAAATTTTTACTAATTTATAACTAGCTTAAATTTTAACAAATAATTAAATTTTGTCAGTAAAATAACTTTTCCAAAAGCTTGACATAAGAAATTTAATGAGATATGCATGAGATTAGAGCAATAATTAAGAGACAATTCGTCGCAAGTCATTTAGTAACTCTGTTAACAAGTACCTCTTATTCAAGTAATTTGAAATAGAATATTGTTTATAAGATTTATATAATTCAAAAATTGTTTTTTTTTCTTCCTATTTTTCTTGAGAAAATGAGCTGTGAATCTCAGCAAAAAGTATCAATTGGTATATCCCTTAAAGTTAAAATGAAATTTGAAAAGAATTAAAATAAATTAAGTAAGATTTCAATAATTTTATTAAAAACTATTTTAACAGTTCAAACATTACTGTATTTTAGAAGTTAAAAAAATAGAAGCTTGAATGCTTTCTGCCGTATTGCTTTCAACTCTCTACGAAATGAAACTATTGTGTGAAATCTCTATATTGAACTTCTGTAAGACATTTTAAAAAAAAGCACACTGTGAGACAATGATATAAATCATTTAAAAAAATACTAAGGTACGTTTTCCTAAGAAGAGAGAGAGAGAGAGAGAATTTAATGAACTACTAATATCGCAATTAGAATATTTCAATTTTACTAAATAATAGTTGAATTTCTTTTTCAGAATGAAAATGTGAACATCCACCAAATTCCATTATTTCGCTTTAAATTTTAAATGTTGATAGTTACAAGTAAGTATGTACTGGAATAATAAAGCGTTAATGTACTATTCAATTGGATCACGTACTCGATTTCCAAGATTAATTCAATGATTAACTCATTGATAGCAAAAACTATTACAGTATACAAAACAGATGTTTAAAAATTATAGAAAATTAATAAAAAAATATTATTATGGTAATAAATTTTTTACATAGAAAAAATATGAGACTGTAAGACATAAAATCATTTACAATATTGAAAATTTGTTTAGCCATATCAAAAATTGTGGCATAATGAAAGCTATACTTTCACTAATAATATTAGTTATAGTAGCTAATACTTTAATTTTTAAATATTTTTGTTACAAAATATAATATATTATAACTACATTTAATATTAATTGTCTTTCATCAACTTAAGTTTCTACTAAATACAAGAAAATGTAACTATAGAGTCGCTTTATATTTATTACTAAAATTCCCTATTCCTTTTCCTAAATATTTCTTAAAAATAATAGAAAATATATTATTACTTTCCAAAATATATTTCTTAAGAAAATGCGAAAATGTATTTCAATCGTTTTGTTCCTAAATGTATTTTAATACTTCAGATTGTTTACATTAGATTCTTTTATTTTTTGTTCATAAATGTATATCCTGAGTAATAATTCAAATCTTTTTTTTTAAAAAAAGAAATAAATAGCTAAAGCAAACGCAAATGTGGAGATTCCATTTTTATGTTTTTACCTAGTGGAGAAAGTATTTTAAAAGCAATTGAAGAAAACACTTAGAAAAAAATCCCCATGGTGAGAAGCAAAATATATCGTCTCTAGTGTAAACTACATAAAAGATTTCAAAAATAACCCCTTCAAAAGATATCCGTATGCCTTAAAAATCCCGCATTTTTGCTTCCAGATTTACAAATAATGATTCTTTACTTCGATTCCTTTTTACCTCTTTCTCTCTGCATACCTGTATCCTTGAGTTTTCGATAGCAAAAGAACATGAATTCTTACTTCCCAGGAGAGTGGAAAAGGTATCTATCATTAAACTACTCTTGTAGGAAAGGAAAAGAAATCGGAGCAGCGCGTAAGAATTAATAAAAAAATATATCCATCACTAGTCAAACAACAAGAGACGTATGCATTTATGGTTTCCTAGCAAGCTGTACAGTTGTACTCTATCCTTACGAATAAAAGTCTGAAATGTTTTTTTACTATTTCAAGAACTTAAAGTATGTTTCGGAAGCCATGCATTAGTATTGCCATTGAATGTTGTACACTAACAAATAAAAAATAGAAAACGCTTCAATTTATCGTCCTCGATAAAAGGAAAATCAGTGATATTTTAGAAAAATGTTCTGATAAAAAAAAAGAAATTATTCAGTAATTTTTTTAAAGTAGTTTTTATGACTTATAAAATTGTGTCGAAACAAAGTATAAATTTTCAAAGTGCAGACATAATTTATAATTATATATATATATATATATATATATAATTTATAATTATATATATATATATATATATATATATATATATATATATATATATATATGTCTGCACTTTGAAAATTTATACTTTGAAAATATATATATTTATATATATGCCGACCAACTTAATATATTTATATATATGCCGATATGTAAAGGTCTAGTGGTCAGGGTGCCTGACTACGGATAGGAAGGTCCTGGGTTTGAATCCCGGTTCAGGTATGGATGTACTTTCTCTCTCTCTATCCTGTCTTTGTCCTATACTTGTGTGCGTGAATGAAATATGAATAATGCCTACTCTATAAACGGGTCCCTATGGCATGTGTGAGGGTGTGATGGTGGCCCACCCCCTGTGCTGTACCCGGGGCAATGCCTCGGTGGCTAAGAGGTCGCTGTTTCTGGCCGGTTACTTGGGTATCCGGGAACAATTGATTAATAGATTATGTTGCAGTTGTAACTGTCTACAATCTGGCATTGAAAAAAAACATATATATGGACTATTGTTATAAATATATATTACACTGGAATCATGATTTTGATTATATCTACAATATTTCACCTCTTTTTTAGAAAATTGCAATTTTATGATGAAATTTATAAGCTTTAATTTTTTATATAATTTGAAATCAATTGAAAATTACAGTTGGCCGGCCGATGGTTAGTGTTCCTATCTCCGAAGCTGTAGGATCCGGATTTGAATACCGGTTCGTTTTCAGACATATATGTTCCTTTTCCTCTCATTGTGTTCTTCTTTATCCTTTCATTGAGATGATGAATGTATATGGCCCACCCTCTAAATGCGTTCGTGGCGGTGAGACGGGGGTAAAGCTATTCGCGCCCCCCCGTGATTTGGTTGACAGGTGTCCATTAGATAACGATAAATGAAAAGCAGTTTCTGGCCTTGTTGTAGTGACTCAGTGCCTGCTGTTAGAAAAAAATTATAATTGATTTTAGCTTATTTACAGTTATAAATTAGTATTTATTTTATATTATTAAGATAAAATGTTAAATAAATGTGACAATAGGAGTGATTCCATTTTCTCTTATATATTTTGTGATTTTCACAAATTTTCATAAAATAAAGATTACACTTTCGTAGCCCTTAAACACACCAATAATATTCGATTAATTAGATTTTATGGTTAAAAATTCTTATTTCTTATAATTTTTATATTTAATGCTAAAAGTATTTTTAAACTGCAGAGTGCAGAATTAGTGTGTGGGGCAATGAAAGTAATATAAACTTTATCCATCATAAGAATTCTTAAAAAAGTTGAATTTATCTACACTATGCGTGAGAATATTTTGCATTCTTTCTATGCTATTCCTAGAAGTATAAAAATGAAACATAAAGTTTTAATTATTATATTTTTGTTATTTATTTTTTCATATCATTTTATTGTCAAAGTATTTCATATTTATTTAAAACTTTAAATGCAAATATTCAGAAGGTATATTAATTTCAAAATTTGGTTTACGTAAAAAAATTACGATTATAAAAGGTTATGAATGTATAAAACTTCTTTCTCAGATGTAAGTAGTTGACAGTAACTTAATAGAATGTGGACCGCATAAAAATATAATATATCTTTATTTTGTTTATTTCTTTGTCAATGTTTCTAATAATTGATTAGTTGTAAATTAATCAACTGTTAGAAAAAGTAAAACAATTTTTAATTTTTCTATCAGCTAATTTTTTGTAAGTTATATTACATAAGTAAATATTACATAATTTTTTGTAGTGTTTTACTAATTGTGTATAACAATAAATTCAGTATAATATTAGCTTATTATTATACACAAGCATTAATTATATTAATTTCATCATTATAGATTAATGACTATGATATCGTGTTTAGTTTTAAATTTTGCTTAGTGTAAAAAGTAAATTAAAACATTTTATTGTATGCAGTTGAATAAAATTTAAGTTTTTCTGTTAACAAGAATTTAAATATTATTTATTAATCTTTATCTAGAATGCTATTTGGCTGTCTGTCACTTTAAAACATTTATTTATTATGAAGGTAAATCAAATTTGGATTTACAGTATGCATTATAAATGCAAAACCACAATAAATGATCAAATTTAAGAATTCTATTAAATTTACAAACTAAAGGATCGAAATATCTTTTATTATTAATATACACCATTACCTTAATTAACTTCTATCTATCAAATACCTATTAGGTTATGAAATTTAATTTTACAAAAACGTTTTCAATTTGAAGTTAAATGGCATCTGTAAATTTATGACTACATATAAGATTATATAACAGGTCTTCACAATTTAAAAATAGGTGAAGTTCGCTGAAAAAATTTGTTCCCCCAGTAAAACAAAATATAATGTTAATTATAAAAAATTTAAAATTGTACGTCAAATTATCAAATGTGTTTCTTTATTTCATACACATCAAAATTAAAAAAAAAGATTTTTAATCACTTTATAAACAATAATAAATTAAAAAATACTTAAGAAAGTTCAAATAGATTTTATAAAAAATTGTTAAGATTAATATGTAAAAATTAAGCAGAAATTTGATGCAATTTAACAATATGTTGGTGCAATTTCAGAAAAAGATGATAAAAGCAATATTGAAAAACTGATCATAGGTCATACGCAATGAAACTAATACTACTGAGAAATTCCACTTATTTTTTAACTAAATATATAAACATAATTAAACGTTTTTAGAGAGCAAAAATATATTAAATGAAAACGTCGAATGGTGTGATCTTTTTGGCTGCAAAACTAAACAATCGATGTTAGATAAATGTTTACATATTTTTAGTAGGAAAGATATTTGAAATTCTGGTCTTTCAACCAGGTACTTTTTGCAATAATTTTTTTTTCTCTGTTGCAAAAAGGGTTGAGTTTCTTCTTATATTGTTTATACATATTTTTCATTGTTATATCAATAATTAAAAATAAAGAGGAATTGAAGTATTCTATATCCAATTGTTAATTGCAGTTTAAAATACTCATGGTACTGAAAATATTTGACTGATACTGGTTAATATATTATGCTAATAAACATGAAAATCCCATTTGGAATTATTACTTCCAATAACAGTTAGTATTAATTCATATATTTGCGAAAGATAATTTGATTATTTAACTCTGACATTCACATGTAATTTTTTAAAATAAATTAATTTTCGCATTTGTTGAAAGAAACATTTATTTTTAAGCACTATGAAAAATATAAATAATTGGAAAATATTCTATAAATCTGTGAAAAGGGGCCTTTTCTTTCAATTTAGAGGCAGAAAAAATTGACAGGATAACTTGTTAGTTTATGAAGTTTTATATCTTTAAGATTATAAAAGTTATAAGACTTAAACATCTATTTCAAAATGCATACTTTAACTTTTGCAATTTGTCTTTGAAATATACATTATATTGGAACATATATAAAAATTAAGCGTAATCATTAAAAAAATATTTATATTTAAAAATTAGATCTTAGTTTAAAATATCAAACGTTGAAGTAATATAACATCTTTTTTCCTTAAGTAAAGTGTTCTATCAACTTTAAATTATGCTTATTGAAATACAGAAATTCACTCATTAGATCAGCGTAGAAAATCTTTTAGAAGATAATTTATGACGATTCATTTTCAGTAAAAATGTTTTAATTTATGTGTATTTTAATGAGAAAAATTTAAAAGTGATAAATGATAATGTTATGAAAAAACGAATGCCTAATAAAATTTAATATTTTTAACTATGGAGAATTGATAGTTTATTTGATGAAAAATAATAAATAATTTTAACTATTTCCAAACTAGTAAAATACATTTAAATTTATGTATGAACCAGTCTTAAATAAATAATCAATATCATTGAATATAGTACATGTATATATCTTATGCAAATTTTACTCAAATGAAACAATCTCTTACATAATGTTCTAATTCCAAGGTTACCTATAGCTAAAAAACTACATTCAAACTTAGATACATTTGGACACTTTTTGACGTTCTAAAATATCGCTCTGTACTTACAAATAAAGATTAACCAGGAACTAAAAACTTAAAATGGATTGCAAACGGAAATAAATATTAACACCAGATGTCATAAAATAATTGAAATATTAACTAATGCTGATTTAATTTACTTCTCACAACTTTAAGTATTCAGCTTCTAGATCTAAGCATAAAAAATAAATTTTTTAAAAATACAATAAACATTTGCATCTTCGAAATTTTTTATTTGTATAGTTTAATAGCAATTTTAAATGATAATAACAAAACAGTGTCTTTTTTGAAAATAATTCAGGGAACTATATTTAAAAATATTATATGTCAAAGTATTCACCTTAATTATTAACTATAAAATCTTGTTGACACAAATAAAAGTATTTAATTTTTTAAAAATAAAATAAACATTTAGAATTAGTCAAAAACTTAACTTTTACAATCTATATTATTAATAAGCAATCTACAATTTTATTAACAAACTAACAAAATCTTCAGAAATTTTATTTCGCCACACACACACAATTCACATTTTTATGAATAATTCGATTTCTTAAAAAATACATCCTATGTGAATTTCAAAAGCTTTTAAAGAAAATTAATAATTTAATAAAGTTTAATTTTAATATTTAAGCAATATTATTTAATTAATACGTAAGCTTTAGGAAATATATATTACACGTATATATGAATAACGTATTCGTCATACGTTTACAGTTAAAAATATTTTATGGAGTCATGTCTTGCTTTAATGAGTACTCTCATTTGTATGAAAATATTCCAATTAAACATTCATGAAATAATGCTTAAAAATTATTTAACTTTTTTAGATCCAATTTACATAGTTTTGAATAGTTCTATTCAAAACTATGTAAATTGGATCTAATAATGCATAAAAGTATAGTTCTAATAATGCATAAAACGCAGAAAACACCACTTAACGATTTATCAGGTTGATTTTATAAATTAAAGTTACATAAAATCAAAATTTAATTCCAATACTCAGATAAAAAAAAAGGAAATTATAAATGAAATTGTGGGATATTAATTTTTTGTTTTCTACAAAATTCTTTTTCGTTTTCAGGGCAAAGTTTTAATTTACTGTAAAATATACTAATTGAAGCATTAAAACGCTTCAATTAGAATATTTTACAGTAAATACCTTTTAAGGTATAAATATTATAATAACATAAATAATAGTAATAATTCACAAAAAAGACCATGAAAGACAGTAAGCTTAATTATATTAAAATAGTCAAAATATAAAACAGCAGCACATAAAAATACTGTCATAATAACACACATTCACACACACATATAAATTCCAGTTTTTTCCATCAGTTTTCATTTTCTTTTTCTTTTTTTTGTGTTTAAGTACAAAAAAATTTGTTTGGAAGAATTTTAATCCACATATTTTTTAATTATAATTTTTGAAAAAACAGAAATTCCATAAAAGCTATATAATAAAAATAAATTCTTAATTTTTTCATTAAGCTTCGAAATTTCTTTTAAGCCAACTATTAACTTTTTAGGTTGGGTGTAAATCCACTTTTTAAGGTTCTCTTTAACTTTGAAAAAAGAATTTTCATCCAACTTTCAACAACTATCAGTACATTTTTATTCTTTTATTCCCAAAGTCTTTATTGCAATTTTCGCACGTCTTAAAAAGTAGACTATAAAACATTAATTGGTTCTGTAATATATTCCAAAAGAACGGAAGAATAGAAATTTTTATTAGAGTCGTCTTCATAAAATTACACAAGAAAGGTTAACGATTGTATTTTCTGCAGCTTCTTATTTGATGTATTAATAGAAATAGTATCTATAATAAAAAATTAAAAAACTAAACAAAAAAAGTTAAATGTTGAAATTTAATTAAGAGTTTATGTTTTTTCGGATACTCTAAAAGAAGAAAAGGAAAAGCAGAGAGAGAGAGAGAGAGAGAGAGAGAGAGAAGTTCGATGTTTAGATCATCTAGCTTAATTAAGCAATTTAATGTCGCTAAAAAGTTCTACATATTTTTTAATTATAAACTTTATCTAGAATTATATATTTTGGTTTTTCTAGCAATCTTGTGTACATTATCTATGAGGTAAACACAAATATGCTAAATAATTCTCAAAAATGTTTATAGTCTTTAAGTAACTGTCATACAAATTCTTTCGATGTGTGATATCATTTTAACTTATTAAAGTATAATTTAAATTAAAATAATTTAAAGCAATTTTGATTAAGATTAACTTAAATTTCTGAAGGAAAAAAAATTAAATTGTATCATTTCATGTAATATTTAAATTTATTTATGTTATTTCAAAAGGTTAATTACACTTACATATAGGTGTACGTTAACAATGACTGGAAATGAGAAGCCAATGTTCAAAAAATGGTTTAAAAAGAATTTTATTCGATAATAATAATTCTGAAACATGAAGCCACATAATATTATTAAAGATAAATTATTTTCTTGTTTTACAACATAGAATATTATGTGTTTAAGTCATTTCAAGTATGGAAAAGTACAGATAAAAGATATATGCATTGTGAAAAGTCCCTGGCTTACAGAATTTTGTTGAGATCAGGATGAAAAAGGCATATTAAAATCGTTATTTGCAGTAATGGGGAATAAAATAATACATAAATAAAATAGTTTTTGTTAATCACTGTATCAATCAAATGATAAAAAAAGATTCCAATGCGTAATGCAATGTCACACATAAAAATAGGTTAACAGTAGGTTTGTAATAGTTTAATGGGACACTAGAAAGAGGAGCTTATCAGAAATAATAAAAAGTTCCTTAAATTACCTAATGATGATAGCCAAGACATTATAAAATCATAATTGAGGATTAAACGTACATTCTCCATTTTTTAACGTTCCAATACATTAAGAAAGTAATATATGATATTTATACAAATGAGAAGGCATCACGCCTACAAATATTAAAATATAACATGGCATGAAAAAATAGTATATGTCATTTCCTTTCAAGGTACAAGGCTGAGCAAAGTACTAAGCTAAAATATCACAGGTGATAGTCGTAATTAACTAATGCATCATTAAATGTCTTCTAGAAATTCCTCAAGATTTTAAAATGTTCCTCATTTTAATCCCTCTTCCCATTCATCTAATTTGGCAGTCCAGTTTCATAAGCAAACATACTTTTAAATAACAAAGCAACAATTTTATTCACTTGATCTGGTTAACTTATTTTTTTTTAAATTTTCAGCTTAAAAAAACTTACGAGGATATCGTTTTTATTCTGAAGATGATATTGAGGGATATATAGATGATTTATTTCATCGGTTATAAGAAAATGAAGGATATATATCTAATATCCTTTGTAAATATCCTCTAAAAATTAATTAATGTTGAGGATGTCACTTTGAGCCCTCCTAAAATTTCATAAGTATAAATTTGTAAACTTTAGTTTATCTCAAAAATATACTAAAATAATGAGAAATCATACTAAAATAATTATTAACTGGATTTGAAAACAATTTTAGATATGCCGGATCCGAAATAAGTGGAATATATATATTTAGATTAAAATTTTCTTACTTGAATAATACAATATTCTTAATATCATTTATAATTAGTTAATTACTTAAATAAGGCAATTTTTATAAAATATAAATATATATATATATACCCCAGGACAAATAAACCAAAATTTTAAAAGTTAATTTGAATTCTGTGTAAATGCAAGCTTGAAATAGTTTATTTATTTTTTAGCGAATTATATCACCTAGGATGACTAAGCATGATCATTTGAATTAATGTTTTATCAGTGAAATATCACAATTTAATTGAAAGCACAAAGGAATAGCCATTCATTGATGAAAAATATAACTTTCATTGTACGAATTAACCAAGTATTGGATGTGAAATACCAAAGTAACAATCAAGTAATTGATTGACTATAAACTCTGTAATTATATTAACACTTAATTTTATTTATATATTTTAATATTGTAATTTAAAATTACATATTTTATTTTCATTAAAAATATTAAATTTTATGTGAATAAAGATTGCTATTTTTTGTCACCGTACATAATTTCTTCCTGGATCTTGTCAAACAGTTATTCATGGTTATGCGAATGCTAACAATTTCTGGAAATCTATTATTTATATTGCTTAGTAAAATAAACAATTTTAATATTTTTATTAATATTCATTGCAATTATGAATTAATTTGTATGTCTTACACATTTTCCTTTTCTTCAAAACGATTGGATCTATGAACATTTTACTAGCAATTTAAGCTAAAAATATTTTTAAAACAATTACTTTTTCAGCTGAATCACCTAAAATTTCATCAAATTCATTATTTGGCAACTATGTAAAACTTTTATGCTTATAACAATTTATAATTGTTTTATTTTCCAAACATCAATAATACAAAATCAATTTCAATATTGGACGTATTTTAGAACAATTGACAAAAAGTTTTATGAACTCTGAAGCAATAATTTAAAATCCAGAGTGCAATTTAATTGTTAAATCTCCAGTACGATTCATTTTAATTTACATCCTCGATTGACTCGGTAACTTACATGTGCCATACATACTGCGAAAGTCAAACTTTAAAGAAAAAAGATTAAAAGATGTAAATTTTGGATAATGTAATTAATTGCCGACACATTTGTCTTCATTATAATCTCTTTTTCGTGCCTAATTTATTGCAGTCACACATTTTTCTTCTTTGAAGACTGGATTAATTGATATTCTCTCAAAAGATTTAAAGAGACTCTGCAGTTTTATTGAGTTAATGGAGTGAAATGTGTCTGAATATTCTTGAAGAAATTCATGAGATGTCGATCAATTTTGTTTTATAGCTGAAATAATTCAAGAAAGCCGTTAAGAATACAATGAGTTAAGCCTCCATCAAGACTGGTATTATCCCATGGAGGGTGAAAACTATTTATAAAAATGGCATTTTTTTACTGCCGAAAGATAGGGTAAGCTATTAATTCTTAATTATTCCTGAATTGGTCTACACTGTAAGTTCATTTGTCAAAAATATAGATAATAATTGATAGAAACAAGTTTATACATAGTTTTTGAAAACGTTAAATAAAAATCCAGTTGCAAATTGCCTTAAAATTTACTTTGCGACATTACAATCATTATACATATATCAGTAAATTAAAATAAATTTAGCACAAAATATTTATACTTTAAATTATGTAAAACAGAAGTCTCAAATAAATAATGTTTTATTATTATGCATCATTAGGAATTTATTTGACAAGAGAATATGTAGGTTATTATAGGATGCTAATGGCTAAGATTATGAAATGAGTTCTGAAATTTTACAATAATTTTTCGGAAATCGAAAAAATAAAATTCAAAATAACTTTCGGTAATTTTATTGCTATGTAATTGTTGCGTTTTAAAGTTATTGTGAAGCTTTGTGATTTGTGTAATAATACTACTCTGATTTGTGCTTAATTTGATAATGTAATATTAACGAGAGAGATTTTGTTGTTCCAATAAATGTTAATATTACAATTCTAAAATGTTAAAAATCCTTTTGTTAAAATAAAATTTTAAGTTTATTTATTTAGTATTTTAGCTAATTTCTCATTTAAGAAGTAGAACAATTTCTAAAAATTAAGCGGCAATTGGGAAACCAAAATAAAATCATTTAAAAGTAGTTTAAAACTTATTAAATTGGAGCTATATGATAATTTTCAAAGCAACATTGAATTCCACAATCCAATAAAGCGTTTTGTTTTCTATTTTCAATATCAGTAAATTTAAAACCAAATTTCAGTGAGTAAATTAGTATTGCATGGATATTAAATGGATGACAGCACAATAATAATTTCGAAATAAGAAAAAATGTATTCAAGGCATCACTTTGTAAAATTATTGTAAAATTGTTTTCTTTATAAAAGCAAAGACAGCTTATGACCATGTGAATGTTAAAAATAGATGATACAAGATGACTAGTAAGACATAATAGACATACATAGCAGTAAGTTAAATTTTCAATTAGTTTTTAAGTCACAGCTCAATTTACGAAGACATACTGAACCCTTCCAAAGACGCCATTTACTTGTGACATCACGAAGAGAGATTGAATTAACTTTTCTGCAGATTTCCGAGATGTTTATAATTGACAATATGTCTCAATAGGTGTACAATTACAATTCATAATAGTTCCACATTTTTTCTTGCTATACGGAGATTAGTAATGCTAGTTGACAAAAATCTGCAAAAACGAGATAGGTATGAAAGGTGACTAGCATTGAGTCTCTTAAATAAAATTTAAACATCAAAATTCCAGAAAATTTTATGAAGTGCTTGTTTAAAATTTAAAAATTTATATTTTCAAAGTAATTGAAATTTTTTTACATACCTTTACAAAATAGAATGAAAAATATTATATCATTAATAAAGTTTCTTTGAGATTATTGAATTTTAAGCTAAAAACAAATATTTTTTATTTTGGGCTGTTTGATATTCATTAACATAATTTTGTATTTATGAAGCTATAAGTACAAGATTAAGAAGGATATTTTTGAATTTCATTTAATGGTTTTGGTAAAATCTTTGTTTTAATTTAATTAAAAATCAATTATTTTACTTATTCACTATTGTTCGGAAATACTTGTTTGAAAGACGTTTAAAAGAAAATCATTGTGATTTAATATTTCACTTATCCTCTGTTAACAAAATATCTAATAAAAATATGAACAAAAGAGATATTCACTTTATAACGCTAAGCATCCTCTTTGGTACTTATATATATCATATTAAATTGAAAGAATGCAAACAGGTAGATTAAAAATTCCAAGAACAAGTATTTTTTACTATCACAAATTATGCAAAAGGGATATTGAGATGTTTAAATTTCATACTAAAAAATCATAAAATCATAATAAGTAAAACAGTGAATTATCATGCATAATTTAACATTATATATATATAATGTGTATTTTATATATTTTGTGTTAAAGACACACTAGACATATAAATTCATTTCTATAGAGAATAACGATTCATCTTACCTGCTTCCAATTAACATTCATAAGAATTATAATTATAATGAATAGTCACAAAGAAAATTATGAATATTACAATGAATATTCATAAATTTTCTCAGGTCTCTTATGAGAAGATCATTTATCAAATTTATCTTCTCATAGGCTAACCGTTCTCGTAACTAGAATTTATGGATTCTTCTGTTTGACGGGTTGTAATTTAGGAACAGAAAAGCCAAGGTATGATATTCGACGCTGCAACCAAAGTAAACAACAGTTTCTCAGCATATTTATCGTCTAACCAAAAGGAAAAATATCAAACGTTTATTGAAACTTTTATTAATAGAACATTCGATTATAATATGTGATTATATGATAAGAGACATGGGTAAATTTATACATTTCTTAGATTAAAAGGAAAAATGTTTCCTCTTAATAATCTGAAATTTAAATTCAAGCTTCTTCATTCATTCTTAAGATATACTAGTATCTATTTTTCTATTAAGTTGAAATTTTAAAATTACTTAATTTCACTAATATAAATAAGTATGATTTAAATATTTTCCAAGCAATAGATACTGTCTGAATACTATGTTACAAAATTTAGGTTATATTCTGAGAGGTCATTAAAATGAAATTGAAGTTGTTTAGATTTTTGATGAGAATTATGTTGTATATATTTAAATTTGTTATAATTTGTTTATATTTTCAACTCAAGTTATTCTACTTATATATGTTTGTGAGTTGTTAAGATGCATTATAATACTTTGTAAATTTAAAAAATCTCTATAAAACTAGAATTCATGAAATGATGATTATTTCCTTGAATATTTTTATCATGCCAATCTAGTATTATATTTCAAATAGTTACTATAAAGTTCTTACCTAATAATTTTGAAAAACAATTGTTATTGAGTCAATGATTTTTAAAGGAGTAGATGCAAGAGAATGGACTTAAAAACGCATTTTTCACGTTTAATGTTTTTGAGAAATATAGACATTTTTGCTTCTAATGGTACTAAATTTTTGATTCTAACCCCACTAGAAAAATTTTATTTTCATTTTTGAATTATGTAAACAAATGCCTTCGCTCAGTGACACGCCCACTAAAACTGAAACTAATCGCTACGCGTATTCTTTTTATGAAACAAATTCCTTTAAAAATTGTAGGTTTTTTTTAATTAATTGAATTTAATTTTGAAATTTTTTATAAAAATTAACATTTGAATAGTAATGAGCCTTGATTTAATAATCACATCTTTAAAAAAGGAAGTTGTTTGGGGACATGTGTTTAGAAATGTGAGATAGAAATAGTAAGGAACAATATTGACGACAACAGTGTTTCGTATTCGAAAGAATAATATAGCCTTTTGTAAATATGAAATATAGCTTTTTGTATTAAAATATGAAGGCTTTGATTGGAACTAATTCTTGAAATGAAACAATTGATCTTTCAATACTTTGTGATTAACTTAATTCTGAGCAACAATTCTTATTATGCAAAAACTGTAAAAATGCACATAGCATTTCTCTCAGCTTCTCAAAACATGTGCAACAGTCTTGCAACAGAATTTTACATTTTCTTGTAAAAATTTTAATTTTGCTATTTCATTTTAAACAAAAAATATCATTAAACATGATAATAGCAAGGATATTAATGTGTATAATATAAACTCAAGACTCTTAAACATTAAAATGCATTGGACAGAGAAAGGCTGCATCAAAAATATTTTGTGGTATTTTATGAACTTGCATCCATCATGACATAGGTACAATGAAGAGTGTGATTCTTCTATTAGAAATGTTGCGGAAGACAGTAAGAGTGTGATGCTGAAGCATGTGTCATTCCAATAGGTATCGATGGAACGTGGGAAAAACGTATTCTCACTCTTTGAATGATACTATTATTGCTACAAATGTTGGTACCGGTAAAGTTTTACATGCAGAAGTACGTACAAGATTTTACAACTGCAAAGATAAAATGAATCATGAAGGAAATTGCCAAGCCTATCACTATGGTAATAGTGGTACGATGGAAGTTGCTGGAGCCTGTTTGTTTGATCTCTTCATGGTTAAATGCAAAAAGAATCAATAGCTTCTTGTGGTTGAGGATTCTGAAAAAAAAATTTATTACTAGAATTTTTGAAACTTTGTGTATATGAAGCTATTTCCTTTAACAATTGAAATATATCAAAATGCAAGGTTTTATTACTAGAATTTTTGAAACTTTGTGTATATGAAGCTATTTCCTTTAACAATTGAAATATATAAAAATGCAAGGTTTTATCATTAATAGAAATCGAGCCAGGTTTATACACTTATAAAGCAATGATGTTAGCATATCGAAGCTTTTATACAAAAGAATCTACTTTAAGCTGTTTGTGGGTTAATATAAAATAGAAATCTGTAGTGGCTTAGATAAAAACAAGGCATAAAAATGTATAATGGAAAAAGATATCCTAGCAGATAATTCAAATGATTCCAGTAATGGAACTGGAATGTATTAATTATATACAATTTTCATGTTAAATCTTGTTTTCTCAAAAGTAAGTTTTTTGTTTAAAAAGGAACATTTCCTTAAAAAGTATTTAATTGACCATGTTAAAGCTTAGCATACTTTAAAAACATGTTATTTTACATGTTTTAACCAAAGATTTTTTTCTATGCAATAATTTCTTAAAATTTTACAATTTAAAATGTTTGAAAATTTTAATGATGTACGTAAAAAATCTGCGTTAGTATAGTTATTTATTTTTTTAAAAAGAAATAAACAATGAAATGAAAAATGCTCTGCTTAAATTATGTAAAAATATGTTATTAACTAGGAAACAATTTCAAACAATTTGGTTAAATAGTTGTTTTTAAATGTTCCTTAAATAGAACAAGTTTTAACATTATCGGTATAGGAATTTTGATTCGAAAACCTACCCCCTTAGTATATAAACGCTGCTTATGATTTTCTTTTCACTGTATGAGCAGTTACGTATAATCATTATCAAGCAAGATAGATTCGCAGTTCTGAAACAAATTTATATTGACAATATACTACAATCATAAGAATATTTAAATAACGCGACAACAAGATAGAAATTTTAGAATTAAATCATAAAAAAGTAGGATTTTATAGAGGTGATACTTTTAAAATAGAGATTAACAAGAAAGCCATCACGCAAGTGAAACACAAAATAGAGTATTTGAGTATTATTAGGAGTACTCAAGGTATTTAAAGCATAAAAATGATAAGATTAGAAAGGGTATCAATTAACGCAATTTTCAGAAGAAAAGAAGCAACACCACAAATTCCTCAAATGAGATAATACCCTGAAAATTCCATAAAAAGCACAGAAATGTTTTATCAGTGTAATGTTCTAAAGTTATGCAGCGAGAAACATCAACATGAACAATACAACTACTAACGTTCGTCCCATTTTTTTATGGTATACGTAATGTTAGTTTAAAAAAATGTATAAAAAATAAAATAAAAAATAAAAAAGGTTGAAACTCTAATGTTGCTTACGAATTTATTACTGTAATTTCTATTAGAGAATCTATTTTGATGACATGATTTGAAAATTATAATTATAAAATGCGAAAAGTATTCAATTCAATAGTTTAGAAAAGATCACGGTAAAATCCTAGGAGAGTCCATACCATTGACAACAAACTAAATAAAAGAGCCAAGCCGGAAAGAAATTCCAGAAATAATTTGGTTTATTATATCTAGTGTATCGAAGATTGGCACAAGCCACAATTATCGCCAACCAAAATCATTCATGGACTCTGCTACGATCCAACCAAGATCACTGTGATTGATTAAATTTTTTTTACTTGTTTGGATACTCATTTCTTTGAAAGATATTTTTATTTGCAGGGAATTTAATTTTTGAAAGTTAAACAAAAACAGTAGATTTTATGTGCACACACAAAATATACTCTCATTTATTTTATATTATTCATTATTGTTTATTTCCACATGATAATATTATTTTATAGAAATTAGAATTAACTTGTAGCAATTATGTGAAGAAGAGAAAAGCTCCGTGAACCGTGAAAAGAATGCTTTCTGTGATATAACGAATGCACTCAATCAATTGATTTTTATTTCAACTTTCTGAGTATACATGGAATATTCAAAAAATATAAATGAAATTTTTAAGACTTACATCCATGCACTTTAGCGTATTAATAAATGTATGATATTAAATTATTACTCGACAAATGTAAATCTTTTTATGACTTACTAAATAAAATTCTATCTAATTATCCCTTAAGTAAATTTCAAAAAAGAAATATTGTTAAAAAAAATTTTTTTAACAAAATATAGTTTTTCGCGTTTTCATAAAATATTTTTTATAAGTGAATGAAAACAAATCTCTGAAAGTTAAAATAAAAAAAAAATACTGAAATACTTTTTAAGCAATTTTTGTTATTTCGATACTTAAAATTCTTACGTCAGTTAATTGAAGCTATTAATTAATTTTCCTAATTTAAAAATAACTTCCTTAAATGAAATTCCGAATTTCAAATTTACTCTTTCGTGGAAATATTTCTCAGTAGCACGTGAAATGTTAATTCATTCTTTCCTTAAAAGTTCTTTACTGATAAATGCAGAGGAAAATAGAAAAAAAATAAATTCAAAACGTTTCACTATGCTTAGTTTTAACATTTTTGAAATGACGGGTAAAGCTTAATTAAAATTCAGAACATGCTAGAAAACTATTAAATTAATTGAAATAGATTTTCGTGCATGTTAGGCAGAAAATTTCGAAGTGTTCAAATGAGTTGTTTTACATGTATAATTTACTTTCCAAAATTAAGAACAATCTTCAGCAATCATTTAGTGCAATCTTTAATTTTGCATGATAAAATTCATTCTATTCATACGATTGATGCTGTTAATGTTGTTAAACATTTAGAGCGATTTTTTCTTTAAATAATTTAAAATAAAATGGGAGAGTTATTTGTTTGTAAGCTACTGAGCTGAAATAGATGTGAAGAAGAAATTATTGTAAATTGTCTTTTTAATTTTATCTTCATTTTATAATGACAATGTAGGCTTTTCAGGAGCAAAAAATTTTATTTTGATTTGATTTATGAGTCATTGGTTCAAACTATTTGCTGAGTACATAGATGCCTGAAGGTATTCTTTTTGCGTATTTTGTCTTTCGAGTATAATTACCAATTAAGAGTGTTATTTGTATAAATGTAATGTAAATTAATATAAATTTAATCTTACCATGACTGTTTAAGCACTTCGTAACAACTATCAACCCTTCTTTCCTGCTAATAAAGATTTAATAAACCTTTTCCGAGATTTTATTTGATGAAAATTTAGAAGAATAATAGCAAAATTCAACAACATTATATTTTATAAATAAGATTTTAAAACATAAGCTCGCATCAAAATAACAGAGATTTCTATTGATTTAATTATTTTCGAAATACAATAATAATTTGTAAAACAGTTCACATTATTAACATCAAATACTAGCATTTTAAAGCAATTCGTATTTAATAACCTTGTTGATGCCTAAATTTCAGCATCATACAAAATATCTGTAACCTGTCATGAAAACTTAATGTAATCACTAATGTGTGGTTAAAAGCAGATTGACAACGACTGATCTACATAATGGTATTTTAGATTATTATTTTTGGAATATTAGGTTGAAAATTAAAAACCTAATTTTTGTGAATATATGTGATACATTAGTTGCATAGTGTATTCTAAAGAAAAAGTTAAGCATCTTAAATTCATTTGCACATTTAATTGTACTTTGTAAAATTTAAAAAATCCTTTCAAGAAAATTTTTTAAAGATTTAAATAAACTGAAAATCTTTTTTAACGATAATATACACAATTATTGATGTGCTCTTCACCTATTTTTTAAGAAAAAATTATTAATATTTTAGCATGAATACAAATTTAAGAAAATACTTCATTGCTATAAGTTTCTCATTTATAATTATATTTAAAGTGTAAAAAATTCCCGATCTTGTAATTTATATTAATGCAAATTGAAATATTAGAGAAAATAATGAAACCTGATATGCAAAAATTGCTTTCTTTTTTCTCTAAAGCAAAAGTACATTCATACTTTTTAAATACCGACAGTCGTGCCTCTATATAGTACCTGTCTCTTTGGACGATCATTGGGGATAAAACAAGTTTGAATATTTTAGACCTTGTGACACGACTTTCTTTTAAACACTATACATTTTCAATTTATTCCTTTCCATGTTGGATTGAATGGTAATGAAATTGCAGATAGCTTGGCTTTGGAAGCACGATTTAACTTGTATAATTTTTATCAAGATCCTCCTTTGATTAGAAGGCGTATAAAAGTTGATGCTCCACGCAGTGTTATCAGTTTTGTCTGTGCATATAAATGTACCGATGGTATCGGAAGCACCGTTACAATCGACGATGAGTGAAGAAACAATTACGACGTCGTTACAAGAAGGGTCGTCAAAGGAGTCTGAGGAATCTTCAGAAGAAAGATGTATACTTGTGATTATAAAGGATTTACATTGCGTTGGCAGAATGATCCTACTGCACCTTCTTCGTCTACTAATGCTAACAAGTTTGTTCATGATATTAAACCTTCCGATTTTTCTGGTGAAAATTATCAATTTATTAGAAATCTTGCAGATTATCAGTGGGTCAAAATTAATTATTTTGCTATCATAGTTTGTGAATACAGCATTACGGAGAAAGAGATTGTATAAAATAACTGATTATATAAACCACTGATGTGACACTTTGCAGGGCAACGCTTTCCAACGTTTTCGGAAATCTCCAGTGTTAAAAAGATGGAATTAAACGCAATTTAAAGAGATCGGCATGTTCACTCTTGGTACTTTGGGAAAAAACCGTGTTGGTGGTAGCTGAGAATATCTAGGCAGCTGAGAATATCTAGGATGCAGCAGACTCTTCTTTCACGTTTTTTGAGTGGCACATTACATCCCTTTCTTTTCAACAGGGCCGAAAAGTCTTTCTGGAGTGTCACTGGTGCAAGGCTGATCAGGGTTCTCCGAGGCATATTCTCGAATGTCTGAATTTTACTGTGAACGAGGTTATGGAGAATCCTATTTTATTTTTTGACTTTTTAATGATTTTTGGTTTTATGGAGGTGGTTTAGCTTAGCTACACCATTTGGGATTAGAAACAAAAACAACATGCTTAACAAATTATATTTGTGTTAATTTATTTTAAATTAACTTCTTTTCTGAGAACTGCTAAAGATATTCTAGTGCTTTATTATAAGAGTTTTATAAAAAATATGAAAAAAATACAACGTAAAGTGTTAGAGTTAAATTTATTATCTTATTGTAACGTTAAATAAATTTAAACTCGTTAATTTAAGGAGTTAACTTGAAATGTTTTTTACATATTTTACAATCTCTATTTATGAATGTTATATCCTATGAAAGAATAAGAAATGTGCCCTTCAAAAAATATATAGAATTGTTTTAAAAACGAAACAGGTTAATCAGTAAAAATTTAATTAAATTATTTTTATTGAAAATTTAATTAAAAATTTAAATAAATTTAATTATTTCTATAAATTTATTTTTAATTCTATAAATTTCTTTTATCTATAAATTTATTTTTAATTATTAATAACTATAAATTAAATATTTAAAAATTTAATTTTTAACATAACACCAAGAATTATTTTAAGATTTTAAAATATATTAGATTATCTTCTCACATGCAAAATAAGTTGAGAAAAATCATATGTATGATTTTCAATAGAAATAAAGTTTTTAAATTGTAAATGAAGAATTTGTATTATTCATAAATGGTTCCCTTCCAGAGAAGGAAATCTATAAAAAGTCAAATATATTAAAAATTTTTGATAAAATTCCCAAATCGTTAAATTATATATATATATATATATATATATATATATATATATATAAACATAAATGCTTAAATTATTTTATAAAAGTAAAATAATTTAAGCCTTTTTATTTTGCTTATAGAATATTGCGTAAAAGAATATCAAGATGAGATTTTTTATAGGTTTAAAAGACATCTTCGTGTGTTTTAAGATGTTAGTAATTAAGAGAACTGAGAACAGATAAATTGGAACAACATACAAAAAGAAATGCGAATGAGAAACGAATGTTTTTCCTACCAGTTATAAATAGCATACACACATTTTAACTTTAAAATGTACGTTTTTACAAGCACTCTTGTAATTTGAATTCTTAACCCAATTTGTCAGATTTGAGGCATATTTAGTAATTTTTACTTGGAATGATTGTATCAATTTAGAGAAATAATAGATGACAGAAAAAATATTTCTGAAAAATTGGCAATAAATATAATAATTTTCACTTAATATGGATAAAAATTTAAATAAAACTAATTATGCTCTGGTTAAATTATAAAAAGTAGCAAGTTTTTCAACTTCTTTTGTATTTATGTACGTTTTTTACATTTGATGTTTCTATCAAGAAAATATAATTTATTCTTCATGATGTTAATATTTTTTAATTCCCTTGAGCCGTATTATCTCTTAAATAATTTTTGCAAATTATTTTAGAATTGTTGGTAAGAATAATAGTATACGATGGTTAGGATACTTGTATAAATGTGATGATAGCAAAACCCATGTCACAAAGTTTATTTTTACTTATGTAAAAATAGAAAAAATGTGGTCAATTAATTAGGTGTCTTAAAAGTGGGGAGAGTATCAAATACCTTGGTTTAAATGCGAATAAAATATTCTCGTGGTGGATATTCCTTAATGGCTGAGGCTGCTTCGGCTTTTGTCCTGAAAATAACATAGTTATTAATTTTACTTGAAAATGAATAATATCTTAAAATTATATCAAGACTAACAAAAATGAATATAACATAAGCAATATAAGATTAAATTTTTAATCCAAAGCAGGTTGAAGGAAACTCTAGCGTTAATATGTGGTTAAATTTGTTTTAAAAATTAACGGTTGTATATTGGTGTACTACTTAATATACCACGTTGAACATTTAAGTAAAATTTAAAGATTGCTTTTGTTATGCGGAAAATTGATTATTGATTTCTTGTAAAATTTCATTTATAAGATAAATCATGAAATTTGTTGTTATATCAAATATATTTTGGTATTAATATAAATTATATATATATATATATATATATATATATATATATATATATATATATATATATATATATATATATATATATATATAACATCCAAAATAATGAACAAAAATTAGAACGAGATAATGTTATTAGGGAATGTATAAATTAAGAGTTTAGTAATAGTCATGAATATAATTTTTATTTATGAACACATATACATGCAACTTGTTAAATATGAAGATAAAAAAAGTTTAAAATAAAATTTTTGGATGTTACAAATGATTCTAATGAAAATTTAAGTTTGTTTTTAAAATCTATTTTTGTGGAAACTATTAGAGCTGAATATTGCTTAATGAACGTACAATAAGTTGCATCAAAATTAATCATAAACAATGAATAATACAATAAAAATTAAAAATACATATTTAAAATTGCATCTACAAATTAAATGAATGATTTTCTAGTGATTTTTAAAATTTGCACAGAATAAAAAAATAAATAAAAATAAAAAAAAAAAAACACAATTCTTTCTTCCTAAAACAATTTGAAATATTGCATGAAAAAAGGATGATAAATATTGTACTAAAATTATACAATAACTAAAAAAAATTGGTTAACTTAATAATCAAAGAAAGAAGAATGTAAAATATTTGATTCAAAACTAATTTCTTATATAATAAGGAAATTTAATTACTAATTTGAAAGAAGAGCTTGCTTAGGAAAAATTCAAATTAATACTGTATTAGTAAATAAATAATTCTTTATTCATTTAAAAATTTCAACTGATTTTTAAAGGGATTAATATTTTTACTTTTTAATTTTTTTACAAAGATAATGTAATTTATCTTAGCTTTAATGATAAATCTGAAGATTTAATGAAATGTATCACAATATGTTTACAAAGAATAACATTAATAGCTTGTCATTTTAATACACCCCATAATATTATGTACTATAATTTAGGAATCAAAAAGCATTTGCGCTAATTTTTAGAATAAATGGCACTGTGCAATATCTTATGTACCACTTGAATTTTGTACGACAATATGTACCGCATGTTTGAATTTTCCGCGAATTGTTAATATTATTGAGAGTATAAAACTATTTTTCAAAGCCTTTAAAATCGTTAGCTTTAATTTCATAAAATTGAAAAAATATTTTCTGAGTTAAATATCATATTAAGTACCTCGGGACTAAAATGAAAGAATTTTTATTTCCAAAGATTTTCTGTAAATAAATAAACTCTCAAGAGCCAAACTTCTTTTATATTTAAATATTGTATTTCATGATTTCTGATAATATTTTACAAAAATTTATTTCGAAAATATTTGTCAAATATATCTTTCTTCTATTATGAAGATATATGAGAATTTGAGTCACTACTTAATTTTAATAAAACTTGAATAAAATAAGTAGTAAAACTTGAATGAAATAAGTAGTAAAACTTGAATGAAATAAGTTAATAAAACTTGAATGAAATAAGTTGTAATAAAACTTGAAATAAATATTAATCTATTTACTCGAAATAAATACTGATCAATCTCCTAACTTAAAATTTATCTCTATCTAAATTATATCTTTTACAAATATGTAGGCAAGTGTGAATCTTTATTAATTTTAAAAGATAAGTTTTAATAAAATTTGTAAATTAAATATTTGTCAAAATTTTAAGATTATTAATGATATTAAAAAAATATGTTCTTTTAATCAGATAAACAGTATATTTTTACAGTTTTAATATACAGAAAAAAATCTTATAAGCAATTCTTAAAAGCTTAGTATTTTGCTTTAATTAAATGTGATAACGCTTAAGAAGTACATATTTTAAACCTACAATTCTAATCACTTATTTTTTTTAAGTCGATGTATTAGTTATGAAAAAATCCTACTGAAAATGTTTTTGTTCTAGAAAATTTGACTCATTTTTAAACTCAAAACTGATTTCTAAGTTATTAATCGATGTTTTTGTCATGGGTGTTTGAAAAATGCTTAAAAAATATTTCTCAATTTTTTATGTTAATATTCTGCAGAGAATCTTATCATAGGAATATATATGTCTTATTATTTTTATTATTTTCAAGAAAAAGTACAAAATGTTTTACCCTTTAAGAGTGATTTTTCCTTTTATGGTAATTTGTTGAATAATCTTGCAAGTTGATGTTCGCCTTTTTAATGTTACAACTGATAATTCAAAATATTTTTTCTTTTTTTAGAGGTTTCTGAACTTTTTTTTGAAATTTTACTTAATGCGAAATTTCTGCTCATTTCACATCCTAGAGGGAAGAGATCCTTCTACAAACTAAAGAAAGTGCAATATTGACCAACAAGTCATTATTTTTCAGGAAATTGTATATTATTTAATTTCATATATATATATATATACAGAGAGAAAGGAGGAGGGGGGTTTACTTTTTTCTCTATTTTCTCTGTTAACACTTTAACGTAACACTAAATGGGATTTTTACTCTTTTCAAATTTAAATACCGTCTATTAAACTGTATGATCCTGTAATTCTGTAGTTGCAAAATTTAAGCATTTTTGTAAATTTAAATCCAAAAATGTAAATCGAAATTCTTAAATTAATTAATTTATATCAAATATATATAATATATATTATATTATATATATTTGAATAAATATATCTTAAATATAGAGAATAAATATTTTTTAAAATTATTAAATTTTTGAATTTTTGAATATTGTAATATTTTATCACATACAGAATTCAACTTTACGTATTTTTTTAAAACTCATTTCCAGTTCTAAATTTTCAGTTCATCTTAATACGATTGTTACTCTGAAATTTTTGAGATATGCGCAGAAGAGAATTTACAAAATAAAAATAATGGTTTAATTTTAAAATACAAAGAATTTTAACATAGAAGACGATTTTTTACGGACTTACTTCAGCTTGTTTAGCGTAGAATAAATTTTAAACAGAAGAGAAAATGGAGTTGACGCGAGAACATTTTCGCGCTACAATTTTCTATGATTTTAAAGCAGGATTAAATCAAGAAGAATGCGTTCAACGGTTGCAATTAGCATTTGGTGATGAATCTCCAGCTCGTGCTACTGTATTCAGATGGATTAGAGAATTTAAAAGAGGTCGCGATTTTCTTCAGGATGGAGAACACACAGGAAGGCCGCCGTCGGCAGTAGTTCCGGATAATGTGTTTGCCATACGAAAAATATTAATGGATGATAATCGCTGTACCTATCAAATGACACAGAAGGAACTTAACATTGGATCCGCAACCATACACAAAATCATTCAAGAAGAATTATTACTTTTTTCATATGAATTACATATGAAAAAAGTAGTTTGCCGTTTGGTTCCCCATAGTCTAACTGAGCACCAAAAAAGGAGCGTGCCAGAATCAGTAAAGAAACTCTTAAATTTCTGGTGGCCATCGCATCATTTCTAAAATTGTATCAGGTGATGAAACACACATACCGTTTTTTGATACTCCAACACGTAAAAAAAGCAAAGTATGGGTCTTTGAAGATGATCCCACGCCGACAATGGTGAAAAAACAACGCGCACTGAAGAAAGTGATGTATGCCGTTTTCTTCAGAAGTACGTTGTTGGTCAAAGCCATCAAGTTGGAAAGACAGAAGATAGTAACTGCAAATTGGTATACCACTAAATGTCTTCCAGAAATTCTACAAGAACTGAATGTTAGGAGACTAATGCTTCACAATGACAATGCATCTTCAAATACAGCCGGATTAACAGTTGAGTTACTTAAACAAAAACAAATTAAAGTGATAGAACATACGTGGTATTCACCTGATCTAGCTTTATGCGACTTTTGGTTATTCTTTAATTAGAAAAAGAACTTAAGTGGACGTCGTTTTCATTCAGAAGAAGCGATTGATGTGCCTATAAATGCATTTTTTTCATCCATTTATGAAATGAATGGCTTGAGGTAATTAATCTGTAGAAAATTCGTCTACAAAAGTGCATTGATGCTGGAGGAGACTACTTTGAACACACCTAAAATTTTGTAAGTGTAATTTTAAAAACCTAGTTGTATCTCAAAAATTTCAGAGTGGCCATCGTATTCAATAATATTGATTATTCATCCTCCAATAATATTTACTTTTGATCCGCTAATTCAGAAATCTTATTATTAAAAAAATTATTATAAAATTTAGACTCATAAAAAGCTCTTTGTCATCTTCCTTAAAGCTCCTTATTCTCCAAAACATACATAAAATCAAACACAGAAAAAATTTGCTTTACTGAAAAAAGGATAGTCATTTCAAAAGATGTTCAATATACTTTTGATTTTTTTCTCTGTAAAATATTTCGTCCGAAAAGCTTTAATATCTATTCAACTTAGAAATAGCTGAGGTCTTTAATAATATTATACTTAACTTAGCAAAAAATATAAATTTGTGCAAAATATTTTCCAAATAATTTTGCAGAATCTTGAAGTTTGTCTGGATTAAATGGAACTGTTATATTTTATAAAAATGTTTTAATTAGTTATATAATTAAAAGCTCAAAATAAATTAAGATACGATTAGAAGTAAATTATTACTAACTGTAGCAGTAATTAATATCATCGATTTCATTATATATATATATATATATATATATATATTGTTTTGAGCTTTGCACTTTTGAAAAGATGTAGTTCCATTTTGAAATAAATATAAATTATTAAAACACGATTTATAATACTTTCTACTGTAGGCCAACTTGTCTAGTGGTCAGCGTGCCTGACTACGGATAAGGAGGTCATGGGTTCGAATCCCGGTTCAGGCATGGATGTATTTTCTCTGTCTTTGTCCTTTCCTTGTGTGTGAATGGTTGCCTACCTTATAAACGGGTCCTTATGGCATGTGTGTGTACTGGAGAAGTCGAACTTCACACCAAATACGATTCAATTGGAAAAGTGTAGCAGCGCACCCTAATTTGCATGCCTATAGCTGGCACATGCGAACAACAATTTCTACTTAAACATTTCTCATTATAGGGAAGCGTAATTCTGTTAATACGAAATTTTAATAAAGTTATCTAAGAAAGAAAAAGTTAAATTTATTTATACTGATATAATAAAATTTCATATATTTCAGAAAAACTGTGATTGTATTTGAGTGATGAGAAAATATTTTTAGAAGGATAAATACAGAATTTATGTAAAAATAATAAAATAAAACTAAAACGCATAGAAGAAGTATTTTTAAATAAAACATTAGTCATCAAGTGTTTAATTAATTAAAACCATTCGTTATAACTAAAAGTACTTGAAAGAAAGCGGGATATTATTTGTTATTAATGATAAATACTTCATTACCATTTATGGTCCTTCATTTGAGACATTTTTACATTTTCTTTGAATATTCCAGCCTGAAAATATATATTAGAGGAATTATACTTCACGTGATAAGTCGTTATGTGTATTTTGTTCAATATTAATATTGAAAGCAAGAAATCTCTACTTTAATATAGCAGAGAAATCTTCATATATTTGAGAGATTTCTTAACAGTGATAAATTTTTGCGTATCAGGAATACTGCCTCAATTTGTAAATTCATTATTATAGTAACGGAGTGATACTTTAGATAATTTAATCTAGTTATAAACATCAGCATAAAATTTATTACTTAACATGATATTGAAGGAAATTATGTCACTAACCCAAATTATAGGTAGCCCTCAAATAGTTTGTATTTAAAAGGTCCGATTCATTGATCTGCTGGAGAAATAAAACAAATGTAGATTGTGGAGAAAGTTGAAATATAACTGTATAAAAATTTCAATTATAAAACAATCAACATTAATTTTTGATTTAGAATCTATAAAGGTTGATACTTTCTTAATCAGATCAACTAACTAATTATTTTATAATTGACTTATTGCTAATTTTCAAAGAAATTCTCACCCAAGATATATGAATTCTGAATGATAAATCTTTTGTACAATTAAGTTAAAATTATTATTAAATTATTGATTGATTAAAAATATTTCGATAATAATTGTCAAACAAATACTGACTGTATCTTTAGAATCACATATTATCATGTTCCATTTGCCCTCATTACATGACGGGATATGTAATATGATAATGTTGTTTCCTTTGACTTATTTATATAATATAATACCGCTTTTACACCCCGTGGTAATCATATACTTCAATGATCATGTACTCTGTTAACTTCCAATCCAACCTTTTTTGCAACAATATATAAGAGTATCAAGATTTCCATAACCATTCCGAGTGAACTTTTTTGAAAAATACAGATTTATTGTAAGTTAATTTCATGAAATTATAATTATAATGAACAATTCTGTAAACACAAAATATATATTTTCTAATTTAAATGAATTCAAAACATAAAATTTTAAACTCATATTTAAATATAAATGTACAAAATAAACAATAATAATAAAACAACTTCTGTATTGATTTTTTTAAATATTTTTGTAGTGTTCAGAAATGCATGATTTTATGTAAAAAATAATTTGAAAATGTTTTTAAAAAATATGAATTGTGTTTTTTATTTGGAATGAACGTAGAAAGTTTTAATGGAAATGACATGCTTATTTGGTTATAGAGGCATCAATATAGAGATAATTAAAGTAAAATTACAGCTTATATGGATATATGTAGTTTATATAATTAATATGTTATAGAAAGACTATTATATAACATTCATATCCCAATAAAAAATATTGATTTTACATCGTTTCAAATCATTGGTCTTCATTAGAGACAAAATTAGATACTTCAGGAAATTGCCAGATCTTGTAATCATCCTAAAATGGACAATTGTGACTTTTAAAGTTAGCGATTTTTCTCCTTTCCATTAGCAAAATGACACCTTTATCTCAAAAGCAATAAGGAAGATAAGTTTAAAGAATATCAAAATCAAAATTTTCCTTTTGCTCTGCCAAGTCCCTTTCTGGTTTAGAAGGAAATTTGTTCATATATTTTCCTTAAATAGAAATCTTTATTTTCCGCTCTTTTTTCTTCAATTGCTCTTTTTTTTCCTCACATTCCCTTTATGTTTAAGAAAATATCCAGACAAATAGTTATTTTCTCTATTTCTCGTTTAATTCATCACTTCTCTTACAGATTATAAATAATTTGTAGCTTTTATAACTGTAAATTACTTTCTTCTCTTTAATGCATATTTTATCTTCCTTTTCTTGGTACTATATAAATTTTTCAATATTTCCTTCATTTATCATTTTTAAATGTTATACTATAAGAAAGAAATTTTTGAAGGAATTCTGTTAAGAAAATACAATGATTTTCAATATTTTTATGCTCTATTTAATGAAATTGGAATATTTTAAATGGGGAAAGAATTTTTATAGAATTTTTATTTCTAAATGGATGCATTATCTTAAAATAACAACAGAAATTCAAATTGAAATTAGGCAATCACTCTTTCGCATTTATTTTTTTTATTTTAATCCATTTCAGATGCCCTTTGTTTTAGATGTTTATAGTAAAAATCAAATTTTAATTCGATGTTGACTCAAAGAATAATTTTGAAAGAACAAAATATTCTGTACATTGCACATTGCACAAAATTGTACATTGCACATTGCACAAAATTGTACATTGCACATTGCACATGTACATTGCACAAAAGAACAAAATATTCTGAATATTGCACAAGACTCAATATACTTTAAATGAAATACATAATTTATACCTGTTAATGTAGAATTTAATTAGTAAATTATAAACTATAATAAGATGAAAATGTGATAAGTTATATATTCTTTTTATGTTTTGTGTTTGGAAATAAAACTTTGAAAACAAATATTAGACGAATGGGAAAAATGTATAGGTTTCGCAATGTTATTATTCTTGTCTAGAATATAATTTTATTGGCAAGATTATCCCAATATGCAGGTTTATTAAAAACTACTGCAAACCAACAATAGCTTAAACAATTTTTCATGCAGATTACAGTTTACTTTAGAGATAATCCCGATTTAATTTTATGTCTCAAATTATTTAAATGGAAAACTATATAAATCTAAATTAGAGATAAAAAACTAAAATTATTCACACAAATCAGTTTAATGCTATGTTATATGACGATGCCACAAGGGGACTATTATATAGAATAAAATATACATTTTGAAAAAAATATATACAAAAAAAGCAACATTTTGCTTTTATTTACTGACAAAGATTGTTGCGATATTATTTCATTGAAACTATATTAAGATCTTAGAGACAACCACAAAATATTACATCGTTTCTTACTTTTTCTATTAATATAAATTATGTTAAATTTTCATATTTTAATCAAATTAATAACTGCTCATTATTATTAGACTGAAATTATTTTTTAAAAAATGTTCTTCAAAAGCACATAAACGTGTAGTGATCTATATGCTTACGTATTTAATTATTCCAAGTTTCTTCCAAGGTTGTATTTAGCAGATGATATTTATAACTAGTTTTGTTCAAAGCAGATGATATTTATAACTAGTTTTGTTCAAAGCAGATGATCGTGAATGCGGTAACTTTGTAAATCCTAAATATGTAGTTACAATGAAATTGCTACCAATTTTTTAAACAGTCATTATCTAGGCAATTTATGAATAAAAATATTAAGTAAGCCTTAAATTATGAAAATTAAACTAAATTTATCAGGTTTTGCAATTTTTAATTATTTTTAGTCATGCACACATTTAAGATTATAAATTTTAATGTATCTTTTTGTAAGAGACGTAATAAATAAAGGTCTCTTACAAAAATAATATATATTGTAAGAGACATTAAGAAATTGTAAATTTGAGTATTGACAACAATTGAATTTCAGTCATATTCACTTTTAGATTTGGAACTATTTACGGATATGCCATATTTATGTCATTCCGAAACTGTATTACTTTCTTTCGAAATTTCAGGGCCATATACAATAAAAGTATAAAAAAAAGTTGTTGTTTAACAACAACAATTTTAGAAATTATTTAGGAATTATAATCGTTGAAATGTTCTTTCCTCCAAGAAAGAAAATAGTTTTATCTTCCATTTATTTCCCATTTTGAGAAATTTGAATATAAATTAAAAAATTTTTTATACCGAGATTCTCTAAAATATTTTCTTTGAAAATTTAATGAATGGTGAACTTGGGATGAATCATATGATAAATTATGTAGTATGAATAATTTGTTAATTTTAAATATATTAACATTATATTAAAAATATGATCATTGCGTCTTTGAAATGGTTTAAAACCTTCAATTGCAAGCTTAAAAACAATGCTTTTAATAATCAATACACATTTAAAAACTTTTATATGCAAAAACAACCATTGTTATAACAATTAAGCATAGGACTATTCTACATCTGTGAATCGGGTATTTTAGTTTAGAAAATTCATAAGAGAATTCATGACAACTCTCTTATGAATTTGGACATTTCATAAGAGAATCATAAAATGAGGAATTCATTACTAGGCATTGATACTGTAATCATTTGCTTATAAAATAATTTTTACTCAATGTGTTTATATGCTTTTCAGATACCATTTTAAAAGCAGATAAAAACAATCTAAAACAAAATTGAATAATAAATAAATTTGAGTGAATAATCAGTTCAATTCAAATGAAACATTATTTCCAAACTTTATAAAAATTTATTTTAATTTATCAAAAAACATTTACTTGCAAGCAAATATTTATCAAGGAAAGATATCTATATGTTAGTTGATGTTTAAGTTGAGCACAATTTTATTGGAAAAAATGGATGCTATTAGTAAACAAACTATCTCTAAAATTTCGATTTTCCCTAGGCTAGACAAAATTTCCCGTGTTTGTCAATGGTCTCCCACGACGGGAGCAATTTATTTCGTCTGGCTCACAGATTACCTCGAGGATTTTGTAACCTAATAATCTTGAAAGTTAGGCTTTGTTTCCAGATTTTAAGACAGTAGTCTGCCAACATTGAAGCACTGACGAGACGTCTGGATTTTGACCGTACAAACTAAGCGGTTTGTTGACTTTCTGTATTAATAGGGAGAAATACTGTATTTTTGTAATTTTTGGATCACCTGAATAAACTTTGTGAGAAAACAGATTATAAACGTTAGAATAAGGAGATATTTTTTTGTTAATGTTGGATGAAGTCTCTAACTTATCAAATTTGTTAACCTGTTGCCGAAATATATATCGTAAATCTCGAGGATTACCAGGTTTTTTTTTTCATTACAATTTTCACTTGTGGATATGATAAAAAATATTTGCTCGAACTTTGAATAAATTATTTTCAAACCTAAAATATTTAAGTATCAACTCACACAAATTCTAAAGTTAAATATTGAATAACTAAGAAAAGTTATGGAACTTTTGGTTGATAAAATTAGTTGAATTTATTGAAAGCAATCATGACAGAGTATCTTGACATAATAAAAATATTTTGGATCCCAAAAAGATGAAAGTTCTTTTTTATACCATTATTTAGAAGTTTGTTGAGGAAGTATATTTGCTATTGTATCAAAAGTGCAGTTAAATATGGCGATAATATTGATTTTAGATATTAAATGGTTGATTTTGTTCATATTATGTGATTTTATTAAATAGGAAAGAATAACTGAAAATTGTATTTCTTCTTTAAAATATATTATTTTTATTTATTTAAAAGAAAAACAAATTGAATAAAATTGTACTATTTAGAGAGTTATAATTTAATGACACCATTGTTTCACCAATATTATAATCGGCTAATATAAACAAACCTGTAACGGTTTAAAATATATTGCTGGAATTTGATATGGAAATATGAATTTATACCAATATTAAAATTATTATTTTATAAAAATATTAAATACATTTAGCGATGAAAATAATTAAATAATGTTTGTGTATGACTGGTGTGTTTATTTTAGAAATTTAGTACTTAAGTTTATACAATTTTATAATTTTTTTCTCCGTGAAAAAATTATTATTAGAAGAATGAATACATAAATATGGATCCATATAAAGTACTATTAAATGGATAGAAATACCAATACATTCATATGGTTTGAAAGATACAACATTTTTAGCTGTGAACGAATTTATAAATCAAAAGCAATTACTGTTGTTAAGATCGTATTTTATTTAACAATTTAATTTTTGTATTACAGTTATCGAATATGTATATTTATACAAAACAGTACAAATACATTGACCTGAGCAGGTAAAAAAATTTTTTTTTCTTTAACATTTTGGTGAATTTAAAACACACGTGAAAAATTATACACGCGCGACCCAAATATAATTTTTTTTACGTATGGTATTAGGATATTATAGTTAATTGACTATTATATCCTATTAATTTATATTGTATATTAATAACTTACAAATATTTTGATTGCGATTTTGAATTAATTTTTGTGAGGCCTGTATCACAAATCGCATTACACATATATTTTCATTACAGATAGACAGTATTGGTATAGGCAAGCAAAAGCGCAACTTTTGAAAAATATGAGAGACCAGGACAGCTCTGCCATTGCCAAAAATATTATTCTCTTTATTGGTGATGGAATGGGACTCTCAACTGTCACAACAGCCCGAATTCTCCGTGGTCAAACCAAAGGTCAAAAAGGTGAAGATTACGAATTGGCTTTTGATAAGTTTGAACATGTTGCTCTTGCAAAGGTAACAGACTCCTTTGTCGCATTTTCTGTTAAAATTTCAATTATAACATGTTTTTGTGATTAGATAGATCAAAAGTATCTAAACAATAAAATTTAAATCCAAACATTACTGTATGTATGTCGAATGTTGTTTGAGAAGTTATTTAGTGATTTAAAATCCTTGATAAATAAAACAGCCTTGAAAACACATATAAAGTTTTAGTTTCTATGAAATTAAATTTTTTGTTGAAAATAAGTATTTATTAAAGGTAAACATGTATTTTACTAAAAACTACTGTTTTTAAATCACAAAACTATAATTTAAATATGATTAGAGATTAGAAAATGTTTTGAATGTTAATCCAATGTAAATTAATAATGTTTTAAACACAACAATAAAGTTTATGATATAAATATTGTGGACAATATCATTCAAATTAAATAATCTTAATAAAAATATTCTCAAAATCCCAATATTTATATTAAACTAATAACCCAAGTTTATAAAGCTTTTCTTACTGAGTCAAATAAAGTTCATTTCATTAAGAAAACTCAGATAAAATACTAAATTCAGCATTATTCATGAAATAAATTGTGTTTGATCTAGTATTTATGGTGAGAATGTTACAGCTACCAAATACAAAATATTGAAATCATTCCTTCTAAGAGTACTTTGCAGGTGATTTTAAAATTTTCTCAGTTTTTCTAATTTAAAAGTGTATTTTAAGCATTGATGTTTAAAATATATCATTTAAATTTTAATAAATATTTACATTATACTAAACAACAATTTTTTTTAACATTATACATCAGTATTTAATTTTTTTTTACCTAATTGCAAATATTATGTAATAGTCACACTCACACACATTTATATTGATGAAAGTTCATTTTTAGAAATGGATTAGATAAGATAAATTAATTAAAATGTTTTACTTCATCATTATAACGATTATGAAATAGTATAGTGTCCTCAATATTTATGTAATTTTCCAAAAGTGTAATTAATATATTGATAAAATTGTATCAAAACAATATAAAATCCATTAAAGTTTATATGTATTTTAATTATAAGATAATTGCTTTGTCCCTATTATTAATAAAATATAATTTGAATATAATTATTTAAAATGTATAATCACATTATCTCTTATAAGCAGTAAATTTTCTGTTGAACTTTATTTTTAGCCTCATATGATGTTTTTACATAAAATATAAAAATTTAACTTTTTTTATAATTTAAACACTATATATAAATACTTGAATGGTGAGCAATATAATGCATTTAACTACTTTACGTGCAAACGATAAGTTTCGTGAATATATATTTTACAATTTTACGTTTAAAGTCATTACTTTTCAATTATAATATAGATGAAACCATTAATTGTGATAGGAAGATTAAGTATATACTTTGTTATGTTACATTACTCTTATATATATATATATATATATATATATACAACAATTAATAATGTTTGTGAATATTTATAAATACCATATATGCATTCGTGACTGCCCAAGAGCACTGTTGTCATGGTAATGCTTCCTCATTAATCTACTATCAGGAAATAGCTAAATTCCGATTAATTATGCTTTTAGGTTGGACCAATATCCCTTTGAAATTCTAATTATTAATATACTGAATAATCCGATTATTCTTACCACAGATGTGTTGATATAACATGTTTGATTATGGTTCACATTTGAGAATTATTTCTAAGTCATGATTGGGGAGTGAAAACTAACACTGGGATGCAAAATTATTATACTCCACTATAGCTTTTACTATGAATAGTATTATTTTTAAAATCAAATAAAATCAATACAAATAAATGATGTATGATATGCATGCATGTTTTTTATCAGAGATATATTTAAATGCACTACACGTTTTCAATAATTACAAATTTCTTCCCTTCATATATCTGTCCCGAAATTATATGACGGCTATTATAAACAAAATTATTAAGATTTCTAACTATAAATTATTTATTAAATAACTTCAAATACACAATTTTCCATTGAATTTATCAAGTTAATTATATTATAAGAGCAATTTCAAGTTTGTATATGGAAAGATATCATTGTTTGTTTGCGTACATTTTACATCAACATGGAATGGAACTTGATCCTTCCATACATTTGATATTAATTACATGTAAAACTTGTAGAGTTATATAACGTTGCAAGTTTATCTATCTATCTATATATATATATGTATATATGTTTATATGTATATATATGTGTATATATATATATATATATATATATATATATATATATATATATATATATATATATATATATATATATATATATATATATAGTCTAGAATATAGCTTGGGAAGCTAATGACTTGGATTCTATCTCTTTATGAAACTAATTTGTTGTTGATTTAGTCACATGGTTGTCATACTGCTTTCCTATAATTTCCTATTTGATCCTACTAAAAGGTAAAGCATGCTTATAAAGTGGATGTTGATAACAATATAACATTTTTCCTGGTATACACTTCAAAATCAGATTTCAGTGTTATTGTTGCAAAATTTTACCATGCCTCACAAATCTTCCATCCCTCTGCCTGTTCAAGCAGATCCCAGCTACCGTTCATTAGCTAACTAATAGTAAATAATACCATGAATGATTCAAATTAAATTATTTCATGAGAAAATATATTTTTTCCAGTAATATAAGTAAATGTTATGACTTCTTTTATCTACTTCAGTCCGTCTTGAAAAGATTCGTATCCAGTCTTGGTTTTAACACTTAAATTTCCAAACAGCAACCAATTAACTTGGTCTTAATATAACAAGAACATTATGAAATCTGTTGTTTTATTTGTTTTGCAGATGGTCACGTTTCTATGTCATTTTATTCTTGTTTGATATCTGAAAATTATTTTTCACTTTTATTCATTATGTTATAAATCATCTAAACATACTATACTCTTTACGTACAAATTAACTATGAATCCACATTAAAAAATCTTGATTTCTGAGAGTAGTGGTTATTTTTGTTGAATTTCATGGATGAGTAATTTGTCTTCTTTTTGGTTATCTATTAAGTGCTCTTGGCTTTTTCTTCAATTACGGTTTTTTTAACTCTTCATTACAAAAGCCGCCGATAATATTTTTTCTGCTGCCCCATTCCAAGCATAGATTAAAAATTGCATTGGACCTTGAATATCAGTTTTGTTAATTAATTTCAAGTAAATGACACTTCTTACTAAAATCTTTTACTACATGTACAAGGGAAGATGCTGATTATATTCTGATGCATTGACTTTATGACAGGATCTTTATTAGACAAAAGAAATTTCTTACGAAAAAAATTTTACATGTTTAAAAAAGAGTCAAGCATTTCAGCATCTGCAATATTTTGGCTATTTATTTAATAGATTTATAATTCTTCATTAAAATTACTAAGCAGGCTTTCTAAAAATTCCATGAAAACCGGCTTGTAAGTAAAATATTTTTTGAAATTTTAGTTAGTGAATGTGTATTAAAAATTTCTTTAAAACTATAGGACAATTTTAAAGACGATCCATTAGTTTGTAAAAATGTGTAAATCAGGCAAAATATTTAAAATATTAAAAAAACATCTTTGGCAACCCTATTCCAGAGAGAGAAATGATTTGAAAGGTGATAGAATATTTCCAACTACAATTTGTAATCTCTGCACACTTTTTGAACATTGTATTGGGTACGCTAGTTAAATTTCTATTTAAAATTTCAACCATTTCTTCATACATTAAATTATCGAAAATATAGGATATTAAGAAAAGTTTGTGGTTTTGAACGCTTCTAATTTTGAATGGAAGTAATCAGAAAATAAAAAAATATTTTAAAATATCGAATTTCAACAGGAAGAAGTTTAATTATATTGGATTAATTTTTCTTTATACTAAAAATACTCTTATTCTGAACATGAATTTTTTTACATTTACAAAAGCCACAATCTACATCTAAATAAAAATCTTTCTCGATTATTTATGTAATGGAGTTTATCAACATTGTTTTGCATAAAGAAGAAAAAGAAATATCATATTTTATATTTTTATCACTGCATTTTTCGCTACAGTAATATTTATTGATGACAGTTTAGGTTTAATAATTTGGTATTTGATTATTTTATCGCAAATTATTATCAAATTATTAGTAAACAGTTGTTACTACAAATTTATGATTATATGAGTTTAAAAGAAATAAATAATTTCCCGAAAATTCATTGTCATATTGTTAGCTATAATATTATTTTTTTTTAATTTTGCACTCTTAATTTTTCATACGTAAATTCTTCATAAAAATCATTGATTCTATAAAGTAACTAAGAAGTAACTTGCTAACCTTAAATGGATACGTTATTGACATTAGATATTAGTCTACAAAATTGTTGCCACATTCTGAGTACCATTTTGTACCTTTAAAAAATTTTCTGACAAATGATGAAGCATAGATTTCGAATTTGCCTTAATACTGAATTTGTTATAATTCATAATAGAAAGTTTATGTTAAATAAGATTATTTATTAATTGTTTATTTGTTATTTATTAAAACCAGATTACAAGTATGGAAATTTGGTGTCAGTTAAAGCTTACATAACAGGTTAAATATTCCTGTCTGATGGCAATATTTAGGAGAATTCTACACTGTGTATTTAAGACTTAAAACTGCAGGAATCTGGTTAATAAAGGAATGGATTTTATTTAATTTTAATAGCTTTGATCGAACACTACTAAGCTGAATCTTCTCGTGCATATTAACTAATCAGAAGGCTTATTGTCCTTCTAGTACTGATAAAGACAAGCTGTCTTTTATCTGTCTCACTGTCTTACTGTCACACCCCCACACTGTCTCTTAGAAAAAATGTGTGGCTCTTATTTCGAAGATCCCTCCAATAGAATGCCCACCCATCAGGACTATCCAGATTGATTTTTTTTCGTCGTTGAATACTACTTGAGTCCACTGGTCTTTCCAAGTCATGTGCTTTTTAGCCCATTGAATCCTTTTTCGTTTGTGAAGATCTGTAAACCTCGGCTGCATTTTCATTTTCGTGCACTCAAGATATTCGTTCCGCCGAGCTATTCTGGATAAAGTTCACTTGTGAACTTTGATGGTGGGTCTCGTGATAGTCTGTTCAATGTTTCACCAACTTTTAACTTCTTAACAAATAACCTTTCTTGCCGCTTTGTTAGCTTTCGAAGTCTTCCAGTGGATTTCTTTGTCCCATATTTGGATCCAAGGTGGAGAAAATTATTGACCATGTGTGGTGAACGCTTAATATGTCTTGCTATATTCCGTGAAGACAATCCTGCTTGGTTAAGAGACACAATTTGTCTTTTTCCAAAATCAGATAACTGTTTTTTTTCAACTCATACTTATTAACACATTTTCAAATCAATAAGATATGCGTGCTCACAATAAATGCAAAGAAGGTTAGGTTAGTAGATCAAACGAAGCTTTTATATACCTGTTTGTTTAAATCCAACTGCGCGCATGCTTCTATGGGATCGATTATTCCATTAAAAAGTATGGGTGGTACTATTATTTTGAAACCTAAAATTTGTATTTTTTATTTTATTACATGAAAATGTAAACATGAGTAATGTTTTCACTTTGTCATTGTCATTCTTATTTTGTGTATTGTCAATAAAAATATTTATTTCAATTATTTATTCCAATTACTGTATGCTTGGCTGAAAATACATGGTGGTTCTATCATTGTGCATTATGTGTATATTTTCTTTTTCAGAATGTTTACATTGCTAATAATGAAAGACATGAACATTTTGTCCTTTTCATCCACATATTTCAAATTGAATATTTTTATATAGACCTAGTTTTTAAATTAATTTATACAAGGGAAATACAAGTCTATTATAACTTATTTCATTTTATAGAAGAAAGAAATAAAATTCTGAGGTTTTGATATTTTTCTTTTAATTTGCTTTCTTGATTTTTTTGAAGGTTTAAATATTAACTTCTAATTTGGTTAATAAATTTAATTACATGCATTTCCATGTTTTTGGATTTCTTAACGATTATCCAAGTACATGAAATACTGTGATTTATTTTGATGTTTGATTAGGAGACATTATTGATGCAGCAAATGTCTCCTTAAACTTTTTTTAATACGTACCATTTCTTTTTCTAACCTGCCCTATTTCGGTACGTTTTTTATAATAAAATATTGCAAAAAATCCCTTAATGTTTATATAAATAGATCTGTTGCAGGTAGAGACACAAACTTTTGAAGATGCAAGAATATCTCAGTAAATAATTTTTAAATTAGGTGCTTTAAATTCTTCTTTCAATCTCTAACGACAAAGGAAAATTTTTATATACCAGTTTAATCCTGATTTTAAAGAAAAGTGAAAGTAAAGATAAATATGATTTTTGCTTTTGTTATTTAACAAAAATTTAATTACCTACGGGTTTCAATGTAACACAAGTGGTCTAAATATATTTCTATGAATATAAAAACTTATTTTGTATTTTACTAAATTTCTGAATTGTACTAATTAAACAGTATGTATACAAATAATAATTATGAGTATTTTGAGCTAGGAAATCACAGATTTAAATATTTATTTCTTTAATTAAAATGTTTAAAAGGAATAAAAGTAAATTAGAATTCTAGAATAACATGAGAAATTACAGTTGGAGTGATGAAATCGTCTCCTTTAAAAAGGAAGAATGCGAACTTTTACCTTGTATTCTGCTAAATTTCCGCAACAAACCAGATATTCCACGTTTACTGTGTGAGATACTTAGATCATAAACACTATAAAAGTGATTATTTTCGTGAAATTACACACAGTAATGCGACTTCTCCAGTCTGTTCAGGAAATTTGGAGGAAGGAATGTACATTCTTTAATCACGCTACTTTACGATGAATTCAAAATAGGAAGCATTTTTTTTGATGATTTCTTTTATTGAGAGTAATATACTGACATAGTTTTTTTATTGAGAGCAATGCACACTGCCATGTTCTTGAACAAGATTGTGAAATTATTGATATTGTAGCATTTTTATTTATGCCAATTGAAATTTAAATTGTTTTTCAAAAGTGGATATCCGTCATTTGCATCTTTTAAAATCTTTTTTAATACATTTCGTAATATGTGGGGCTTTCTATTTTTAAAATGCGAGTATAAATTGTTACGCGATCCAAAATTTAGAAAAAATATTTCAATTGTATATAAAAATACATGCTACAACATGAGAAAGTGACTATGTATTTTCATGTAAATACTTACATTTCGATTCATTTTTATTTTAAAAGTATATATATATATATATATATATATATATATATATATATATATATATATATATATATATATATATATATATATATATATATATATAATGTTTGTTTGTATGTTCTTTTTCTAAAGTTCACTTAACATTTCACTTAAAAATTTTTCCATTAGAATAATTTGTTGGTAAAATATATATTGTCATCTGTTTTTATTATTCATATAAGGAAATATAATCAAAGCAACATGTTTGTTTTGATGTTAAAAACTGAAAAGCTGAATATGTTTTGGTATATATAAAATATGAAAATCATAACTGGTAAAATAAATAAATATATATGTTAATTTTCAGTTTTGTGATGATATATAATTAAAAGACAGTATGTATTATGATTGTGTAAAGGCATGTGAAGGAGAGGTAAAATAAACAAATTATATATCTTTCTTAAAATAATACTCTCTAATAGGAATATATCGTAATTTTAATTCAAAAATAGAAAGTCATAATAAAGAGAGATTTAAAATCTTGTAAAAAAAAATTCTTTAAATTAAGCATTTTTCCTTTCGGAAAAGATTGTAAAATATGAAGTATAAAGGAATTCAAATATGCATGTTGGAGATAAACTTCCAGTGTGATAATAAAACGGAATATTTCAAAAAGAAGAAAAATTTTTACATTTGAAATATTTAATTAATTTTAATTAACTATGCATATTTGATTAAATATTGAAAAAAATTAAATTTTTAAGATTTCTTTTTAAAAATTAACGCTAATTTTTAAAAATAAAAATAAACATAAAGATTAAATATTTTTAAAAATAAACATTAAATTAAAATTATGAAACATATTAAATTAAAATTTTGAACTTTTTTGATTTATATATGAATATTTTACAGTAGATATATTTCAATGCTACATTGTCAAATAATGATTAAAATGAATAAAAAAAATAATATGCTAGATTCATTTCTTTTCTTATAATCTGAAAAATGCAGAAAATATTTTTCATTATATATTTTATTTTTCAACGCATCTCGTAGAACGAGAAAAACTCCTTAGTATTTTTTAATTTGCAAAAAGCTTTTAAGCTTAGATTTTTCTTTCTATTATCTTATTTTTTTTATTTTTTTAATCCTTGCATGTTTCAAGTTTTTATTTTGATTTAACAACACTGACCACACTTTCGTAAGCAGTTGCTTGAATGAAACAAAAATTTTCTAAAAAAATACTAATTTTTCTAAAACTATTTTCCGAAAAATGTACTTCTTTGTTTTAAAATATTTTAAAATGTGAGTTGTGCTAATGCATGAAATATCGAAACATTTTTTAATTAATAAAGAAAAGAAAAATTTTAAGGGTTTAAATTATTACTCAGTTTGCATCCGTAACTCCAATTACAATATTTGTAATTAATAGAGTACATAATTCATGTACACAATATAAAATTTGCTTCCATATTCATACAATATTTTTATATATTTTTCCTATTTTATATTATGTTTGGCAATTAATGGGAGAGAAATATGTAACAAATTTCATGGAATAATAATGGAATAATAATTCATGGAATAATAAATGTTAGAAACGAGCTAATGTCTTTATTTTTTTAATTAATCTTCAAACACAAATCATATGTAGAAACTCTGCATACACGAACTCTTATAATAAATTTAGAGTGCACATATGAAGAATATATAAGAGTCGGAATCACATATAAAAGTATGGATTGAAATACAATCTACAACAGATAAAAATTTAAGTTACGTTGAAGATACATATAGGAAAAAATGTAAAGATTACTATTCATAAAAGGAAGTATAATAAAACGTCTCTCTCTCTCTCTCTCCAAGAATAAAACTACACAAAACATTTTTGCTACACACACTACATTATTCCGTTTTATTTGTGTTGAATATTTTTTACACAAATATAACATTTATTGGAAAGTAAGAGCAATTACTCGTATTTGAGAAGTAAGTCTATCTCTGATGTTCATATTCATCATAAACAATACTTTAATTCTCTTTCAAAGAAAACATATTTTGTACCCTATAGAATCTATGAATATTTTTTATACAAATATAGCATTTATTGGAAAGTAAGAGCAATTACTCTTATTTGAGAAGTAAGTCTATCTCTGATGTTCATATTCATCATAAACAATACTTTTCAATTCTCCCACAAAGAAAATATATTTTGTACCCTACAGAATTTATGTCATTAAAAGTTTTGATGCTCATCGTAGAAATTTTGAAAAACATTTAGCGAGACACGTTTCCAAGCAAATGTGTACAGAAGGTTTATCATTTTATTACAATGCATGCATACCAAATTAAATATAATTTAGAGTGATATATTGATTGGAGGCTAATTATTTAATGTAGTGCTCATGTGTATCATACTTGTATTAAGATTAATTTTATCATTTTAAATCAAGCTTTATAAAACAATCAACTCAGACCTTTGTCAGGGTTCTCTCTCTTTAAAACATGTTTGAAAGGGTTAACCCTTCAATACATATAAATAATTTATTTCGAAGTTATAACTTAAGAGAAAGTGAAAGGTGATGCTGGTTATTTAATTTTACACAAAAACATTCTTTGAGTTTCATATTAACTGTTGTAAATATTACAACAGTGATTCCAAAACAAATTTTTAGAATTACATAAAAGAAATTGAACGGAGAATATTTTGCTTAAACAATTCAAGATTAGAAATGAATTGTCAGTGTTCCGATCTTTTGTTTAGCAATTCGATAATTTAGTTTATACTTAAAACAAATGTTGTAATGATTGGCAATCTACTTCAGTACATATTTTTGGTTGAATTATTTCTGTGAGTCAAAATTGACAATGGAAAGGGAAAATACGTTTTTGTTTTAATTTTATACCTATATATTGGCTATAAAGTTTAAAATTCTTTGTATATATATATTGTCAAGTTTTCTATAAACATTTCTAGACTCGCATACTTTGCTACCAATTATAATTTATTAAGTATATGCAAGAATTTCTTAAGTTAGGTGGTAACTTAATGTTTATTCATATAACACAACCAAAAGGTGCAGCACTCATTATTTGATTTTAACGATTTTAATAAATAACATGCGTTTTTCATTTTAAAATTTAATTTTCATAGACGAATTCAAAATTCAAAGATATTTGTTGTGTAGTTTCTTAATTAGTAATATTCATGCTGCATACGATTACGTCTATCATTGAAATATTTTTCCAATAAATATTCATATAACAACCTTTAAATAAAATTAACAAAATAACATATCAAAGTAAAAAATATATTTAATATATATGTAACATATTTTTTTCTATAATCACATTATCAACATTATTGCTTATGAATCAGTTTGTTTATTTCATATTCCCTACCTTGAAATAAATCAGAACATTGTTAATTAATCTCACAAGTCATTTAATTCGCAAAGAATATACAACCATAACATTTCATTTTCTTTGTTAATTTCAATTACCTCTTTTTTGTCATTAAAATTCATAAGACAGAAATGCTTTTCAACATGTTTATTTCGAATAAGACATTTTCAACAGTACGTAACAGTATAAGACAACAGTATTTCAACAGTATAAGACATTTTCAACAGTACGTAAAATTTATAAAAATAAGTCTATACTCACTAGCTTATACCCAACTTTTTTTTTTAACAGACATACAACACGGATTCGCAAGTAGGGGATTCTGGAGCTTGTGCTACAGCATTGCTATGCGGGGTGAAAGGTCGATTTGAAACAGTTGGACTGGATGATAGCGGAGTCTACAACCGCTGTGATACGAATGCTCGGGCCAAGGTCGTATGTCTAGCAGACTGGGCACAAAGTGCAGGTAATGATTCATTATGCTTATTATATATACGTATATATCTATCTATCTATCTATCTATCTATCTATCTATCTATCTATATATATATATATATATATATATATATATATATATATATATATATATATATATATATATATATATATATATATATATATATATATATATATATATATATAGATAGATAGATAGATACTCATTAAATTTATAATAAGTTCATAAACTTAACTTCGAGGAATGAGCGTTTTATGAGAAATATTACAGTTACATGAGCGTTCCTTACCTGAACATTAGCATATGCGGAAGTTATATTTGCAGTAAACTAAATACTGCGTATAATTTTGTGATGATAAGTAATTTTTATCTTTTTAAAGTGCATTTATTCAGTGTTAAAAATAATCATGCTAATGTCAAGAAGTCATTTAACGTTTGTATATGAAATTCAATCCACAACAGAGAGCACTTTTTAGGAACTTATAAAAAGAGAAAATATCTAAATCTCTAAAAGAAATTTAGTAGTAAAATACACGTTTTATATTATCCTTTTTTATTTTTGAGGAAAATTAAATTGACAAAGTATTAGGAAACATTGAATTAAATAAAAATAGGCTATATAAATTAAAATTTAATATTACTATTTTTAAATTCTAAATAAATTAATAATTTCTTACATATACATTTATGTGTATCTTGGCTCAATGGTTAACAAAAATAATGACATTCTCAAAGAGATAAGAAGACATTTAACTGCAGCTAACAAAGCCTTTTTTGGTCTAAGACATTTAATAAAAACTAAATTTTTATCACGAAATTTAAGCTACAGATCTATAGAACGCTTATCCGTCCCGTTTTGACCTATGCTTCGGAAACTTGGACTTTGACTGTAAGAAAGGAGAGGCTTTTGGGCCTATTTGAACGCAGGATTTTAAGAAGTATCTTTGAAGGTACAAGGGAAAACGGTGTCTCGCGCAGAAGATACAATACAGAAATCTATCGAATGTACACAAGGAGCCAAGTCACATTAAAGTAAGCCGTCTCAATTGGGTTGGATATGTTATTAGAATGAAGGACAATAAAACACAAAGGAAAATTTTTTTTTGCAAAACTCATCAGCATAAGAAGAAGAGGAAGACCAAAACAGAGATTGGTGGATGCAGTCGAAGAAGACTGTAGGATCCTTGGAACAAAAAGTTGGAAGTGTTTGGCTGCCAGTAGAGGTGGCTGGAAGAAACTTGTTCAGAAGGCCTTGGTCCATCCTGGGCTGGCGCGCCATGAATTATGATGATGATAAATTTATGTGAATAATTCGCAAAACAAATTTCTGACACATCTAAAATTTATATATATATATATAAATTTTGATTAATTTTGAAATTATTTTTCACCTCAAATAGATAAACACTAGCCTTAAAAGACTGGAAACAATCATTGGTCTTTACCCTTAAAAAGGGATCCTAAGCTGAAAAACATTTGGCTATCCAGTCATTTCTCTTAGTACCAATCACCCTTGAATCTGAAAGGTCACCTTTGTAGTTTCATTCAAAAATGATAAAAATTCACCCAAATAAATACTGTAATTTAACATATTGCTTCGTATTTCATAGTAAATTTAATTGGAAATTTATTTAAAATTGGAATTGATTTTAAAAGATTCAATTACATTGAGTAAGCTCAATTTTGTGAAACAAATTTACGAATAATGACTTTGTTTGGATTTAAATGAAGATTTGGATTAACATAGTTCATTTGTCTGAAATTGGATGCACTGAATTAAATGTCTAGAAGAAATATTAAACAATAATTAAAAAAAGCAATTGCATATCATTCAATAACAATTAATGAGAATTAATATGAAATTTCATTCTAATAACAAAAAATATAGAATGTAATATATAATCAATATACCCATGAAATAAAAATATTAATTTAAAAACTTCTCATTTATACAGAACTTTAAACATAAAAATCTTAACTGTATTGTTAATTTTCCAATTTTTCAAATTAACATTTCGACCATAAAAATGCCAATTTATATAATCCTTGTAAAAAGGAAATTAGTTAATCCCTGAAATATATATCATGTTGATATCTGTAATGGATTATACAGAATTAATATTATATCTATTTATTAGACAATATTATCATTTAATTGTTTCTTAAACTTTGTATAAGTATATGCAAATCTAAACAACGGTATGCACTTCGTAAATTAATGTGAAGCCATGTCTTGAAAAATGTTTGATATTTATTGTAAATTTTATATTTCATTGTGTATAGTAAGATAAACATACAATTCAGAGTTAATTAAAGAAAATGATTATACTGTTTTTATTATATTAAATAAGATTTTAAGAAAACTTCTAGAAATTTATTATCACTCCCTAATAATTTAAAATTATATTTTATGTATTATATGTAAATGGAAAAAGTGCAGAAAAAAAGGAAACATCATGGCATATGACAAAATAAGATGTTTATTTTAAGTCTCCTTCTAATAATCGTGCTGTTTATGAAAGAGCATTAAGTCCTGATGAACGTCCCTAGATAAAAAAAAAGATAAGGAAAGATTTACTGAAGAAAATTTGTCTTAGTTAATAAAATTTATTTTGCGTTACATGGTGGTTACAAAATTTTATCAAATAAGCTTAAAATATATGCTAAAGTTATCATAATTAGAAAGAACATATCTGCACTAAATTAGTCTAAAAGAAAAGTTATCAGCATATATTAATATTTATTCACATTTTCTTAAAGATTTTATTTTGATAGTTAATACTTTTCTTGTATGGATGACGCATTTTAATTTCATACATCATTAATTTCTATTAATTAATTACTTCCTTCCTCTCTCAATTTATGAAAGTGTGTTTGTAATATGTAAATACTTAAGTATAATATGTATGTAATGTACCTAAGTACCTAATTATTTGAAAAGAAAAATTACAAGTATATATATGTATATATTTCTTCTTATTTTCGGAAAGCTTTTAATATAATAGTTTATGCTTTTTTGTGTGGATGACATTCTAACTGCATACATCATTAATTACTATTAATTAATATTTTCTTCCTGTCGATTGATTAAGGGTGTTTTATAACTGTAAAAATATTCAGTTCGATTAACGCACCTGCATGATATATTCAGTGAAACAAACAACTGTATATTAATAGTAAGTATCCCTTTAAATTCCAAATTTTTTTATTTTAATTCTCTTTGGGCTCCTTTTTTAAGAAAATGCTTGAAAATATCATAATGTTGAAACTAGCTTTTCCTGAAAACCAAAATGGACATATTTTGAATTATAAAACTGGATTGAAAAACTTCAGAGTAAATAAAAATGAACTATATATAACTATGTAAATTATACCTTAACAAAACATTCAAATTTATAGCTGCAAATACTATTTATTGTTTGGTGTTTATTTATAAACAAAAATGAGAATTTAAACATTTATTCCAAAATTTCGAATTATTAGAAAATTTTTTAACTGAAGAACCGAAAATGTTTCTTTTGAAAATCAAATTTTTAGATCACAAAATGTATTAATTATTATGTTTCTTTTTGAAAAATATCTCAATTCTTGAATTTATTTTTCCACATGCATTTTATACGTATAATACTACTTTATTAGTGACAAGAAAATATTTAAACTCTTGAAATCAATCAACACATTATAGAGACAGGCATTTATCACAAATGACAAAGTTGTATAGGGTGATCGAAGTGCAACACATTTTTAAACGGGTATTCCTATAAATTCGTTCAATACGTGATGGTGCAAAAAATGCAATGCATATGTTTTAGTCACGATTGATTAGTCTCTATTTCGCCAAAGAAATAAACAACTCAAGTCACTTTGGAGCACCGCAGTATAATCTGTATTTCTTTCATGGTAAACAAATTTTTATTATCATCCCTAGAAAAATTAATCCATTCATAAATGGTTTGTAGGGAACATGTTAATCTTCTTTTTACTGTTCTGAAATCAGATCAGATCCATGAGATCGTCCGCTTTTAATTTCAACACAGCCAAACCGAACTCCTTTACGAGATCCTCACGAAGTAGACCACCGCAGTTCAGATTTATTAATTATTATAAGGTATATTATATGGCACATTTCTTCTTTCACTGTATAGAAAATTTTCCTTTTCAATGAACGAAGCTTCATGTAACATTTATAGCATTAATAATCAGGCTAGATTTATTTTATTTAAATTACTTAGTTTTGCAAATCAGCAATAAGCAATCATGATAATAAGTAATTTATTTAATAATGGTTGTTAATGGGAATATTTGTATGAACTATAGATGTTCATACAAATGTTCACTATCTAATGATCTAATGAGCAATTCTGGAACCTATCAATATATTTTAAAAAATACCTTGAGTAACACAATTTACCTAAAATTACAAACTGGTAATGATTATTGTTCAATTAGAGATATATAATTTTTTAATTTATCATAATTACCCTAAAGTGACTGTTATACTCTGTGTTCAAATGATAAGATTTTTCTATAAATATTGTATGTTAAGATGAATACATGAAAATTAAAAGTAAAAAAAAAAATGAGGGATAAATGATAAAACTTAATTTCTTCAAAAGTGTTCCCTAAATGGTTTGAAAAATTAGTCAATAGGGGTTTTTGATCATGATATTTATATTATGATTATATTAAGTGCCATGAATGTAATGGTAACATTTGTAATGATAGATTATAAATTTACAATTGCCGTATGACATGTTCCGAAAACTTAGATCTTAGCTTCACATAGCTCACACATACTCTGAATTTCATTTAAAACAATAAAATCATAATGAAACTCTATTAAAATTATTTCTTATTACGCACTTTAATACTCTTCAGAGAAAAATATTGGTATAAAAAACAAAGACATGGTAACTGGTATTAGATTTTATGAAAACGTGATTGCATATAAAATATTTCTGTTTATTGTAGGCTGCATGTATCATTTCATTGTAATTTTATTTGAAACCAATCGTATTTTCTTTTTGGTTAGGTAAATCAACTGGTTTGGTTACGACTACTAGAGTAACCCATGCAACACCTGCTGCTATGTACGCCCACTCAGTAAATCGTTATTGGGAGAGTGATGAAAAGCTCACCAAAGATATGTCAAAAAGCGAATGCAAAGACATTGCTCTCCAATTAGTAGAAGATACTCCAGGACGGAATATCAATGTAAGCTTTCATCGAACAAATATGTATCATTAGCTATTACATTTTGAGATTTTAAGAAGTTTGTTTTACATTACTAACTATTCTATGTAATTTCTTTATAAATACATCCAGACTCAAAAGTTCTTATTAGTTACAAAAAAAAATCTTAAATGCTGAATTGTTTTGATATGAGGGTTGTCTCTATTTTTAACTCCATAAATCTTGTGAATTTTCTTAAAATTCCAAAAATATTACTAATTTCTCTTAGAAAACCAAATTATTAAATTCTAACTTAATAACAAAATTGTACTTTAATTTCAGATTTTAAAATTTTTTTGTAAACTTTTTCTAAATACTATGCACGAGGGTCACTCTGAAATTTTTGCGATAGCACTAGGTTTTTAAAGTTATACTTAACAAAATTTCAGGTGTGTTCAAAGTAGTCTCCCCCAGCATCAATGCACTTTTGTAGACGAATTTTCCACAGATTAAATGCCTCAAGCCCTTCATTTGTTGGAATAGATGAAAAAATGCACTTATAACCACATCAATCTCTTCTTCTGAATGAAAACGATGTCCAAGTAAGTTCTTTTTTAGATTAAAGAATAACCAAAAGTCGCACATTGATAGATCAGGTGAATACAGCGAATGTTCGATCACTTTAATTTGTTTTTGTTTAAGTAACTCAACTGTTAATCCGGCTGTATTTGAAGATGCATTGTCATTGTGAAGCATTAGTCCCCTAACATTCAGTTCTTGTACAATTTCTGGAAGACATTTAGCGGTATACCAGTTTGCTGTTACTGTCTTCTGTCCTTCCAACTTGATGGCTTTGACCAATCCCGTACTTCAGAAGAAAACGGCATAGATCACTTTTTTCAGTGCGCGTTGTTTTTGCACCATTGTCGGCATGGAATCATCTTCAAAGACCCATACTTTGCTTTCTTAACGTGTTGGAACGTCAAAAAACGGTATGTACGTTTCATCACCAGTTACAATTTTAGAAATGATGCGGTGGTCACCAGCAATTTAAGAGTTTTCTTACTGATTCCGACACGCTCCTCTTTTTGGTGCTCAGTTAGATTATGGGGAACCCAAAGGCAAACTACTTTTTTCATATATAATTCTTCATGAGAATGATTTTGTGTATTGCTGCGGATCCAATGTTAAGTTCCTTCTGTGTAATTTGATAGGTACAGCGATTATCATCCATTAACATTTTTCGAATGGCTGACACATTATCCGGGATTACTGCCGACGGCGTCTTTCCTGTGTGTTCATCCTTAAGAAAATCGCGACCTCTTTTAAATTCTCTAAACCATTTGAATACAGTAGCACGAGCTTGAGATTCCTCACCAAATGCTAATTGCAACCGTTGAACGCATTCTTCTTGATTTAATCCTGCTTTAAAATCGTAGAAAATCTTAGTGCGAAAATGTTCTCGCGTCAACTCCATTTTCTCTTCTGTTTAAAATTTATTCTACGCTAAACAAGTTGAAGTAAGTCAGTAAAAAATCGTCTTCTGTGTTAAAATACTTTATTTTTTAAAATTTAACCGTTATTTTTATTTTGTAATTTCTCGTCTGAGTGTATCGCAAGCATTTCGGAGTAACCCTCGTATTTATCTTACATATTACTATATTTATAAAAAAATACCTTATTGCTTAATTTGTTTTCATATATTCCAAAGAGAAATTTCACAGTATAATTAAGTTCATGATATAATTCAACATTTCAAATAAAATGATAAAATGTTTCCTTTTTCTAATTCCTTAATACTCAAAAATTTAACTTTGATAACTGCATCTTAAAATTGAAAAGTAATTTTTAAAGTTTACATGATGTATAGTTCATATCTCTTAACTAAGGACCAAAATTAATATGGATTCTAACCTTTTAAGGTAATAAAACAGATTCTTTTTCCTTGAATCTGAACATAAACGTAAAAGCATCTTTAATTTTTTCCTTTCAAATACTTAAGAGAAGAACTTAAAAAAATAAATGTTTATATTTCGTATTTTTAAAATGTTATAATCTATTATATATTATACTGAATATATATACATGAAACTAGTTGCATGTCAACAGCTACAAATTGCTTCATCAGCTTATCTCCATTTCTAACTAAAAAAGAATACAAAATGCTTAAAACTTTGCATAGATTGTTTCTTTTTTTATGCTTGCTTTTTCTTCTGTGAGCATTTTTGCCAAAGTGTGTTCAATAGACCAGAAAATGTAGCTTAAATTCGATTCGGAACCATGCCAAAAATATCCAAATCATGGTGGAAATCGAATCCACGAACTGTTGAACTGTAGTTCACGGATTCACAAGTTCATCCGCGAACTGTAGTTCCATTGAATTACAGTTAGTTGAAGTACATTTCCATTTTTCTGGACTTTAATGAGCTATTGTTCATTGGAAGCTTTTTTCATCAAATCAATTTCAAGAAAATTTCTTTGATGAAGTCTAGAGAAATTTCCATACGAAAGTATAAAGATAAATTTATAGAAAAAATTACACATTCTTCTGTATGATCACAGGGTCACTGGAAATATGTTTCAATAATATTATAAAATACTTATAAATACTGCTATGCTATAATCAATCAATAAAAACTCTATGTATTTAAGCTGTTTGAAATTTTGTGTCCTTTTCCTTAGAATGTTACTTTTATTGAATATTTTTTTTATTTTTGATTAATTGGCTGCAAAATTAGCAGAATTTTAAATAAAAGTTTAATATTATTTACAACAAAAAATTTTTATGAAACGTGCGTGAATTATTATATCAGAAATTTTATTCAAAATTTGTAATATCTAAGAAGTATATAACAAGAAAAAAATATCAAATATTTTCCTTTTTAATTTTTTGAGAATCTTTAAAACTCCCTGTTGAGATACATAAAAAAATGAATGTATTTTTAGGTCATTTTAGGTGGCGGGAGAAGACATTTTTTACCGCGTCGAATACAGGATGACACCGAAAACAACAACCATCAGGACAGCGGAGGACGTCGAGAGGATGGACGGAACTTAATCGAAGAGTGGATGAAGGATAAAAAATTCCGTGCTCTGTCCTACAAGTACGTGTCTCGAAAAAAAGAATTGGAAAAAGTGGATTCTGTCAAGGTGGATTACTTATTGGGTCAGTACAAAAATGCTTTACCAAAAAAAGAATTTTTCTTTGAGAAATTGTTCAAGGATAAGGGAAAAAATTATTTAATTGTAAAATTTAATTTTTCTTTAAATACTTCATAACATGATGGACTTTTAAAAAATAGTTATTCACTGTAATTTTATTTGGATGCATATTTTTCTTAATATAAACTGCAATGTAATTCGGTGCGTAAGTTTTATGAAATTCATTGTTTATGAAAGTTAAGTTTATTTCTAGATTAAAATACTTAGATTAAATATTTCTGTTAAAGGCTTCACAAAATTCAACTGCAAGCTTTAAAGAGTGACTACAGACACATCCCCCATTACCAAATTAATATGCTACATTAAATATTCAAAATCAATATCACTCTGAGAAATAAACAAAAGAAAAAACTCGTTTAATGATTTTTTTCTTTTTACACAATTTTTTTAACATTATAACCTATGATTCAATGTTTGACGCAAATTTAATTTTAATGTGAAATGTACTTTTTCATGGAAATTATTCAATTCATTATGGGAGTTACTGATATTCATGCAACAGAAGTAAGTTATTATCATGCCTTCACATGGGCCATTTTCCAAAATTATGAGAGTTCTAATTACATGTCCTAATTTCATTCTTCATATTTCAAGTTTCTGTTTGATTTATAATTTTCCTTTTTATCTCCTTGTAAAATAAATAAAACAATGCATAATTCATTATATATATTGAGAGATAAATATATAATAATAAATATGTGCATAAGAGTAAAAATTATAAAATATTACTTCATTTGTTTCGTTTATTTTTTAAATGACAATGAAACTGAAAAAAAAAAGTTCTATATTCATCATAAAACACCTCAGAGCTTACCAATTATTTTCGTTCATAAGAAGTCAAAAAAGTAGAACTTTTTGAATTTTTCACATATAATGAATGAATCACTAAAAATAAATTTGGTTCATATCCTTCCATATTTTTATTTTTATTTTGTTACTATAAAATTTGAATTGAATTTATAAATTTCTCTTATTGAATATGTACGCACGTCATTATTTCAAAAGCTTTATAAATTACTTTGAAAACGAAATTACATTGTGATGAAAATGTATTTGAATTTTAATCGCGTTCAAAATAATGTATGTTGCATATTTCAGGACTTTTCAGCTCAGGTCACATGGCTTACGAATCTGACCGAGATAAAGGTATAGAAGGCGAACCTTCATTAGCTCAAATGACCAAAAAAGCCATCGAAATTTTAAAGAAAAATCCTCAAGGTTATTTCTTGATGGTCGAAGGTAAAAATAGTTTTTTCCAAACAACTATTCTACTGCTGCTTTCCAATAGATATGTATTCCTCTTCAGCCAACTCTTCAAGCCTGACAAAATTTTCATTATTGTTTTACATTGTTAAGTATCTAAACATCCTATTTATTTTTGAAAAGCTCCTAATTTAAATTAGTTTATAAAGAAAATGTATGAACTTGCCAGATATTTTTGCAGTTGTTCAAAAAATGTTCGAGATAATTTTCGGCTTAAGATTTTCCTTACTTATAACAAAGAGAACATTTGATATTTTTTCTAGATCTTAAATGCATTTAAATAAAAATATAATGAATTTTCACATGAGGAATTATCATAAGTTATGAGCTAACCGTGAAATATTTTATCAATATTATTACACATTTATATAAATATTATTGAAGATGCTTTGAATAACTCTCTATTTATATTTCATTCTTTCAAAATTTCGGAAAATGCGGTGTGAAACGAGATTTAATGAAAATATTTGAAAGAGGATATTTCTGAATACTTTACAGTGTTATGCAAAGAAAATATTGTTTATGTGCACGTTATAATATAGTGTACAGTAAATAAATCTAACTCTAAATAATAATTCTAAAAATTATAAAGAGATAAATTTTAACAAATTTATTTCATTTTATTAAAGACAAGTCCCTTTCTTGAATATTTGGTTACTTTCAGTTCTTCTTATTAATATCTTTAATCCTTTAATTAATAAAATTATTAATATCTTTAATTTACAGTTAAAAATATACAGTTTTAATCCAGGATATATATTTCGTGAATTAATATACTTTTAATATGATAACTACTTTCATACAGATACCTATTTACAAATAAATTATTTAGATTTCTTTAAGTAATCATTTCTATTTTATGTTTTTTTTTCATTTCTCTGTTGAGTGAAATCTATGTAAATATAATTCGATTTAAAAGTAATATATTTCATATTTTAACTGTTTATAAACGGAAAATCCTTTACATTTAAGATTAAGTATATTTAAAGGGTTACGAAATCTCACAAAAAAGTAATATGGGACAAACAACAGGGCACATTATATAGTTCGATATCCTCATGAAATTGATACATAATACAAAAAACTGAATGAGCGAATATTAGCTGGGATTTATATTATTAGTTAAAAACAATGATTTATATAATTGTTTTTGATATTAAATTGGAATAAAATATTTTTTGCTCCAAGTGAAATGAATATGGGAAGCTCAATTTTTCACATTTGAAATTTTCAGTGCATAAATTTAAGGAATCTTGAAACACTTAAATATTTGAAAGTGTTGAATTTCTAAACACGAAATTTAACACATGTACTATTACAAATAATCATTAATGATAATATTTTTAATCACATTATCTCTTCTATTATAGCTAAATGTAAATGGAGCAAGAATAAGCTACAGCTAAATATAAATGGAGAAAGAATAAGCTATAGCTAAATGTAAATGGAGCAAGAATAAGCTATAGCTAAATGTAAATGGAGCAAGAATAAGCTATAGCTAAATGTAAATGGAGCAAGAATAAGCTATAGCTAAATGTAAATGGAGCAAGAATAAGCTATAGCTAAATGTAAATGGAGCAAGAATAAGCTATAGCTAAATGTAAATGGAGCAAGAATAAGCTGTATAATTTAAAAAAATCTCTTGAATAAATATCTCTGAAAGTGCGATTATATGTACATATGTCGAGTAAACAAAAAGTTCATTATGCATTTTCTTAAATAGAAGAGATAATTTTAAAAATATACAGTTTACAAGAAAGTGTTCCAAAAAATGTCAGATTTTGCTAGATGTTTTAAAATAAAATCAAAATTAATTTCAAGTTTTATTGTTGAATCAATCTTCTTTGATGAGCCGCTTCGAAAACTTGAACGGAAAATATTCGCAGTGATCTGCGAGCAATAACTCAATACGAGTACATCTATCACATGATAATAAAATTGTTCTACATTAAATTAAGAGATTTGTTGTCTATAATTCTTTTTATGCAGGATGGCACACCGCCACACAGTACCAATCTAGTGAAATAATTCCTGTTGCAATCTTTTTTCCAGACAAGCTGATCAGTCGAGCTTGCAAGATCGTGTAATCTCCACTATTATCTGACTTCACATCGGTCAATTTCATATTGTAGGATAAGTGTCCGATAAGTATGTGTCCGATAATATGTGTCCGATAAGTAAAGTTGTAGAAACGTGCTGACAATCATGTTGAGTATTTGTTATTTCACGAATAAAGGATTAGAAAAAATATGTTTCTTTTTCTTGATGTTTCAAGTCATCAACTCCTTACATGTCAGATATTGTTGATTAACGATTTTTTTCTTTTAAATAAAACCCAACTTTTTCCCGAACTCTTTCTTGCAATGATTATTCCTTTCTTTCTTTTTTTTTATAAGTTTTTACAGAACTTTTGGTTCGCTTGATATGTTTCAGCTTAATTGTGGAATATCTAAACTATTAATTAAACCTGATATAAAATTATTTTTTTGCGGTTATTGTGGTGAATAGAGACATTCGCATTTAAGTTTAATGTATTGTTGTCAAATATCTCTTCTCTAGGAGATTTAAACTTCCTATTTCATAATAAAAAGATTACCTTCATCCAAATCTAAGGTTTTTAAAGTGATTTGAAGAAAAATTAATGTTTCGAATTGGTTACTGATTTCTTATGATTTAAATGTAATTGAAATTGTTTGGGAGTTACTAGTGCAAAAGAAGTTTATAATAATAAGGATAGCAATTTTTAATATTAAAATATTTTAATTCTATTCATGGTATATGGGAATGAATTTGATGTAAATTATTTTAAGGACCAGTTATAGCAACGAGAAACAATAATTAAATTTATATCTTATTATTTCTGTCTATTCACCACAATGATTTATATGTAATTATTTAGTAGAAAGTGTGCCAAACAGGATGATAACATAATGCTAATAAAGAAAAGTTTTGTGCAACACAATATTAAGTAAATTGCCTTTCGATATTAACTTTTTCTTTGTATCCTTATATGCAACCCAATCTCATGTTTAGACATTTATTTAAACAAATTTTTATTTTAAATGCAATATTTTCGTATACAACTTTTATTTTCGTAAAGTTAAATATGAGTTAAAAAAGTAGCTGTTATTTGAATTTTTGCTGATATATTTGAAAGTAAGCCGACCGATGCCTGAGTGGTTAGCGCTCCTGACTCTTGAGCTGTGGGTTCCGGGTTCAACTCCCGGTTTGGAAATCTGTGCTTTCTTCTGTGATGATGTTTGAATGTGGCCCACCCTATTAACGGGTTTGTGGTGGTATGGTTCGGGCAACGCTACTCGCCTCCATGACTTGGTTCGCAGGTGCCCGGTGGGTAACGACAAATGAGTTGCAGTTACTGGTCTTATTGTGGGATAGGCTTCATCACACGAGTGCCCATCATTGGAAAAAAATATTTGTAATTAATAACTGTCCTTCTAATTGCATACCTCTTAAAATCTAAGTAAATGTCCTAAATTTAATTTTAAGCAAATAAAATGCATAACAAAGTAGGGAACATATTTGCATAAATTTTTAAGGATCATATTAGTGTACAATTATAATCCACTTGTCTTTCTCGGTTTTATATTTATTGTTGTTATACATGGTTTATAATGTTGATAACAATAACAATGAAGACAAATATTAATAAGCTTTAAATCACACACACACACACACACTTACACACACACACACACACACTTACACACACACACACTTACACACACACACACACTTACACAAACACACACACACACACACACTTACACACACACACACACACACTTACACACACACACACACACACTTACACACACACACACACACACACTTACACACACACACACACACACACTTACACACACACTTTTTTGGCTTTAATTGAAATTTTTTTGATAAAAAGTTTTTTATTATATTTTTTATGTCGATTATAAATTTAAATTAAAACATTTTAAATTGCTATTAATAGCTCAAATTGTGTGAAATATTTAAACTGTGAAATTTTCTTCAAGACCATCAAAATTATTTTTGTATTAATAAATTATTGGCATCATATAAAAACTAATTTTCCAAGAGTAATATAATAAAAAATATCAATTGTAGCTTATTTTTCTTTCAATTATGTAAAATAAAATTTTTAGTTGAAAGCTTTTATTTTGAAGGCGGCCGTATTGACCACTCTCATCATTTCAATAATGCCCAACGAGCCCTTGTGGATACCCTGGCATTTGAAGATGCTGTCATCGCCGCTCTGGAGATGACAAGGCCAGATGAAACTTTAATGGTGGTCACATCGGATCATTCCCATGTTTTTGCTTTTGGAGGGTATCCGAAAAGAGGAAATCCCATTTTCGGTGAGTCTTGTTTTGCTTATTTACCAAAAATTTTTTGTTTGGTGTCATCCAATAAAATATTTTAAGAGAATTTAAGTGCAAACATTACAGTATATTTTTTAAATGAATCGAAATAATTTAATCAAATAAAATATATAACATAAGACTTAGTTTTAAATAATTCAATTTTATGGAATTTTGGAATAGGTTAATAATTTTTAAGCATTTTTTCTTTATGATTATTTTTTTTACTTAATTATTTACTAAAAATATCTTTAAAACGTTATTTTTCATGTGAGTCCTTTGTAAGAACTTTAGTGAAATAATAAGAACTTTTTGCGATCCTTTAAATAATATTTAAGATTTTTTCTTAAAAACAAAATAACAAGCAACAAAATAACTAACAAAATAACAATAAAATTAATACGACTGTTCAGAAAATTTTCAATTTAAATAATAATATTTTATTAGAAAAAATTGTAATTAATGACACTTCCAGATTATAGTTTTGAAAATCATTAAAATAAATTTTAATACGAAAAATTTTATTCAATGACATCCATGTTTATTTTATTGGTTTTGAGTCTATATTCAATTGATAAAAATTATATTTTATTTATATTTACAAAACAGATACTTTGATGATTCTTTAACGGAAAATTTTTGGAAAACGCCAAAAGATAATTTTAAGAATACAGAGTTATGAAAATCCTATTATTTCCAATCAATCTGAGAATTCTGAGCTATGACTTATCGAGTAACAAATTAAGAATCTTACTATATAATAAAATGCTAAATGTTTTGGAAATTCAAAATATTTTCAAATGCTTCACAAGAATGTTTAATATCAAGAAAAAACAGTGTCAGAAGTCAATGAAATAAAGTTTATAATTTATGATAGTTCTGCAGATTAGAGAATACTACTTAACTATAAAGATGTCTTCTTTTGGCAAGATAACTGAGGGTCTCAAGCAAGACAATTGGAAACTGGAAAATTTTTAGAGTATAATAAGAATTAATTTCTGGTAGCTTCTGTATAAGTACGTTATATAGTTATTCTTTTAAAATTAAAATAGAATGAGAGAGAGAGAGAGATTTCCATAGAAGTTAAGCTTTGAAATACCATGATTGAACACAACATAATTAGAGATGCTTGTTTCTGCCAGCAAATACTTTTACAATCAGATGTTTGATATTCAATACATATTGAACATAGAAAATATTTACTTAAATAATCTTAAGTTCTTTTATGTGAAGTCAAACTGTTGAATGCTGTTGTTAATGAAATAGAGAAGATCTACCATAGATAGAGAATTGAAATTGAGTTTTTGTTTTAAAAAATGGCAATACATATAACACAATGCATTCTATGAAGAAACATCCATGATTTTATGATGTAATCCAATATTCAATGCTTTCAATATAGAAATGGTTATTTAAGTGTGACTTATGCCATTGCTTTCTAAAATTATGCCAGAAGTTCATCAGCTTTATCAACAATATTATCAAATTTGTGAAAAATAAGTATGCATCAATCTTAGCTGCTAAAAAGGATTTCATTAATACACTTTTTACGTTTCAAATAATATTTTTTAAAATTTACCCATAACCCGTTTATAGCACTGTAGCATATCAGAATTTTCAAATCGATTAAATGAAAAATATTTTTTGCCTTACTTTTTGTATATTGTGCCCTAATGCTTCGCACCTCTGAGATTATTCTCATATATGCCATTCTCATGATTCTTTTGTGATGCGTATGAACTATTGATTTCATTTGATCAAATTATGTATTCATAATTTGTTTTGGATTTCAGCTTTGCATTTTGGTTCAACAATTTGTGGCTGTATTTGTTCTCAATAATTCGAGTCTATTTTTATCTGTAACTTCTGGTCCAATAAAGCCTCGAGTGAAAAAAAAATAATCATAGTGCGTCAACTAAACTAAATCTAAGTACGTTCATGGTTGAGTGCATTATATATAATATATATATATATATATATATATATATATATATATATATATATATATATATATATATATATATATATATATATATGTGTGTGTGTGTGTGTGTGTGTGTGTGTGTGTGTGTGTGTGTGTGAGAAAGTGTGTGTGCGTGTGTGTGTGTGTGAGAAAGTGTGTGTGCGCGCGTGTGTGTGTGTGCGTGTGTGTATGTGTGTGTGTGTGAGTGTGTGTGTGCGTGCGTGTGTGTATGTGTGTGTGTGTGTGCGTGCGTGTGTGTATGTGTGTGTGTGTGTGAGTGAGTGTGTGTGTGTGTGTGTGTGTGTGTGTGTGTGTGTGTGTGTGTGCGTGCGTGTGTGTGCTCATGTTACCAGTAAACTATATTTTTAAGAATATCTTTTAAATAAAAAAATTTTCTGTGTGTGTGCGTGTGTTCAAATTATATTATACGCTACTATATATTGACTTTGTAAATATACTCACAGTGACTCGGTAAATGATTCTGAGAGTAAATTATAAGTTTAAAGTTCAATTTATAACTATCAAATCTATCTCTAAAATGTTCAAAGTTTGAAAGAGAATATTTTCGGAACAATGAATGTTGGAAACAACTATTAATGTGCTACTAACATAGCTACATTGTTTTCATATTATTCAATGATTAGTTTCCATGTGTTAAAAAAATAAGATAAGTTATATAAAGGCAATTTAACTAAAAAATTGTGTAATAAAAGCAAGAGAAGCTGTCAATTTTAATTAATTTTTACACAATGTGTCCTAAAATAAGGAAAAAGTAAATGAACAAAGAATTTTCTATTGATTTTGTTAATACAAATAAATATTTCAAAAAAACATAAATAGAATCTATTTAAAACATTCTATTTAAATAAATATTCATTTTTTAATTACCGATATAACGGATTTGAATATCATAATATGAGACTTTCATTTTTACGTCTATAAATTCAAATTTAAGATGACAAAAATTAATAATTATTTTTATGTTAAAATAGTTTATTAACATAGCTTAAAATTTTAAATTATATTTCATAAGTAATAAAATAAATATAATTTAATACTGAAAATTCATGAATAAACTGCATTTATTCAAATTAGTTCCGGAAAAGGAAGGGAAGATAGTTTTTCGTCAATTTAAGCAAAAATGCTCGGTTTATAAGTTTTTGTTTCTATTTAATTACTTTCCACACATTTTTTAAATTTTATTTTTATAAAAACATATTAAAACAGAAATATATAATTATGTAATTTGAAACATTTCATTAATTATTCTTTGAAGCATTTTTTATGTTAATGTCAAATTGTTTTGGAAATTATTTTATTCAGAGTTTCTAAATATTTTCTCAAACATGTCTAATTGCTTTAAATTTTGTTTCGATCCCAAAATTTAATAATATGGCAAAAATAAATATAATTGTTATAAAATAAACGAAAGTAATAATAAAGAATTTAATGCTAAAGCATAGGTAAAATGTTGCAAAAAATTCAAACAGATTGCAAGATTTCATAGATAACAGAATATTAGAAACTTCAATGACAGGATTGAAAGAATTTTTATGGCATATTGTTCATAAAAGATACTTCAAATATTCATTAAATATCTTAAATGTGAACAGATAGTTTCTAAAGTCCAAGGAAAGAGAAATATACGCATTTGTAGTGCGTTGACTTGAACACGTGAAAATTGGGACGATTATGAATAGAAAGTGTCAAAAAAGTACAAAAAATAATGATGGATTTTTCCATAGCTACAAAAGAAATAACTTAAAGCACAAACTAAAAATATAGCTTAAAGCTCTGATATTCATTTACAACAGATTCAATTTTTCTGCCAAATTGTGCAAAAATATATTTAAGCAAAAATTCAAATTCAAATAAAATATTTTTAGCAAAACTTAAGTCCTTTTATTTCCAATATAACTTTGGATTTTGAAATAGAATAAAGTTATAAAAGTTTATATATAAGTTACTGCAAATTATTCTATCTTTTAATTTTTTTAAAATATTTGTATATCATTCATGTATGGTTTTTCCTTTTTATTTAAATATACTTTACGCTTTCATTACATTTTAATGGATTCTTTCCTTTATACACTCATATACCATATTATAATGCATTTTTTAAAAAAGAAATGATAATTTAATTTCAGTATCCTGTATTTTTTTAATGTCTCCAAAACATTAAATGTAAATATATATAGAAAACCATAGTTTATGTTTGCAACCAAAAAGAGGATTAAATACAATTAGTTTACACAATTGTTGTTGCTGTTAAATTAGTGGTATATCTTTCTCTTTTCAGACATTATTATTCAAATTCGTTCTATCGAACTGTTTATTCCTTACAATAAAAACAAATGATACACAGTATGAATAATACTTTAATGCTGTTGGCAAATAAAAGTTCATTGTCTACAAATAAACAACATTTAACAATTGAATGTTCATTAATTAACTTAGTTGACTAAGAATTAGTTGAAATACATAATATTAATTTATTCACGTAATAAAGATACTCCATGAATAAAATATTATTCATTTACACAATCAGTATTTCATGTCATTTAAAATGTCATTATATTTACAAAATCAAACAATTTTCTATTAAAATTGATAAAATAACTGAATGTAATTTGAAATGGAACAAAGTATTTATTCAATATCCTAAAAATTAGAAATTTAGTAATGGTTCGATATTTTAAGAATTATTTTACAGATTAAATGCAGGAAAATGTTAACAAATTTGTAAAGTTAAGTGAAGGATTGTTTTGAACGAAATTCATAGTATTAATTGTTATAGTAAGCAGTCTAAAGAGTTCTAAATTAAAATTTTATAAAAAGGCAATCACAAAATGTATTAATTTAATAATTATGGTTTTAACTACCAAAACATGTGAGCATAATATTTCAAATATATATTATTTTGAACAAGTAACTTAGAAAATATTATGTAATTTACTGTTAAACTTTCCATAATCCTTATATTTCAACATAAGTTGTACTGAGTAAATACTTTAGAATTTTCTAGAAAATTATATCAGTTGATTGTTAAACTAAATTATAATTCTAATAAAAGTTTTAAATCATAATTTTTATTAGGTAATAGGATTTTGTTAAAAAATACCTGGAAAATATTTCACTATAAATATTGGCGAAGGTACATTTAATTATTAATAAATCATATATAGTAATTACTATTAAAACTAACTTAAAATTTATTCATAAATGCATAATTTAAAAATGTTCAATTTTTTATTGTTTTACTAAAGTGTTTTTTTTTTTAATTTAAGAATCAGTATTTAAAGTATTTTGCAGAGTATTGGTATAACCCCATTCTAAAATACTTGATTGCTATTTTTTTCCACCAAATTTTGAAGTATGATATTATAGGAATCATATACATCAACAGTAATGGGGATAAGACTGCAGATGTAGATGAAAACATTAAATTCCTTCAAACCCCATGGCCGTCAACATTTTAATAAATTGCATTAATGGAAAAATATTAGATCTCCGATTTAATCAGAAAAAGATGGGATGAAATCAATTATTTTTTGAGAAATTCCTAATTACAAGGTACCAAGGTACTTGATAACCAAAAAAAAATGGAAATTAGTTAAATTTAACAACGCAATCCTTATGCATTAAAGCATAGTTTTGGTGCATTTGAAGGATCCAGGTCGAAACCGTTGCACCACTCATAGCTCTTTTATTTACCAGCTATACTAGAGAGTTTGTTGTAAATAAAAAATATTTCATGATCATAATTTTTAGATCTCCTGGTTCTGTAGCTTCACACCGCTTTCCACTAAAACTATCAACGTTAACCATCATTTTCTACTGCCAGTCATTGGGGGAGTGATCACATTCTTCCATGTGTGACGTGAGGTGAGGAGGGTATCTAGTCAGCTACGACCTCGTCCTCTAATCTTGGTTCAAAATTACGAAGAATTTGGTGATGTAAGAGTATTCCAAAACTTCTAAACTTAAGGTACACCTCCTCTTCACGTCTATCTGATTGTAATTTAAAAAATACTGAATATATTTTTAAATTTCATAGTTGAACCATAAATATTTTTGCTTTTTTTTCATTTTTCTTTATCACATTATGGAACTAGTATCTCTTCGACTAATTAAATAGACCAACATTTGTTTACAATTGATCAGAAGAGGTTAGAATTACACATTTGATCAAGATTGGAAACCGGCTGAAAAATTTTATAGGGTTTAACATAATCTATTGCCAGTGTATACTTTATGTCATCTTTTTTTTAAAAATGAGTATCAGCTTAATAGTATTATTTTTGTTGCATTGGCTTTATTTAATCATAAGTGCAACTATTGAAACATTTTAATATCTTTATTAAAAATAATAAAAGGAAATAACATTCTCTGTATAACAGTATTTCTTAGTCAAAAAAATCATTTAAAATAGTATAGTTTATTTGAAATAGTAAATGAGCTGTAATTGATAGCAGTAACATATGTTTAAAATGAAAATATAGTGGTCGCTTGTGATGATCTGGTTAGGACATTATTAGAAAATGGTGGGTTCAATTTCCGATCCAATCGAAGACCCCACAAATTCACAAATGGTGGCTGGGGCTCATTAAGTATGTCATGATCACAAAACCCTCCATGGGAAATATATCTCTGTGAGTGGTAGGCCAAATCTGGGGGTTACATACTTGGTCCCTGTTTCTAAATTACAAGTACCCACCAAAATTCAGGACCACGATGACACACTACACTATACAAGGTGTCATCACCTTGACCCCTTGTAGTTTTGAAAGGAGGAAAAATCCTGACAGCTTGGAGTTATGTATAATATGGAATGAAAAGATGAAGTATAAATATGATTCAGAATTATGGACATATATATAAGGTTTTTTGGCAAGATATTTAGTTATCAGTTTGCAATTTAATATTTAAAATATAAACTCCATAATAAAAGTAAAAATATAAATTGAACTATAAGCTAATGAAATATGAAAATAGTATTTTTATACATATTGTAGATGTGAACAAAGTATGTATTCGAATGATATAAGTACTGCAATTCTCCCTTGTTATAAGAATGATATTACCTAGAGTAAGAACGGTATGAATTTTATATATTTTAAGTATATATTAATAAGTATATACATTTAAGTATATATTAATAAGTAAGTATATTATTAAGTATATATTATTTAAGTATATATTTTTAATGTATAAAAAGTATCATTTAATTTTATTCAAGAAGGATAAATAAAAATTGGTAATTTGTTTCAATTTTAATTACGTGGGAATTGTCTTTATTGTCCAATCATAATAATAGCTTCTTAAATAAATTACAATTGGTTCAAAATTTCATCATTGTAAGATTCAAAATTATGTTATTAGATGATGAAAATCCGATAAGCTCTTAAAAATCATACTAAACCTTTTTCTATCTCAAACGACACACACAGTCACAACCCCTGATTAAAATATTTAATGAATTTAAATTTTTTAGTAAAAATTAATGAATATAATATTTTTAAAACACAATAAAAATTATTATACGTTATTTTAAATGAATTAATTTGATTTTCAACTTTGCATGGCATCACCTGATATTTTAAGAATTATTTAACTCAAAATTTTTAATATGTCTCTATGTTGCAAACGGTTTCTTTAAAATTTTGCAATAACCTATTCCTCTTTTTACCATATAGTGTCTCTTGAACCTCTAATATTTTCTCTTGATCAGATTTCATTCTACGGATAATTTTTATTGGTCATTATAAAAGTTATTATTTGTCTACATTTAAGAAAATGAGTGATGACATGAAATATAAAACTAATAATTTATATTATGAATCATTCAATACGAAAATCTTTTTATATTACTAATGCCATTATATTGTGACGTTCTAAATACTGAATTTTTTCAAATCATGTTTACTATTATTATCCCGAGCAGTTTGATGTTATCTTCCACCAAGTTTATTTGAATTGGAAGAAGATTTCTTTCAATCATATTTCTGAAACAATCTCCTTTCCTGATGTCATAAATAATGATTATTTTTATGGACAAGACACAACACAATAAAAGTATCATAACTAGATTAATTAAATATATTATAAGCTTTAAATTCTATTTATATATGATAAAATCCACTGTATCTTATATAATATATATTTCAAATGCATCAAGTTTTGAATTTTAAATTAACAGAGAATAATTTCTGCGGACATCATCTCGATAAGTTTCTTACTGGAAATGCCCTGATAATAACCTCTATACAAATAATTCACAATAGTTCTGTTGAATACATTATTATATTCAATTTATCAATAACTTGCCACAAACACATAACCTATCAACTTGCCAAGTTAACAATTTTCCTTTTTCTCTGTTTATTAAAATTTCAAACTCAAACCTTAATTATCCTTGAAGTTAGATAAATAGCTTATACTATAGGATAGAATAATATTAACGTAGAATAGTTACATTTTTCAGTGATAGTATTTGAAGAAATATATTTTAAATATACATGAAAACAACCTTAATGGAAGAAAGTTGTATAGATTTGAATATTTCTCTGCAAACTATAAGTGAAATGGTGAGGGATTTATTTATTGGCCACTATGACATTTATTTAATTAACTATAATTTATATGTTTATTTACGATAACTCATAATAAGTTACATAATTTCAAAAAGTAATTTAATAGTAGTTTAAAATTACTTATAATGCTTTTAATTCTCCGTAAAATAAATTTTTCGATAATTATTCACAATATGCATTTTAAGAAATGATGACCATTAGTAGTCGCTCTCCTAAATTTTTCTAATTAACAATGACATATTATGATTTATATATTCATATTAATCTTATTTCAGAAATTGATACAGGAATTATCAAAAAATCCATATTTTTCATTTTATGTTAGTAAAAATACTTTGAATAATTATCAAAAAAATTTTAAAATTTATTGGTTTTAAATATTATATAATATAATATATTGATTCACTACGTTAAATTTCTGTACTGAGAAATTTATAATGATTTATACTGTTGACAATCAATTTCGCGTATGTTTGCTCATTATGTCAATGGTGTTCTTATAAAATTAAATTGAATTATATTAATTACCTTTGAATATTTTACTACGAAAAGATGTCGGTAGAACGTTATTTCAGATAGCTTCAACAGCAAATAAACAAATAATAAAACTGTTTATGAAATTATTTGATTTATTTGAAAGGAACTGTTTTTTAGTTTTATTTGTAAATTTTTTTTATTTTAATTGTTCTTAATCTAATTTTAATAAAATGTGCACACATTTCGTTCATAACATAGTTTTTCCTTAATATTCAATTTAAACCCCCTTTAACGAGAAATGTTAAACGTGATTCATTTGTACTACATATCGCGTTATGCGAAATTATACGAGAACGTTTTACGAGAATGCTTGTATAACGCGCTTTCCTAAAACTCGGAACTATCGGTATTAATATACCATGTTATAGAAGGTATCCTGCACACACACACACACACACACACACACACACACACACACACACACACACACACACACACACACACACACACACACACACACACACACACACACACACACACACACACACACACACACACACACACACATATATATATATAAGTATCTGAAAAGAGTTTGCAGATTTGCAGACATGACAACAATGTTTTCTTGTATGTAGTTAAGAAAAATATCATTTTAAGAATTTTACATTATCAGAGACACCTTAAGCAGATAAAAGTATTTGAGATATTAAATATCGTATTAAAAATTATATTTGTTGTTATATTCTAAGAATAATCAAAATTATTGAGTAATTATTTTTCGCCTAAACTGATGGTACTAAAGATAATTACCTTCAGATCTATTGTGTTAATGATACTCTTATCTCTGAGTATAGATAGCTTAATTTTATCTACTCTGCATATTAAATCCATTGCTTATTAAATTTTTTACTTACCAGAAAATTTGTCTCCGGTATTATGTGCATGAGATGGCTCTTCAATGTTATTAAAATCTTACTTCCAAATTTTGTAGGTGTTGATGACAAAGTTTCTGACGTTGATAATATGCCTTATACAACTCTTCTGTATGCAAACGGACCAGGGTACAATCATAATTTTCCAGCTGGCCGTGAAAACCTTACTTCTGTTAATACAGGTTTGTCTTATAAATAAAGTTTGCTGAATTTCTATCGAGATTCCTTTTCTTCTATTCATTTTTATTCTTATATTTCATTCCAATTTACTAATTTACTATGTAATATAATAATATTGCAAATAATTAATTTCCATAGATTAAGAAAATCTAATGCGTATAAAAGGCAGATATATCATTCAAAGAAACTCTATTATAGTTTTATCGGTAATTGAATCTAACTATACTCTAAAATATTATTAAAAAACCAAACATTTCACTTAGATTTATTACTAAACATTTCATTTTATAATTTATGTTCACGATATATTTTACTAAAATCTATAGTTTGTGTTCCTTTATTATTTCTCAAATCACTCGTTTTTTGTTCAACAGAGGACAAAAATTACATCCAACAGAGTGCTGTTCCCAGAAGATGGGACTCTCATGGCGGTGAAGATGTGCCAGTGTACGCACAAGGACCAATGGCTCATCTAGTTCGAGGTGTATTCGAACAAACTTACATTCCGCATGCACTGGCATACGCTTCATGCATAGGTCCTCAGAAAAACGACTGCGAAAGGAGAAGGCAAATTTATCAAAGGCATGTCATCGAATGCCCTTCACCCCATGTCATCAAGGAAGTGATCTCTACCGTTTCAGCACACTTTCGCGTCACTCCCTGTTGGTGCAACATCTGCGTGTTGAGTCTCCTGACAGTATGGTTCCAAAGGACATGAAATGTACATGATTAATCTCTGGAGCTCCCGATATGGTTGCAATTGAAACATACTTTTGTATAAATTTACTTGTATAAAATTATTTAACTGAATTATATTATTTTTGCGAAATATGCCTACACAAATAAAGACGTTACGTGAATATCCCACAAAGATTTTATGCATCCGGATTCTTTGCCAGATCTCTGGAGAAGGTCCTTTATTGGATCTCTGTAAATAAGGATATAAATATATATTTTACTTGGTGAAGTATCCTGTGATTTGTTTTGGAAATAGAATTATTCTTCTATGCATAGATAACAACTCGTTGAGAAAATATATTTCACTCAAAAATTATTTATTCATGTAAGTGAATTTTTCTTTATTAATTTCATATCTAATATGCATTTCATCATGACAGAGAAATTCATTGAAATATAAAGTGGATTATGAATTTAAAATTTGAATAATATATTTCAGTATGCTTATTTATACATAAATATGTAAAAGTGAATATACACACAAAATAAATCCCCTTTTTACCCATACACGTTATCAAACTGTTTTCTCCCATCAGATTCACCTAGCGTGCTTAGTTCCCTTAACACACAAACCTATAATCAAAATTTACTTACTGTTGGAAAAATTACACATGCTCATTGCACTCAAAAAACTCTGTTTATACAAATAAAGGTCTTGCATGTAGCATTAACTTTTCATTTTGAGTGTTTTTTCTGAATCATTCTGTCTATTCATAATAATATTTATCGCCATTTTTTCTCACTAGTTTAAAATAGTGAATTTTTTTCACTCTCTCTCTCGCTTTCACATACGCACGTATGCACGCACACACATACACATACACAAACAAACACGCACACACACACACACATATATATATATAATTTATATATAAATATACAATATCTTTTACTCTTTCTAATTTTTGCAATAACATCAATTTTAGTTAATTACAATTTGAAAAACTGGAATTTTTAGGCAGCAAAAATAGTTTTTTAGTTTTATTTTGATAACAGCTTCAACGCTTTCACATCAAAAACAAAATTAAGATGGTTTATAATAAATAAGTAATTTACTTTATTACATCTAGTTAAACAGAGTAGTGAAAAAATAGTCATTTTGTTGGAGTTATTTTTCCTAAATAACTACTTAATAATGTTTTATATCATTATTAAGTATTTATTAGTATTATCATTATTTTATTTTTATATCATTTTATATCATTATTAGGGATGATCAAATGAAAAGATACGAAACGACACGGTGAAAACAAGTGTAGACTTTATTTAAAATATACATTATAGGCTTGAGCACAACGATCCCACTGATGAACAAGCCGCAAGATTCCTTCTTCCTAGAACTCCAGTGACCGTGACGGGGTCCAGTCCTTCACAGTGACCTTGAGTACGTCGTCCGAATTGAAGTTTTTGCTTTTCAAGTGTTTCTTCAGTGGACTAAACACATGGAAATCACAGGGCGATATGTCCAGACTGTAGGTCGTATGGTTCAACGTCTCCCACTTAAACTTGGACTGTTCAATGAGTGTGACTCTGGAGATATGTGGATGCCCGTTATCATGCAGCAGAACCACACCCTTCGTGAGCAGCCCCATTCTTTTGTTCTTCATTGACCTGCGTAGGCGCCGGAGTATCTCACAGTACACATCGGAGTTTATGGTTTTCATTTTCTGGAGGAATTCTGCAATTTAAACGTCTTACACGTCTAAAAAGACGGTGAGCAAACACCTTTCCCATTTTAGGGAAATGTTACAATCTATGCTTCCATTCGTTTCTCACCTTCCGCTGTCAGAAATAGGACAACACCTCGCTGCTCCTCAATCGTCGAATTTTGCAAAGCGAAGGACATCCTGTCCTCATATGGACTGCCACATCTTTTGGACGCTGCTTTTTATAAGAGCCTCTGTTCTCTTCTGTGCACGCGGTCAGCCGAGCATGCTCCGATCCCCGTCAGAGAATTCAATCACACCCCGAGATGTCTCGTTACGTTCTTCCATGACGCAATATGCAAATATTTAACTATTACGTTTTTACGTCGTTTCGTATCTTTTCATTTGATCATCTTTTATAATAAAGAAGTTATATGAGTGCGCTTTGTTAAGAAAGTAGTTTCCATTTGTTTATTTTTTAATTTCTTTTCCCAACAAAAGTTTTAAATAATAGGAAATATTTCATATAAATGAGACTTTCTATTTCTAAGTGTAATTCGAAACTTTATACGTAAACTTTTAAATAAAAACACCTGCTTTAATAAGATAACTTAAGATTAAGTCAGAAATATTTTCAAACTTAAAATCAGGTTATTAGGAAAGTTTTCAACAGAAATGAATTTCATTAGTTGCTTTGGAAAGTAACTTAAATTACATAAATGTGTCAAGTGATTCCAATGAAAAATTTAACTGATTCTTTAATTATAATTAATAAATATTCTTTAAATGTTATTTAACACAAAAGAAGGATATTTTTTACTAAATTTTGAAATTTATAAGGTAATTTAAATATAATTTAAATATACTAAATCAAAAAAGGGAGTAATTCTTCCATTTTATTAATATCTCATATATCTACATTGATAAATCAGTTGAAGAAAGGAACATCTGAAGAAAGTAAGAAGAGAAATAATGTAGATTTTGGCAAAGGAGTTAAATATTTAGTTATAGAAAGCTCTTTTATCTTTACATTTCATAAAAATGTTATAACATTTAATTCAGTGTTTACTTTTAATTATAAACATGACGAAAAATATGTGATGTAGAATAATTGTAAAATCATGTACTGTTTACATTAGTATGATTTGTTTCCACATTATTTTTTTTTAATTCATTTTATCCTAAATTATTTTCTGTATTTCTCTTGAATTGTATTTCAGTCTACTTAGCTCCTCAAAAAGAATGATTTTTTTTTTAACATTATATTTCTTATTATTCAAAGATAATTGTTTTTGTAAATTGAAATTTCTGTATAGTACATATTGGAAGATATAATGCACCTTATCATAAGAATAAATTCAATTTGATTATTTCATTTAAATATCTATAACTAAACTGTAAAGGTTTTGCCATTTAAGCTTAATAACATATTTAATATATATTGTATTGTGCATGAAATAAAGACACTATTCCATTTCATATTTAACAGTAAATTAGGTTTAAACTTCAATAAATATGTTTAAAAATGAAATACTCAATTGATTTTAAGTACATACTGCATTTAAAATCAATCAAGAAGGTATTTCATTAGATATATTCTTGAAATTATAAACTATATGTATGATATTATTTTATTTAATTAAATTTAATCATATTAAAATATTTATCCTTTTATTTTTCTCTTGAAGTAAAAATAATCTTGCTTATTTTTGTCCTTGTAAGAATTACAACGAGTAACGACATTTAAACAAAAAATATTTTATTTACATCTACAATTTAAAAATCATTGTATAGGGCATAACACATTAAAAAAATTCAGATACTTTTTAAGCAAATGATAAATTTTTCATTCTTAAAAACTTCAATCATACTGATTTTAGAAGCTATAAATGCATTTTGTGTTTATTTTTCTAAAGAGGATTTAAGAAATTCGAAAATACTCAATTGAATTTCAGTAATATACCTGCATATAGTTATTGTTCTTATTATCTGATAATTTTGGTTGTTATTGAACTTCCACGTAAAACTTATTCACAGTTTAATCCCTTATGACTTTATATTTTTACTTTTTCTTAGGCTTCAAAGTTGATTAGTTACAATAAGAGCAATTACAGAAATACGTGAGAAGAAACGCTAAAACGTATCCTGTGTGATCACTTGGCACAAACTACAACTGCCAAAAATAAGCGGGAGAAAAATATTTTTCTCCAAAATTGCAGAAAGTCATTATTATTTCGTGTTTATATATTTATTTTTTGTGTTTAGCGAAGAACATTGCAATAAAATTACTTTTATTATGTGAGATTTTGATGCTAAAATGTAAATCTACTAGATGATTTTTTTTTAATATTTGCAAATATTCAATTATTTATGCTAATATTTTATTAACTTTTTGTCTGTTTACAATAACTAAGAATGTATATTACAATATTTGTTTTCAAATATACCAAATCTTTAATATAAAATATAAATACTAAATATAAAAATGTACTAAATCTTAACAAAACCAACTTTTCTTCCTGTACACAAACTTTGTATTTTTCTCCTCTGTATATATAGACGTATACATATATACATGCATAGAGAGAAAGAGAAACAAAGAAACTTTCAATACATTATTGCTTGGATAGAAGTAATATAAGACATGTGACATAAATAGCAGTCAAATGTTAAGGCCCTAATGTTTAATCACTGTTCAATGTAAATAAGTGGAATCAAAGTGTGTTTATATATATATATATATATATATATATATATATATATATATATAACCATGCGTTGGTATGTATTCATGTGTAAAATTCTAAAAAAGTTACAAAATGAGTAGATGTCTCTTCGTAGAAGATAGTATTTAATGAAATAGTTAAATAAAAAAATAAAATACATTCATTGCCATAAAAATTTCGCGCACTAAGAAAGAATTGCCGGAATATAATGAAATTTTACCTTTAGAAAAAATGTTGTTATAAATAATTATAAAATTAAAATTTCAAAGCAAAGTTATAATTTACTGTAAACAATAATAAATAAAACAAACTTTATTATCTTGTTGCAATGTGTGCTTAAGTACTTTAGTACCTTGACGTGATGTTCAGCATTGAGATATTCAAAAACTGTACAATGTCCGAGGGCATCTTGTTCAACAGTGCTTGTAAATGTTATTTAACCTTCTGCTTAAAATGTTTCCACATATGCAAGATCGGTCACAAATTTGGAAATAAACAGTACAAGAAGTGATGGAATGTTGCGAAGGCAGTTTTGTGAAACACTTTTTGTGTGTGGGCGAGTATTGTTCTGTTGAGAAATTGCTCAAGAGATTCTTTCTGTGCATAGCAACATGTGGTTGAAAAATAAATTTGTCTTATGCAATTCCATCCTATACTTTCACAATAGTTGTGAAAACAATGTGCCTTTGTACAGTGAAAGTAATATAGAGATGTATACCTCGAGTCCTCCATACCCATACAAAAATTTCATCAATGCCCAAATTGGTTCTGAATCCATCGTTGAAAACAACCAGATTTTATTTAGTTGCTATCCAATTTTTTCATTAATGATATCATCCAAACAGAGGATAGAGTGAGTGGGTTTCAAGGAAAGTATACGTAATGTTTGCCACGATATCAACTGTCCTTTAACCAGGCTCTTTGCAATGGTATGGACTGATGAGAAGCCCGTAGTGGAGAATGCTATATCTATGATATTTGGCATACAGTGGTACACTCGTGCATGATAAATAAAACAGTGATACACTCGTCATTCATGCGTATTATAATATGTAAAGGTGTTTTCGAAAATTTATCAGGCGAAGGCGTTTTGAGCCTGGAAAAAGTGCAATTAATCTCTTTCTAGTCGACCAGTCCCAAAACTACTCATTGCAAAGTCATAAAGGCTTAGATGTTGACCAATTCGATAAGTGATCCCCGTGTGTCTTTCATTTCTATGTCTCCTTCCTTCTCAAATTCTGATAGCTGTCATATTGCCACAGATGGCAGCATAATGACACCTGCAATTAAGATGCGTTCCTCTGAAATAGATTAGATTTGCACAAGCAAGCTCTGCTTACTTGCTTTTAATCCAATGAGAATGAAGCTCAATACCTTGTAGTAAATGAAAAGAATTTAAAGTAAATGTACATATCACATTGAAAATATATTTTAAAAGAAAATATTTATATATAAATTGTTTATTTAAATTTAAAATATGAAATATAAAAAGAGAATGACTTTTTTATAAATGTAATTAATGTTATAAGGTTATAAATAATTAATGTAACAGTTGAACTGTTTATAAATCATATCAAAATATCTAATTAATAACAACTCTGCTGATGAGGTTATTTAATAAAAATTCATTGGTGACATGTTTTAAATAATTATAAATCATACATAAAGAAATAACATATTGTAAAAAAGAAATAATCATGAAATAAAAAAAGAAAAGAAAAAGAATGGGGCAGCAATTTTAATTTAAACATTAAAAGTAAGTGCTCCATTCTCGTAAAATATTTCATGCGTTAATTAAATTAAATTTATATAAATATCAGATGTGATTACTACAATATTCCTGTTGTAGTAGAGTATTTAAAACCATATTAATTTAAAAAAGATTAAATTTTGAACATTTCTAATGTATAAACATTTGATGACTCAATCTACACCCGTCTATCAAATATCTAAAATACAGACTATCAAACAGCATTAACTGGATAATTAAGTTTTATGAAGGGGAAAAAAAGTTCCAAATTAAAACATAAAAACTTTATGATTTAACGCGTTCGTCCCCATCATTTTCAGCATCGCTGACCGATTAAACAATTCATAACTTTACAGGGGTCCAGTGATAATGTAAGTTGCATGTTTATAGTTTTATTTATTAATTTAAGTTTAATTATATTTAAACATTCTTCAAAATAAAATGCAGTTTCTTCGAAAGTATCAATAATTAACTTTTTAGCTCATTAGATGGTAAATAAATGTAAATCCAGAACTTGCTTCTTTGCAGAAAAACAAAATCCCAATCTGGGGATATTATGAGACAATGATACCAGAAATATGTGATTATATCCAATTTATTACGTTGTTTTCTCTTGATACTTGTAAAACAGAAATCTTAGCTAATCACTGATAGACTGTCAGAACTTAAATTAGTGTCTAAATAATCTAAGTCAACTCTATCGTTACGCATGAACTCTGGGTGTAAAATCTCTGCATTTGGGAGAAGAGAATATATGTTCAGAAATTTTGAATCAATACTAATATATATATATATATATATATATATATATATATATATATATATATCTATATATATATATATATATATATATATATATATATGTATATATATATATATATATAATATATATATATATATATATATAATATATATATATATATGTATATATATATATATATATATATATATATATATATATATATATATATATATATATGAATATCGGCTTTTGAAGTGACTTGAGCAATTTCATCTTTTTTACTTCTTAGCTCTATCGCCTAACATTGCTGTAGATTAAACTTTTCTCGTCCTCACTGATGAAGCACTTCACATTAAAAGATCATGTATTTTTTGTAAATCACAGATGTCAATAAAATTACACAAATGACTTTATCGCGTCATTGTCAGCGCGTCATTGAAGTTCAGAACATAATGAATTTTTAATATCAAAATTACCAGAGCGACGTTTTGCAAACAAATTTTTGGCAAAGAGCTTCTATCAATACATCTTCTCCGAAACCCTACAGATAATGTTTTAATGTTTGAACAGTATTTTTGACTTTTAATATCATTAAAAAATAAAAGATACTAATGCTGCCTCTTTTAACTTTCCATATTTGAAAAGGTACTAATCTAAAAATGTTCTGCGTATCAAATTTTATCAAACTTTTTATCTCTGTTTGATAAAATTTCAAAGATTTTGGATTTTATTTTTAGATCTATTTTTAAATTTTACCAGATAATACAAAAAAAAGTATGAAATGTACTTTAACCTGCTGGATAAATTGAATTATTCATTTTCAAGAAAAGAAATGAGAACTAATTAATGGAAATGGTATGGTGTTTCCCCAAGATAATTTCAGATTTAGTATAAGATTTTATACTCATCAAAGGCTTCTGCGATTTGAAAATCAAATGCTATCACACCATCTGCAAAATCTACCATATTCCTGATATAGTACTATTAGTTTATTATTTATTCAGTTTCTACAAAATTTTTTCGAGTGTTCTTTATTTCAAATTAGAAGGTCAAAATCATCTGTATCAGTTTTCTCTTATCCAAAACCAAGAATTTTATGAGATTCGAATCATGCTATTCATAGTATGATGGCAAAATCTATTGGACAGAATTGATAATATATAATAAATTTATTTTATTAATAAAGAATAAACTATAAACAAATATTCATATAAATTGATTTTAATGAAATATTTATTCTTTCTGAAATGCATATATATATATATATATATATATATATATATATATATATATATATATATATATATATATATATATATATATATATATATATACTAATGTTTCTAAATTTTTTAGCATTTGTTTTAAAACGAGGCCGCCAAACATAACGCTGATTTAAAATAACTAACATTCAAACTGTTATACATACCTTTATAAGAACATTAGATTTACATCTGAATCTGTTTAATTAAGAGTAGGATTTACAAGGAGACGTGTATGTGCATGTGTATGTGATTTCTTTTGCACATACACTCACTTTCTTATCTTAAAATATAAAATCACATAAGACATTTTATTGGATAGTAAATCAATTATCCAATTGCATTTATTTTACTGTTTTTCTAAAATATTTCTAAAGATAAGCGATTGTAAAAGTTAACGCTGTTCAGGTATAAACACAAATTTCGGAATATTTTGTTACAATCAGAGTTCAATGAGTTAGGAGTTTCTAAAGTAATTTGCTAAATAATGTATATACTAAACTTTGTGGAATGTTTTATGTATGAAGTTTGTTAAAGCATCTAAATGTAAAATAAACTGTTTCTTTCTTTAAGAGCTGTTAAAGGAATACCTCAAATATCTTAATGGGAATTTTTGAATATATTAAAAACTTTGATTGTGGAATGTAAAATACGAGGGAGGGAATATACAAACCATAACACACAACAAGATTTTATGTTATTGTAGTAATTAAAATTTAAAAGTAATTATAAAATAAAAAATAAATTTTCTTTCAGAAATGTATTTTCTGAACTGTTTGCATAAAAAACATATTTTATAAATATGTAATTTGATGGAACGAAATACATGCACAAAAATAAATTCCCTTGTATCATTTTATTTCTTTTAAGTAAATTTTTTGAGATCAATTTTCTAATTCAAAATAAATATTTGAATTATTTATAACTATACATGATAATTTTCTTTATTATAATTGAAGCAAATTATTTAAAAGTTAAATATTTTCTCAGAAAATATTGTTACTTTTTATACCTTTTAGCTCTTTGATATCAAACTCTTCCATTATAAATTACTTAAGGATTCTTTTTTTAAATTGGGTAAAATTGAATGCAATTGATTTATTAAGTTTACGAAACTATTTGTAATTGAATCTTAAAATGCCTGGCATTACATCTTTTTACACAGTTCATGCGGGAAAATTTTATTCAATTTGATTGTTATGGAAAGGAATTTAGCTATGTTTAATTATGTTAGGAAGTTAATTTATAATTTCTTAAATAATCGAATGTTTTGTAGAATACTCAAATAAATTCTTTACTTTTTCCAAAAAACATCGAAGTTTACAATCGTATAAAAAGTTGTAAAATGAATAAAATTGATGTTTATGTAGAATAAATATTTAAAATGATTAATAATAGTGTTTTTATTAAAGAATATGTAAGCATTGTTTTACAGAGGAAATATTTATTGGTAAACTGATGGAACAAAAAAAAATGCTACTTTCACTTTTTTTAAAATAAATACTCCAATAGTCATAGCTTTACAGAAATTATTCTGATGACTCTAAATGAAATTATGCATATGATTATTAAAATTCATATGTAAAATTTCATTTGAAGGACATTGTAATATAATTTGTTTTGCATGTTCAATCCATCATTACTGACTACGCTTTATTTTTGGCACTCTAAAGTATAAGCCCTACTTCCCTTCTGTAACTGGAACAAAGGCTTTCTGAACCAGGTAATCATAGTCTTGCATGCATAGAAACTTGAATAATGTGTCTCAAAAAATAAATTTTTTAACAAATGTGTAATTATATATAATATAGAAGAGTAGGAAAACTTGAGAACAACTTCACTTTTAACGAAAATCCTTTGTAAAAAAGATATAAAATTATATATCTTTTTTACAAAGGGTATAAAATTATATACTATATATGCTTTTAAAGGACTTAACACATCTATATATAATTTTGCTGCTGCATATTGTTTTCAAACATACAATACCTTTTTTTTACTAGCTTTTATTATAAAAATACCACCAAAACAATGATAGTTTTAAGTAATTAAATAATATAAGCAGACATAAAACAAGTATTATATTCTTGAATACATATATATATATATATATATATATATATATATATATATATATATATATATATATATATATATATATATATATATATATATATATATATATATATATATATATATATATATATATATATATATATATATATATATATATATATGTATATATATATATATATATATATATATATATATATATATATATATATATATATATATATATATATATTGTGTGTGTGTGTATGGTATGTGTGAATATGCTTAACTACTGAGAACATTGTTTTATCACAAAAAATACGCTTTTTCCTTTTCCTGGTAAACATCCCCGGCATTTAGTTCCAGTACTTCAATTATGAATCCAGAAAAGCGTTATTAATTATAATTGAGTAAATATTGTATCTTTATATAATATTATGTATATTTAAAAATTCAAAATTCTATTGTTATAGAAATACGAATAGTTTCAAATTTTGAATTTAATAATTGTAAGACATTATTTTCATTTAAGGAAATATTTTTAAATTAGATTTTAATAGGGAATACAGGTGCTTGTATTTTACTACTATGTACCACAAAGGGTTAATTTGATGGTAAAACTCAGTAAATATAGTGACATTTCTCTAATTGACTGCCTAGTAAAAAATGTAATGATTGTTATCTAATAATTATAATGACTGCAGGGAAGACATAAAGTTCTGCTCCCCTATTCGACTCTCTTCTAATCACCAGGTTTCGTCCGTTTGAGGCTCATTGCTCATCTCATCGGCACACACTAGAGTTAATTATAGCGGAACTTATAATTTAATGTGGATTCTAAATCGTTAAAAATATCCCGACCACAAATGAGATTCGAGCAACAATTTTACTGATAAATTAAAAATTGAAGAATTTTATATCATATTCTGTAAGATATTAATCTTATAGTTAATTAATATTTTCTAAGTATTTATAAACAGTTACCCATGTGCCTTTTTTGTATACCTTAAACAGAGAAATTCTGTTGATGTTTTGATATTTTTAAGAAGTCTTTTAAGAACGTTGAAAATTACTGTGAATGTCTCATTCAATATTTATTTCATAGCTATAAATAGTATAATAACGATATTTCTTAAAGTGCTATGTTTTTTTTTCATTTCGTAAATATTTGTAAAGCGTTTTACCCTTTTTTTTTCTTCTTCTCACTTCTTTGTTTTCATTGCTCTTTCCAAATCTGAATATTCCTGAATACTTAATAATGAAAAATATGTATAGTTAAAAAAATACATTTTAAGAAAAAAATTCTTAATTTTATACTTAAAATTTATAGAATTTTAAGAAGAATATCAAGAATTTTAAGAAGAATTTATTGAATAAAGTGAAATGATTATTGAACAAAAATTTTAGGAACGTCATTATTAATTAACTATCACCAAAATTAAAAGTTCAAACTTGTTTCTTGCATGTTATGTACACAAGAAATCTATCTGAAAATAAACGATATCCCAGTGATAACATTTAGAATAACTTGATTGAATTTAAATACAGATAAAAGCAAAACACAAAGTGTGCAGAATCGGTAAAGTTCATAAAAACTAAAAAGTAATAATATATATTTAAATTTTAACTTTATTAATTTCAAATAAAATTATAATATGTGAAAAGTATATATTTTTTATTTTTATATATATTATTTTAAATTTTATTTATTTATTTATTTTTTTTTGAAAAATAATATTTATAAAACATAGAATTTAAATATTCGTGTAAAAAGGTTATTTACTTTTTTCATATTTTAAGCTTATCAATTTCTACTCATTAGTGTACAAAAAATTATGTATTTTTTTACCTTCACAATAGTTATTAATACACTAAATTTTTGTAAACAATTTACAATATTAATTTATTATAAATTAAGTATTTTTAATACTTTAAATTTTAATCATTTTATTATAAATAATAATATATCTAGTAGATTCAAGTTTTTTTTGTACGTTAGCCGATTTTCATAGTTGTATAACAGCTGCATCTGAGAAAAAAATATTGCTATGCATTAAAATTGCAGAGAAAGAGAGATTAATCTTTGTATCTTCCAGATCAGAGATGGTATAGAAGAAAATAGGCAGTACAAGTAAATAAATCTGAAGTATTATGTTCTGAAATTATACCTTGGTTTTTGTACCACATAACATAAGAATATCCTCTCATTGGATTATTAGCATGATGGATGTGATCCCTGAAGTTCCCCTCCCCTATGATTTATCCGTAACATCTCATTTATCAAGTTTTCATAGCAGTTTTTGGTTAACGTTTCAACGATGATTGAACTGGAATGAATTGTTTATTTCTATATGTGTTTTAAATACATTCATATATTTAGTTTACGAACACATATTAATGATAAAATATAGATTATATTACAATTATTGTGTTGTTGAATATTACGTTTAGAAAGTGATATATTCTACAATGTAACCCAACTTTCCTCTGACTTAAATCAAATATTAACAATAAACGTTTCAAAATATAATTGAATATTTATTTCCATTGCATAGTTGTAAAAATGTGCAAACTGATAACTGAATTTGATTCTTTAGGATTTCTTTCCATTTTATAAATTCCACTCAATTTAATTGAAACTTAAAATTATAATTCCTTTAGAAATTATAGACTAATTCTTTAGATAAGTATACATTAACATAAATTTATTTAGCAATTAATATAAAACTATACAGTTCTCAAATTAATGATATTTTTCTGCAAATATTGTTACATCCAAAACTGCATAATTTTATATTCATTTCCAATTAAATTTATTATGTAAATTTTTGTAGGAATAATCAAATAAATTTTATTAACGTTTGGGAAATTAAGATTTATTCAAATATTTGAAGTTTAGCATGTTTTTAATCAAACAATATTCACACTACATTCATCTTCCTACTGATTTTAAGGTTTTTAATTTGAATATGACTGCGAAAATTATTTTTTGTTTTCAATTACATAAAGGAATTTCGAACAATTTTTTCTTTTATGTTTTGTATATTACTCGACTTGTTATGTTAAATCAAAAAGTATTTTAAAATACATCGTTATATATATTCATACACAGAGTTTGTCTAAAAAAATGGAAACAGTAACACATTGGACTGTTTAGTATTAAATTAATTATGCTACACTAATTATGCTAATTAATCAGTACTACAGTTTTCACAAGTTACGATATTTGATTTTAGTTTTCAATTAAGTAAATGCACTTCTGAGAAAAATTTCTTTTTTTTTTAATTTTTTATATTTCTCTGCTTGTTATGAAAAATGTAAAAAATATTTAATGCATGTTATATTCATACATAGGGTTTGTTCAAAATAAAGAAATAAATCTGTAACTTCCACATAAGATAGCTTAGTACTAAATTTAGTATGTAAATAAAATTTTTTGTACCCCAGTATTGCCCCTAGTCTCTGTGGTATGTGTGCTGTTTTCGTCCTAGTATGATTTCCTGTACTGGGTTCTACCAGTTAGATAAAAGCAGCTGGATCAAGTCTTCCTGATTTTGAAGCAGGGACCAACCAGAATACTAATCTATAGGTAAGATTTTATTCAATATTTTGTAAAAAAGGGTATAGAACAAAGTGGTATAAATAATAAGTATCGTTATTTCTGTTCATCCAAATTTTATTTGAAAACTGTGCTTTTCATTTTCACTGAAAGCTACATTTAGTAAAAATGAGCACAGCCAACTATTAACACTTTAAATAACACTTAAAATTATATGATGAAATAAATTTCAAAATGTGATGGAAAACATTTTGCATTATACACAACTATTTTTTATACATTTTATAATTATGTTAAAGCAAGTAATTTTATGTTAAATTATGTTGACTGCATGTCATGCTTATAATTAATGCTTTTTTAACATATGCAATTAATTTAAGCTGATAATCATTTAACTAATAGTTAATACCGGTTATATTTTCTTTATAAATCAACTAAATCAAAATAACTGGTTATCAAGATAAAATAGACCTGAATTAACGTGTGAAGAAGTAACTTAAGCATTTATATTATTCACAAATTTTAAAATCATTAAATCAGATATTGAAACAGAAAAATTCATAGATAGTTTTTGCAAAATTAACTTTTAATTCAAACAAAATTGAAAGCAATTTTATTGTTTCAGAGTTATTTAAGAAAATTCAAAGGGAAAATTTAAAATCTTTGTAAATATTAAATGTTTCCAAGTCAATCCAAACTATCAGGAGAAATAATAGCAGCAGTTATTTTATTTACAAAACCTTAATCAAATGAAGTGGATTCTAATCGAGAAAATATGCTGAGTTACTAAATGGTTAAATTATTTTCTTAGAAAATTTAGGAATGTAATACTTTTTTTATTCTCTCTTAGTAATAGGAAAATGTGCCATCTACTTTTTGTACTTTTTCTTGTGTATGAATTCTCAGGAGCAAGTTATTTTCTTTTCTAAGTTGATTTGTACATCTTACAAACTTTGTTTCCTTCATTTTCTGATTATTGTTCAGTGAGAACAAAGTTAAAAAGCTTCTATGGGCTAAATATAGAACATTCTAAATTGAATTTTGACGTAATGTCCCTCTAATTTCATACACACAAATGTTCTTTTCCAAATAATTCGAGAAGTACTTTGACAGATTATTACGCAAGAAATATTCTTTTCCATTACGGAAATTTCAACAAAGTAATTTGCTTCAATATAATCTTCAGTTCTTATAATTCCCTTCAATTACTGGGTGCTTGTTCGTATGGCAATAACGTGGAAAGGTTTGGGATAGCTTGATGTTCTTCATAAACAGGTTTTCCCATGAAATTTAACTAGGATTAATATATATATATATATATATATATATATATATATATATATATATATATATATATATATATATATATATATATATATATATATATATATATATATATAATTTTTTGGATTTAAATAAATCAAACATAATAAACATCATTTTCTTTATAGATAAAAAAATTACCTTTTTATTAACTATGCAGTGTTACCTCAATAATATAAATAAAAAAATCTTATGAGAATATTTTTAGTTATTGTTAGAAGACTTTGAGAAGAATTTGATTATTGTTTAATGATGAAATAATATATTTTCCAATAACAAGTTAATAAATGAATACATAAAATATGTTTGATTTTGTAAAAGATTATTCATTATTTGCACAAAATGAACTTGAATTTGCCAATAAATGTATTTATTTTGTGTTAACGTATAAATTTAACAATTTAAAAATTTAACTTTTCTTTTCAGATATTTTTTGGAGATATCATTCCTTTTGTATAACAATGAAAGTGTTACCTTTATTCTAATTTGTGTATTCGAAAACAATAGCTCTAAATTTAAAATGTTAATTGTTTTCACTATTTGAATGAAATGTATTATTCTATTTCCTTATTGTGAAGCTAAAAGACAGCTTAGGATTTCCTTTATAAGTTAAACCTTATAAAATTTCGGTGTGTATTCAAAAAACTTATTGAAAGATTAAAATTGTACAAAATTTTAAATTAACTGTACAAAAAATTAACAGTTATAGTGAATTAATTTAATTTAACTTTAATTATGCATGTATATTTGTTTCATAAATTCTTTTAATTAAGCAATGTAAATTATCAATGTTTCTTCGATTAGTCAAATATTCTTAAAATTTTATTCTAAAAGGAGTTTATTATAAAAATTAGATTTTAGATTTAAATTACAATTTTTGTCATTAAAGTGCAATAACTTTTGAAACAAAATTTATCTTTAATATGCATTTTGAAATTAATTGTATTTTATTGTGGAATAAGTAGTTGCTATCATTTTACCTTACAGAAAAATAATCAGTCAAAAGCATTTCCTCCTCATTAAAATAGTATTTTTGGGAATACCTAGAATTCCTAAGAAGAAATCAAATCACCGAGTGTATGTATAAAACAGTATCAAATAACTATCAGAAAATGTTTCACATTTAATTATTTTTAAGAAAAAATCGTAGCAACTCTGATAGGTATTTATCGAAAAGAAGAACAAAATAATTATAGTTGCTTTCATTACGTAAGCTAAAAGAAAAATTTTCAAGAAACTGAAAAAAATTTTGATTAAATTTATTTTTAAAGCATGAATTTTCTTCAAAGAAACTGTGTGTGACTAATTCTGCTTAAAAATTATATCAGCATTGTTCAAATGAATTCAAGTTTGAAGAAAATTAAAAGCAAAACATCCATAAATGAAAATTAGTGAAAGTTACAGAATGATAATCTTAAAGGATTAGGATTCTTAGTGATTTTGATTTTTCCTTTATTTTTCTACATTTTTAGATTATTATGAACATTATTATACTATAGTTGTTTGTACTTTTAAAAAGTATTAATAAACATATCAATAAAAACAGTAATTATTAAAATACCTAATACCTTCGTAATAGTTACACTTAATTTTTTTTCTTATATAAACATGAAACGAGAGTCATAATCATAAAGTTTGTAATTCTCTCACAATATTAATATTAATTCTCTCACAATAATGTAATATTTTTATACAAAATTTTTCAAAAGAAAATTCCTTTTATAAAAGCATACAAAAAGAAACATTTGATGCAACTATCTCTATTAACTATATAAATCATCTTTCATTTCATTGAAATAATTCTGTCAAATTAAATTCATTCAAATTAAATTTCAAGTATATCTATCATCTTCTGATACTTTCTCCTAGCCCCCGAGTAAATGTCAAATTTGTTTTCTTCATTAAATACAAAATATTAAGGCATTATTTGGTTATAGAACAACCACAAATACTTATAATTAAAATTGTACATAATGTTGCCAACTTAGCAAAACAATTATAACAAAAAAATTCATAAATACATCTGTATCTAAATATATGTATTTAAAATTTATTGTACCCAATTTTATTTATATATCCTAAAACATGTGCTCAAACATGTAACAAAATTCCTTATTATTTCTGGAATATCTAGACAGAGTATTCATTAAAGAGCATGTAATTTTGACTTTCCGGTCTGAGACCTTTGTAATTATTATGGGGATTTAGTTTGTCCCTTAGGATTTCGATGAAATAGCCGAAGCTCAGTATTTCCAATGGAAGCTAAGCAGTGAAGAGGTCCTCACTGTAATTCAAGAGCACTTCTAAAACCTTATTTACGAGAAAGATGCAATTTGGATAGGTTACATATAAATTTGATATACCTATATTAGATATGTCATACTATATGTAGTTAATTTATTGTAATTTAGTAATTTAATTACTAGCTACATAAAATATGTATTTATAGCTAGAATAATTTTAAATACTTTAAAATCATAGAAATTATATGCTAACATTAAAAAATCGGGGAAAAGTGTTTCTGATATTTATGTTAAGTAAAAAAAAATTAATTTGAATTGACAAGTAAAATTTGGCTTAAAAATTTTATTAACACTCATTTGTTCAAAGGATGCTAAAACTTTTAATTAAGTATGCAATGCAAATTATTTACTTACACTGTTAATCACTTATCATTTACACTCACACTGTTTATGCTAATTATTACTGCACAACTTTTGTGCAATAATAACTTGTACTAAAATTATTTTAGTAATAATATTCTTTTAGCAATAATAATATTCCTTTTGCACTGTTTGTAAATAAACTTAACAATTTTAGACCAAGAATTGTTAAGTTCGCGTTTTCATTTACATTCTTAAAATGCACTCCCTGACATGAGTATAACTTGTATGCATCTTAATTTTTAAGGTGTATGTATCAATATAATTTTTAAAATAAAGAAAGGATGAACAAAAATTTAAAAATGCTTATTATTTCTTTATAATTCATTTTATTTTAAACATCATATTTGAGTAATATTTTTCCTTTTTTTTCAGTTATAAAGAAATATTTATGATTTATTTAGATAGTTTGCAAAAAAGAGATAGTACGAAAATTCATCACATTTCACTGGAAAACATAATCAGCGGTTCATTATAAGTCATGCGTTTTTAAATATAGTTTATATATGATACCCTACTTTAACTACGTAATACATTTATAAAAAAATTAAACTTTAAAAAAAGTTACTTGTATTATAACTATATTTCCTGTTGATAAAGACGTGATATAAAATTCTGAAAACAATTTAAGCATAATTAGATGACATTTTTACCATTTAGTTGATTTTACCTTGAATCCCAAGCTAAAATAAATATATTAACTGTTATTAGATTAATTTGTAGCAGTAATGGTAGAAAAGTTATTTTTATCAATATAATATCAGACATAAATATCTTTACAAAAAACAATTTTCAAAGATAATTTTCAATTTTGTTTACAAAGTAAAAACACTGGCAAGTTATAAAATTTACATTTCATTTAATATTTCTGTGCAGTTGTCTGTAAGAATACCAGGAAGAAGTATATGATCTCAAGCAATTGGAATATTTAATATTTAGCATTTTGATTTTGGTTGTTTTAAATTTATGACTCGGTTGTCTTTTAAATTTAAAAACAAAATAAAATTTAAAGAAATTTATGCTCTTTTAGAACTATTTTCAAAGTGAAATGTCACATTCTGTCTCAATAATACGCTGATGTAGTTAATACGAAATTTAAGAACTGTGTCAACAATAGGGATATTAAAAAAAACCTACACGATTTCTTCATCAGTTAGTATAAACAAAATTTAGGACAGTGATTTTTTGTCAGGATTTAGAAAACAATCCACTAAACTGCCATTTAATGGCAAAAAGAAAAATTATCAGAACTAATTAATAATTAGCAAGTTGCAACATTTTCTTTATGTATACTACGGAAAGTTATAATGTAGGTCTTTTTTCTTAAGACAAATATTTTGAATGACGTATTCAAAAATAAGCTTCTCGAAATATTTTAAAATAAATTTTGCTAGAAAATTTTTTGTCTCGATTTAAATATCAATAGCTTATTAAATGTTCACATAAACCCAAAGTTTTCTCGAATGTTTTCTATCAATGCAATGAATCACAATACAGAAACAAAATGAATCAAATACAAATAAATATAACAATAGTGTAAAATTATATTAATGAAATTAATCTACATGATTTACAGAGACTTACAAAAGTATTTCTACTTCATTTAAATTAAATTTGTTTGATATGATCCTAATCCTAAGCATTCTGTTGATTTTAATAAGCAAATTCCTTCTTTATTCTTACTAACTTGAATATTGTTAGAATTTTCAAATTATTTAAAATCCTAATAATTATAAATAGATAAATTGTCCAGTAATAAAAGCAATATTTTGTGCATTTGCATAGAAATTAGCCAAGGATTCCTTTTTATAATCAAATTAATTTTTTAATCGATAACCAATGCTGATTATTCGTCTACAATTCATCGATTAACAATGATTGTATCAATAAATTCACTTTATGAAGAAGAGAAAAGTTTGAATATATGGCTCTATGTTGTCGATTATTATGTATGATTTCAAGAATTTTATATTTGTTTTGATTGAGGTAGGAATTTCTCACCACATTTAATGGAATTATAAGTTCCTAAAGATTTCTAAAATACATTTTAGTTGTTTTGAATTTATATCTAAATTATTCAGGGTATCTGCTTTTTGTGTTTATCAAAACCATTCTTCTTTATAATATGTAATCTCTTATTTACTTTTCCGAGTCGTGTTTTGAAGGAACTCTTTCGATATTGGATATTATTTAGATTATTTTAATTTAATTTTTCAATCCTGATACACATGAATATGTGAGAGTGAAAAATTTTGTTTGAAACAATATTTTATTGTGTTAAAAGAAAATCATCATAAAAAAGTAAAAAAAAAGCTTTACGAGGGCTTGATTTGTCACAAGAAAAATATGAAGACAGCACTCAAATTCATGGAGATATGAGAAAGTATGATGACATATTAGCTTTTGAGTCTAATGCTTGAGAATTTTTATCTTTTAAACAATGTCCTTGACAATAGATTTCATGTTTATACACATTCAATATACATTTAAACATTTCAAGTTTCCTTTTATTCAGCAATATTATTTATGACTACACATATTTTTCAGTTGAAAATAAAAGAAAAATTATTCAAAAACATGTGTTTTAGGAATAATGGAAAAGCATACAATCATTGGCATTTTTTCATCAGTCTTAATTTAGTAGCTTGTAATGCCCAAATTTAAAAAAATAAAAGTTAAATAAAATATTTTGAATGAGAAGGCAATTTTAATAGCTCACTTTAAGTTCCATGGAACTATTTTTAAATTTGTAGATTTTGCATCTCTTTATGTATGTTTTGAACATTTTATTTATAGTTAGAAGGAAGAAAATCTGTTGTATTACAATGTTTAAGAAAAGTGTACAGATTCTGACAATATTGTGATATCCATTGTATTATATCTGAAGCTCTTAAAATGTTATAATTTTTAAGGAATCATTAGTTTCAATAAAAGAATAACAACACTTTCAATTCAGTCCTAGTTCTTTTTTAAATTCTAACATAATATGAAAATCTATAGATATTTTAAAAATCAAATTATTATTTGAACTGAAAACTCTCGTATTCAAAATGTGCTTTCCAAGTGACAATAAGTTCAGTATATTTGATTACTCACATTAAATACATATAGAGGCAGTGGTCATATCAGAATACAGTAATGCTTTTTAAAATTATATTTAAACATATTGCATATTTTAAATATATTTTTTAGATATTTTTGTTAACAAAAATATACATTTATATATATATATAGACATAGATAGATACACACACAAACGTTATGCCAAGCTAATAGATATTAATTTCATTTCCTGCGCGTTTTTGGTAATTCCAAACATTAACGGTATGACTCTATTACAGAATGAAAATTCACGTATACAAATGAAAAACAATGACACTGAAGTAGAACGCTGATCACAAATATAAATTATTATGTTTACAGTATCAATGATGCATTCATTATAATAATGAATATGGAAATTACACATAAATATTTATTATGACCACAATTAAACTTATAAAGAAAGATTTTGCATACATTTAATCATGTAGTAATGAGAAATATTTAATGACAATTAACAAAATAAAAAAACAATAAAAAAACAACGAGAAAGTCGCAATATCTTTTATTAATGAGGTTAGTCGACACGCAAATTATTAAGTTTCAGTTATAAATTAAGAAAATCCTATATTTATGAGCAACTTCGAGTTTATTGTACTTTGTGTAAGAAGATACATATTCCATTTGTTTAATGATGGGTCCGTTTGCTTAGGAATTGAAAGTTATGTATTGAAACCTAGTTTTTGTTATACAACAGGATATAAATGTTTCTTCTTCGTTATTTGCATGAATAATTGTCATGACAGTTGCACAGGAATTTTTTGCATTGAATCTCATGTTACATGTAAATACGATTCATTCTGCATAAGCAGTTATTACTCTAAATGTTAAAAACCTTTCAGTTATTAAGCTCTTCACTTGCGCATCAAACGAACAGTTTTTATTAAAATTATTAAAATTACTTTGTATTAAGAAATATATTATAAATTTTTTATTTAAATAAAATGTTTCTGTAAGCACTTCTTTATAAATAAATAATGGATATGTTTTTAAAAAAGTTTAATAATTATAGACATAAAACTTGAACACAAATATTTGTCATTTCGATTTATATTAAACCTACGTATATTATAAATTATGTATGTCAGAAACAAAAGGCATATTTAGTAAGTCAGAGAAATCAATACAAAATGTTTAATTAATATTATATAGAAAGCTCCAATGAATCAAAGAGATATTCACATTATTTTGATTTTTTAAATTTATATCAATAAATCAATATGAATTAAAAAAAAATAAGTGCTTATAAGTTTATGTGAATGCATCTTTCATATATTATGTATGTAATCTCATTTCATAAAATTATTTTTTAAAATTTACATCTTTTAATAATTAGCTTAAGGCTTAATTTCTAATATTCTTATTCTTCATAATTATTAAGGCTTTTTAAAGCACATTTTAAGGACTTATCTCACGCATGTCATAGTTCTTTATAATATTTGCTGTTTTATGTTTTTTGTTTCTTAAAACCTTAATAAATATTTCTTTTATTAAGGTCTTATAATCAATGACAAAATATCAGTAAATATACGTATTACGGTTGTTTTCAATGTATTTTAATTAATTTCGCAATCATACACAAAATCTTCAACTAAATTACTTTAATTTTTTAAGTAGCATTTATAAGAATTACCATATTATATCTTTAAAATTCTTATCTAAATAGAAGCTACGATTTTTATGCAGTGCTTAAAAAGTATCTCTAGCCATCAAAATATTATCAAAACAGCATTTTCAAAGTGATTTAATAAATTATTTAACTCTTCAAATTCACTTTAATTAATTTATTTTTAATGAATTCTAGAGTTCTTGATTCGGGTTTCCAAAGATATTCTAAATAATTTTTCTTCAATATAATTCTAATGAAGCTTAATAAAGACCTCTATTTCCTTAATCAATGTAATCTAAGATAATGAATACATAAGAAATTTTAATACGCTTTCTGACTCTCTTTTCTAGAAATTATCTGACTCTAAAAAATGATATTACAACATATTCTAATGTGTTGTTTAGTTATTTACAAGAACATGTGTATACAAGATACAATGAATAATTTAAGTAATGTGAAAAAAGATGTGATTACTTAGCAGTTTCAAAGTTCAGAACTTAAATGTAGTTAACGTACTTAATTCTTACGTTTTACGTAAACATGTTTAGAAACAACGGATATTTAAGTTGCAAGTGTAGCAAAATACTTTCAATTAAGTAAATTAATGAAAAGTAACTGAAAATGCTTTCAAATGTTTAAATAAATTACTAAAAATGTGTTTAGAGAAATTATATAAAAAGAACGAATCAATGGACTTAATATTAAATTTTGTATAAGTAAATAAAGAATAATTATCTGAGTTTAGTGTAATGTTAAGGCCTTAAATATTTCTTTAATTATTTGCAAAAAATTTCTTTTTCAATGAAGATGCAAAATATTATCAAGTGAATACAATGCATTATATGAAAAATAGTATTCCTTTGATACAACAAGGAAAATTAAAATCGTTTCCTAAAAGTTTTACAGTAAATAGCCAAATTTTTTTTGTATAAAATTTTAGTTTATTTACGTTTAACCAGTGATACTAATTTCTTCTTCATCAGAAATTTTAATAGCTTGATGTGGTGGTAATACTCTCATATTTCACGTGAGTGGAAACTGTTTAACACAAGTACAGAGATTTGGAGAGCAATCCCGAAAAGAGTATTAGCATATGATTGTATGGTACACAACTTTAAAAAAAAAAAAAAAAAAAAAAAAAAAAAAAAAAAAAAGATAGCTACAGTAACACTAATGCTTCCTATCCATTTGTAAAAATGGCCTAGCTAAATTTGTTTTTGTGTTTTTTAAACTGGTAGGAAGAATTTAATATTTTCTTTATTGTTCCTTTTATGTATTCCAAATAACTTATTGGAGAAAAAAATATCTAAGAGTGTTTTATCATTGTTTTGAACACAATGATAAAAAAAGATTAACAGTACCAATATTGGCAGTTCGGGTTATTTTTATGCTAACTCTGTAATTTGTGAAGTATACAAATCCCACTGAATACTTCAAAGCGTCAATTTAAGTCTAGAGTTCATTGAAGATGTAAAGCCATATAGAGAAGTTCAACATGTTTCAGTTTCTGGTAGCAATTATCTCATTATAACACTTATGTGATATGTGATATTTGACCTGGAAATGAGGAGGTAAATATTACTAAATGGCTAAGATATTATGATCATAGATGTTGTTTGTCATTAACTTTCGGGGATAACGTGAAGAACAAGTGATGCCGCAGGAATGGTATAAATAACATGCTGAGAAGAAAGAGAATCATGTGTTCATAATTTAGTGAGTGTTTCAGAAAAAACTATTGATCTCATTAGTTTTGTCAGAAGAGTGGAACATGCAAAAAGTAAAAGAGCATCCATGCCAAAACCAGGATTCGAACCCGGGACCCACTACTTCGAATAATAGGATCTCTAACCACTCAGGCATCCATCGGCTCCTCTATGTGCTTTCATAAGAAATATTTAAAAAATTATAATTGATTTTAATTAATAAAATATTTTATGCTAATTAATAGCCTTCCAATACAAAAGATTCATCGTGTCTCGAGAATAATGGGGAAATAAGCCTTCAGCAATTGTCACTGATTTTCTGCTATGTAGACTGCGCATCAGAAATGCATTCTAGTAGTGAAATTACCATTCATTGACCATGAAGTTAATTTATTTGTAGTATTCAGAAAATATTAATTATTAAAAACTTTCTATATTGATGGTATACAAAGAATCAACCGTTTCTCGTACAAAGCTGTACCATGGTTGGTGAAAGATGAGAATTTATTTCCATTGATAATTTTATGAATATTTTGGCTTATTTTATTATATTGTTATGATGTTACATCACATAATTCCTGCCCTTGCCAACTCCTTGTTTGCTGATGCTGTTTGCAGTGCCCTCTTGTTGTGCTACTTCCTAACCTTTTGATTTACCGCCGTTGGTAGCAAAAATTTTCTCCCCGGCTTTAGGGAATTTCCCTTCTTTTTCGTTCTCAACTGCGAGGTGGCATGGACGAAAATTGGGAATTTTTTCACCGTTGTTTTTTTTTTTTTATTGGAGAGCTGTGAAACCGTATTAACTACAGTTTAGCCAAGTTTGAATTAACATCATGAATTTTCTCTGGTGAATGCTATGCCGGTGTGCTCTCTGCTTTTTGGTGCATTCTCTAGACTTCTTCTCTCATTTGCTGCGCTGGTGTTCCCATCGTCAAGTTCATCGTGGATCTCACCGTTAGCAGCGAATTAGAGGAAATATCTGGAGAATGGAATAAGCCGGCCTCACTTCCTTTGTGCCTTTTCCTGTTGAAGCAGCTTCAAATTTTCTAACTTCGCTTTGTCGATGGGTTCATATCCGACTCCGAGTTAGATCCAGCATGGTTTATATATATCTACTTCCACGACCTCATGATAAGGACAACATGTTACAAATGTAACACCTCCTCTATTTTATTCATCCACTTATCACCAATTTCGTGTATTAGACATTACTGCATTTTTTGTCGCTTCAAAAATACACCTCATTTACCAGCAATGTTTCTCCCTATGACTCATACCATGTTTCTCCGTTAGGCCTAACTCCTTGGTCAATTATCTCCCCTTGCATAACAAGATTTTTTTAGAGTGATCATTTCTGCCATATTTATTTCTCACAAGGTGTATCAATCCCTTGCGGTAAAACTCTAAGTAAATGTAATTTTTTTTTGGTATCTCATATTAATTGTTAAAAAATAAACTGTGAAATACTTTTGCATATTATAAAAAAAATGTCTCTCTTCTCATTTATGTGCATTGCTCGTGCACACATTTATTAGCCAAAATCCTGGTAAACCACAAAATACAAAAATAATGCCCTACTAGTACTACCACCAGCAATAGTGAAGAAAATGTTTAAAAATAATTAAACCAACCTCAATAATGTAACAATTGTGATACTGCCTTATGTATTGCTTAACAGACTACATTTATCAACTTTTTTGAGGTTTTTATAAAAATCCTCGTCAGTGTACCGTTCTAAACAACATTTTATATAAAGGGAAATGTATTTTGTTTTATTACAATTATTCCTGGAATAATGCGAAGCGCCTAAGCTGAAAGTTTAACACGTGGAAATCAGAAATGTAGCGTATACTTTCAATATACGTATATCTGGATGATTTTCACCAAAGATTTTGTTTGAATTCAAAACATTACATTAGAAAGATCGTAGAACATATATAAAGACACAGAATGCTAACTTATCTTTACGGCTTACCAATTAACGTTTTTGATAATACACAGGAAAAGCCCAGCAAATAGACACTGTAAAGCTTCTGTGTAGATCCATTACCTTCTGCATTCAGTTAGTCATATTTTGTGTAATCCAATCAAATCACTTTAATAGTTATTAGCAAATGATTAGGAGAATAATAGAGGAATGAATGAAAATGCAGGTCAGTCACTTATTAATTCTGAGAAGTTTTTTTACCATATTTTAAATTTAAGTTTTAAAATTTTAAGACAGCAATATTCAAACATTCAGATAGCACTGTGCAAACTATGAATAAGAAATATGTGTGTGTGTCTCTCGCATCAAGGATTAAGAAATTCTCAACTGATTATGATGAAAAGTAATACACTTAAATTAATAATTGCGAGATTTTACAGACTGAAAGAGAAGGGATAGATTTCTAAGCACTAGAGTTCTCTTCTCAAAATGAATTAGAGAAAAAAATTTCTCTCCATTGCTTCAAGAGTGAGTAATATATAAATGATTTTAAATATTGTTTATTATAACATTAGTAAAACAGTTTTCAATTACTTATAACTAATAATGTATCAAATGGTAGCAGTATTAAAAAAGATGCTTGATAAGCATTTACATAAGTACAGTGTACACAAATTTGAGGAATTTATTAAGTATTATAAAACGGTGTAACACATAAAATGTTTTGAATGGAAGGTTGGTTGGGTTTTATGGCGCAAAATCCAAAAATGGACATGCTGCGCCAAGAATAGGGTTTTGAAAAAATATTTTATATTATTAATTTATTTATTTATTATTTTTTACCATTATTTTTAAAACCCAAGCAACATTAAAACTTTAAAACACAAAAATAAATGTATGCATTTATGATAAAATCCATTAAATAAATATAAATGGAAAAAATTCAAAAGTAGATATCTATTAAATATGATATAAAAAAAACCTATTCCCCTCAAAAAGGCAAATAGGTTACTGTGGGGTGGTTCCCCAAGCAAATCACACAAGGTTAAAATATCACAGTTAAAAAAGAGTAAACGATATTGGTTAAAATATGGACATGTAATTAAAATATGATGTACAGTGAGTGGTTCATCACACGTTTCACACCATGGATTTAGTTCACGTAGAAACAAATGTCTGTGTGTGAAACGTATGTGTCCGATACGAAGTAGGGTCAATCTAACATCTACACTTCGTAACGGTAAAACAGATAATGAGGTGAGTGATGAGAAAATGGTACGGAGTTTGTTTCCGACCTGCAAGTTCCATGATTCTTCCCAAAGCGAATGAACAAATCTTTTAATACCCTTTCTCATATCTGAGAGCGGAACCAATGGTAAAATTGAATCTTCAGCAGACTTTGAAGTTGCATCCGCTCTCTCGTTTCTATCAAGACCTACGTGACTTGGTATCCAACAAAATATTATTTTGTATCCCTTGCCAGCAAGGAAGTCCAATGCTCTGAAAATTCTCGACACAACAGGATGACATGTAAAACTATTGTTTCTCAAAGCTTCAATAACACTCATGCTGTCAGTGTAAATACAAAATTCATGACAATCATCTGTATTCACGTACTGAAGCGCATAATAGATGGCACTTGCTTCAGCAGTAAAGATGGAGCAGGATTAATGTAGACTGTAACTAAAAGCTGTTTTATTAATAAAAACTCCACAGCCCACATGCCCTGCTATTTTAGAGCCATCTGTGAATACAGGCTTGTATAATTGATACTGACAGCGATGAGAAGAATATAGCTGTTGAAAAACAATAGGTGTTGTGTCCGATTTTCTGTAGTGAGCAAAGATATTGATGAAAGCGTTTGTTGGGTCATACCAAGGCGGATGAGCAAATGGGTCAATGTTCTCTATCCGAATATCACATAGGTCTGTGAGCCGCAGATGTAATTTGGCTCGTGTGAGAAACGGTAGGATGCTCATTGGACGAGCATCGTATAATCTCATGAGAGAGGTATTTGGAACCATGGAACATATCGGATGATTAGGTGTCGACATGATTTTAGCATAATAATTGAGAGACTGCTGCATTCGTCTCAGGTCTAAAGGCAATTGTTGGCATATTGCATAAAGACTCTGAACGGGTGATGTGCGGAATGCACCCGAACATATTCTCAGAGCAGTATGATGGACAGTGTCCAGTCTGCGTAAAACAGAAGACCTAGCGGATCCATAAACAACACAACCATAGGCTATCCGGGATAAAATTAATGATTGGTAAACTCGGAGGAGTGACGTGCGATCAGCACCCCAAGATGTATTTGAAAGCACCTTGAGGATATTGAGTGATCGCTTACATTTCTTCCGCAGATATAATACATGAGGAAGAAAGGTTAATTTGCGGTCAAATATCCCTCCGAGGAATTTTACCTCACTGACCACAGGTATAGGTGTGTTGTTTATACGAGTTACGGGATCACTGTGGAGACTAGTCTTCCTGCAGAAATGGACACATTTGCTCTTGCTAGGAGATAATGTATGGCCATTCTCAGCACACCATGCAGCAATTTTATTAACAGATGTTTGTAATTGTCTCTCAATTAAATTCATGTTAGACCCTTCACACGATATTTGCAGGTCATCCACGTACAAAGTACCATGAACAGAAGGTGAAAGCTGATGAAGAATGCTACTTATATGAAGATTAAAAAGGGTGACACTTAAAATACTTTCCTGAGGAACACCTTCAGGTTGGTTAAAAGTATTGGACAAAAGTGTACCAATACGAATTTTAAAACCACGGGAGCGTAAAAAATTTTGTATAAATATCGGCAAATTACCCCTAAAACCAAAATCATACATCCTACGGAGAATTCCATAACGCCACGTACGGTCGTAAGCCTTCTCTATGTCAGAGAAAATGGAAACGAGATGATTCCTCCGCACAAAAGTATTGCGGATCTGCGTTTCCAAATGAGTAATATTATCAAGAGTGGATCTTCCTTTACGGAAGCCACTCTGATTGATATGTATACATTTATTTTTTCTAAGACATATACGAGACGGGTGTTGACCATACGTTCGAGAGTCTTACACAAGCAACTCGTCAGAGCTATTGGTCGATAATTTGAAGGATCTAAAGGCTCCTTACCAGCCTTAAGGATCGGAATGACTATTGCTTCACTCCAAAGTGATGGGAATTTATTCTCAGTAAAGATCCTATTAAACAAAATTAATAAATTCGATAAGGAATCTGGACTTAAATTTCGAAGCATTTCATAGCTGATTCCATCAGGTCCTGGACTGGTATTATTAGCCTGCTGTAATGCTCTCTTCAATTCCAACATCCGAAATTCACAGTTGTAAGGCAAAGCTTGTCCATGGTTGAAACGAATTGGTGTTCGCCCAGCACGACTCTTTGTCCGTAAAAACGAAGGACTATAAGAATCGTTGCTTGAGACGTTAGCAAAGGTTTCACCAAGGACGTTAGCGATGTCCTTAGGAGAAGAGTATACAGCAGCTCCGGATTTCAAAATAGGAATGGAAAATTCTCTATAAATTCCATTGGCTGCTTTCACTCTTCTTCATAACTGCTTACTGGATGTGGAAGAAGTAATTGAGGACACATAGCGAGACCAGGATTCCTTCTGACTTCGACGACGAGTTCTGAGAGCTAATGCCTTTGCTCTCTTAAAGGCGATTAGATTCTCCGTTGTGGGGTACCTCCGAAATAACCCCCATAACTTCCTTTGTTTTTTATATGATTCTTGGCATTCTTTATTCCACCAAGGTTTGCAACGCCTCGGTGGTATAGAGGAACTTTTAGGTATTGATGCATCAGCTACACTCTTAATTGTTTCGGTGACTTTAGAAACAGCAATATCAATATCTTCGATCAAAACCATTTTATCATCAACAACTGCCAATTGTGTAAATAATGTCCAATCAGCCCGACTGTACACGTAAGTAGGTAAGTGTTGTCTTACACTACTACCTCCAGTCTGGGAGATGACGAGAGGAAAATGATCGCTGTTGTGCAGATCATTTCCTATACTTAAATTTAACAATGGCAGAAGTGAGAGAGAACTAATAGCTAGATCGAGAGAATGAAATGTCCTTGTGGGTATATGAAAATATGTCTTCTCGTCGGTATTAAGCAGACAGAGACTGTTGTCTGAAATTAACCGATCTATCTGCCGACCGCGAGAATTCGTATCATCATTTCTCCATAAAGAACTATGACCGTTGAAGTCACCTAACAACAGAAATGGTGTGGGCAGCTGATCTATTAAAGCATCGAGTTCCTCTTGGCGGATGACATCGTGTGGTGGTAAATACAAACTACAGACTGTCAACAAGCATATTGTATGGGTTCGTATAGCTATAGCCTGTAGTGTAGTATTCAAAAGTTGGGCAGTGCTGGGATAGTTGTTGGATGTTAGTATGCAAACCCCTCCAGACACTGCACCATCGTTACCACAGTCTTTTCTAAAGCATTTAAACCCACGCATGGAAAAGTTACTGCTGGACTTCAGGAATGTTTCCTGAAGTGCAATACATGCGGGGTTATAAGCTGAAATTATAGACTTGATGTCATCATGATGAGAACGCAAACCATGGCAGTTCCAAGAAACAAAGAAAGTTATTGTTCAGTTTGAAAAGCTCCTTTCCCGGAGGTGGAAGGCATGTCATCTGACATCTCCTCTAATGATAGATCTTCGTCAGAGGGATGTAGATATACAGTGTCAGCTTCAAGAGATAAGGCTTTACGGGTGGATATGGAGGGCCTAGGATTGCCCTCCTTTGCAGATTTTAATTTTAAGGCCTTTAGGGCTTTGGATTTAGCCGTCGAAGCTTTTCTACGGAGGGTAGTTGTGGATGTTGTTTTTATCCTTTTCTCAGATGTAAGGGGTAATTTGATTATTGGAGGTGAAAGAGCATCCGTTTGTGTACTAATCGTTCTGGTGACCTTGGCAGCTACAGATGCATACCTAACTCCTGCTTGAGGTGTACGAGCTGTAACAGCACGTCTCGCCTCGGGATATGAACAATTATTCTTAACTTTGGTGGTTGTGATCTCCTTTTCCAGTATCAAGATAGGACAACTTCTAGCGTAGGAGGGGTGGTCACCCTTACAATTGAAACACCTCTCCTTTGCAGTACAAGACGAACTGTCATGGCCAACTGCTGCGCAGCGAACGCAAGTCAGTTTGCCCCTGCAAGACGCTTTGGAGTGACCGATTCTCTGGCACTGGAAACAACGCAAAGGATTTGGAATAAAAGGCCTAACGGATAGATGCATATACGCAGCTTTAATATGCTGCGGTAGGTCTGGCGTTGCAAATGTCAGTACGAGATGTTTAGTATTAATAATCTGCCCATCTCGCCTGACAGTGATGCGTTTTACAGCACAGACCTTTTGATCTTTAAGATTTTCTAAGATCTCATCCGTAGGCGTGTTAAGCAAATCCTTGGCGGATATCACACCACGAGAAAAGTTAAGGTTCATATTAGGAGAGACAGACACCTCAATGTTAGCAAGCATATTCAGGTTGCTCATAACGTTAGCTTGTGCCTCTGTAGCAACTTCAACCATTAAATCTCCAGAACGCATTTTCCGAACGCTCTTTACTTCGCCGATACTTCCACTTATAGCTGTTTTGATAAGGAAAGGGGATACTGTATCGAAGGTACCCTCCTTCCGTTTGACAACATAAAACTTTGCTTGTAATATTGTTAATGAGTGCTCTCGTGGGAGAGAAGAATAAGCATATGTTTCCATATTAAAAATGGAAAATTCGGGACCGAGTCCAACAGGGGGAAGCAGACCAGCTGCACCAGTGCTAGCCAGGTCCTATACGCTCACAGTACATCCCTGAAGTGGCCTCCACCCTTAACGAGTCACCAGTCATCACGCTTGATCCATAAAGACGATTGATGTGCTGAGGACCACAACACACCTCCCGTTTACCTGAAGCAGAGGCCAAAGCAATGTGTTGGTCTCAGGAGGCCTCAATTACCAGGATCCTCCTTTCCAGGGACACGGGTCTCTACGCACGGCAAACACGTGGGTGATTTAGTCCTCAAGAGTAGCTAATAGCATCAGAGTGGCGAAAGCTACTCAAGGGGAGCCCACAACCTCTTACGAGGCAACCACACTGAGGGAGAAAAGGAAGAAAAAGCAGAAGAGTAGAGGAGAGAAGAAAAGAAAGAGGAGGACAGATCACTAGGGTACCTCGGGATTGTGACACCCGTGTTTACCTAAAGAAGGTAAACCCCCTGAGGGGGTTTTGAATGGAATTACAACCATTGCATCATTGTTTTCAGTATTTTGAGAACACATCGGTTAAAACATAGATGTCTAGAAAAATGTTATTTTTTCTGGCAGAACACCTTATTTGCAGTTGAGAACCGATTATAAATATTCAATTGTAATGCAGTCTCTGGAGACATGAAGACAAGTTGCCAGAACGGAACTACAGAAAAAGGCTTCGGTTCAATAACTTTTGCAGCATCACTTTTTGTCTGGATTCGGTTCCATGTTCAAATTGAAATACTATATGATTGTAAATGTTAGATAAAGCAAACAAGGATCTTAAAGCATAGTTTTAAGTTACGACAGTGTACTAAAATCATTTATAATTGGTTTCAAAACATTTGGATGTTATCGGTAAGTTACTATGTAAATAAGAGCGCATTAAGTATAAATATCTTTGAAAATAATTATTGACAAATTAATTCTATTTTAAAATTCTCACTCTCTGCATCGTAAGACAGAAAATAATAGGATTAAAGAAGTCAGTGTGCATCTCGGAGTGTAGTTCATTTCAAAACTTCACTGTAGTTAAACATTATTGAAAACGTAAAAAGACACTTTTCATTAAAAAATGTACATAAATAACATGATATTTAGTAGTTTGATGAATCTGCTTCCAATTTAAGAGAAGTAGAAAATAAAATTTCTGCATGAGCTAAATTATGTAATTTTCTGTCAGTATTTATCTTAGTTAAAGTTCAAAAGTGACATGCTGATCACTTATTTTCTCTACTGTTTAGAGTTTCTAAAATTAAAATAAGAGTGTTATTAAAGTAAAGTAATTTTGATTTTAATAATCACAAACAAGATAAAAAAAATTGTCTTTTAATTTCTTGAATTTTCACCATAAAGCTATCATGCTTTTAATCTTTGTGGTCCTCACGAGCTAAATTATGAAAAATATTCAAAATTACGAAAAGTGGAAACAGTGTTCCTCTACAATCTTTTTTCACAGCTCTGTATTTCTGTTTTTTCTTATGTAATCAATATCGCCGAGATTTTAACAACCGAAATGATTGCCGCGACTTCATTATCGTAATGGACTAAAAACTATCGCCAATTCCCGTCACGAGTCAGACGACGTGTAGATGACCCGAAGAAAACTTCTTGATGAAAGTGCATACACTTTTTATATATAGTTTTGTAAGGGTTAATTGTAGTTATGAAAAATTTCTTGATGAAAGTGCATACGCTTTTTATATATAATTTTGTAAGAGTTAATTGTAGCTATGAAAAACTTTTTAAATATTTATTATATTCACTATTTTCTCAAAATAGGAAATCTCAAAGGCAATTAATAAAATATTAATTATTTTAATCACTGATCTCATTTTAAAGACTATATCCTTTTTGTTGTAAAATTTATGAATACATACGAATCTAGTAAACACATAAAATATATGATAATCGTCAGAAGCTAATGAAATGAATAAAAGAAACTAATGTCAGATAATTAACAAGATTTTAGTCATTTTTTGTATAAATGAAGTAAGCAATCTACAATACACTCATGACATAGAGTAGAACAATAGCAAAAACAATCATTTGAAAGTATTTGATAAAACTATGTTTGCCACTTGACAATACGTTTTTTAAACTTTTTACCTTTTTATAAAGTGAAATATAAAGTAATATATAAACAAGGACTTTTATAAAAGTGCATTATTTCTGAAATAATCAACCAATATAAATTTTTTTCGAGAAATGTATATAAAAACCTCAAAGGATAACGGGGATTACTATATCTTTTGTGAATAGGGTAATTGAAATAAGATCATAAATTCAGGTGTCTATATAATTCAAGAATGTTTGGTTCTGAGAGTTAACTTTAATTGCATATTCCTGACATTTACGTTTCTGGTTTTCTTAAGTTAAATGTTATGAATGAAAATAAAATTTAAAATTGTCGGAGAAATCTACCTTCTTGAACTTATGGTGGTAAGAGAGATCAATATGTTAAATTTTAAGAAAACAATCTAATTTTGTTTCGTTTGTTCCTCAGCAGTTATTTTTTGGACACGAGACCTAAAATTTAAAATTAACTCTGAACAACTACAAACAACGATACCCAAAATAGAATTCAAACCCAAGGTATCTTTAACCGAAGGCTAGAGAGTTAACCCTTCAGCTGCATTGCCGTGACATCACTATTGCCTTCATGACATCGAATGTCTATCGATAAAATTAGATGACATAATATACTGAATGAAAAAAATGATTTCTTATTGCAAACTGTTTTACTTTCTTAGAGATGTATTGTGTTTGGAAATGCATCTATTTGTGATTTCAACGATGTGTGAAACATCAAGTTAATTTAATAAGGGAATTGGGTTCTAAAATTGGGAATTTAAAATGTTTAGTGGGTCTAATTACTTTATGGATTAAAAAAAAACTTTTTATTCAAAAGTCAGCGTTATAATTTGGTTGCTACAGAAAAGTGTGCTTTCCCTAAGAAATCAGATAAGACTTGGACTTTCAATTTGAAATTTAATCTGCCATGTTACAAATTCCAATCCAGAAAATGAAATGGAATCCACAAATTATTCACACAAACAGCAAATAGCTTTAAGATAACCAAAACTTTCTGTGTAGTCAGTTGGATTTCTGATCATGGGTTCTAAATTTATCAGAAACATCCACATCCGAGATGGAAAACTTGACTTCTTCAGGAAAGGCAAAATACTAGAAGCCAACCATTTGATTAAACCAAAAGCAACGTGTAAAACAAAATTTAATATATTCCTCTTTTTGAAGATAAGCCTGATAAGAAACTACTAAGAAACCATCTCATAAAGCTGAATTTATAATAAGCAAATTAGCCTGTTTCTACCTCTATTTTTAAAAAAGAATTTATATTCGTTCAATGTTTGGTCAATGATCCTATTAAAGTACCTATATGAGTTTCTTTTTGTTTTCCTTCTGACTGAATTTGTTTGAAATGAAATTTAAAATCACAATTTTAGAGTTGTCGACGAGAGGAAGAACTCCTCCAGTTTATAGTGCTGTATGGCTGCTAGAAGAAAACGAAAACTTATGTTTTCTGATGTTCAAAGAATAGCTTGTCATACCTTGATTTCGTGACGCTGCATTTTATATGTAGCCTAGTAAGCTACATATATGTAAGCTGTTTTAAAGCTTTCATGAAATCTTTATTTTAACATTTGAAATATCATTCAATGATTCTCTTTAGGTCTTAAAGAAAAAAAAATTTAAGGCCTTATTAATAAGTCGCAAAGGAGGAATCCTGGAAATCGCACAAGCAATCTCCCCAACAAATTTACAGGCAGGAGTCCGAAAAGCAGAATCCCTCTCTTATTGCTCAACTGTAAATGAGATTGAGTATGGCAACTTTTCCTCAGAAGAAAAATGTCCTATCACTAACTAACGGTCAGCCTTTTGACCAAAAAAGAGAGAATATTTTGCGAATAAATGCCTTTATATTAGGACTCGTGTGAAGCTCGTCTTCAGAAATAGCAATGAACCCAAAACACTAAATGCCAAAGATTATTAAATTATATTTGTTGTTTCATTGCATGAACTTACTATATATTATAATTTAATCTTTAGATAAAAATGTTGAATAAAATTATAAGAATTGTTTTTTGCGTTAGATTTAATTTTGGAGTCAAAAGTTCTCAATTTTAAATCTTAACACAAATTCCCATTCTATGAAACAGATTTTTGCGATATTAATAAATATTCATTTGCATGTTGACTAATGGTAAACATATAATTTTATTTTGTGTCATGCGGCTAAATTATTATTTAAGAATAAATTGTCCTTCCTCTCCTTTAAGGGATTGGTACTAAAAAGACAAAATTCAATGAATATAATAACAACGATTAGAATGCAATGCAGCACATGTGTTAGAAAATGTTTCCACGATTGTTTTACTTATAAAAATATATTTGGCAAAATAATGTGTGTATACGAAAAAATGTTGGCTATTTTTGACCTGCAAAAAGATGATACCTATTTTATTTCCTCGAAAACTAAAAAAAAATTATAAACTTTTATATGCAATTTAATCTGCAATGGCCTATTATACTTTCCTATCTAAAATAGGATATAACTTTACATTAAAAAGTAAAGAGAACAATTTTTTATAGAGAACCATTTTCCAGAAAACAACTACTAAAAACGAGTGATGTTTTTTTAAAATGTTTTATATTTATATTCACATCGAAATCAGTTTGAGTGATTTTCAAAGGAGATGCTCAGAAATTAAAATATGTTTAAAAATAAATCTTTGAACATACATAGGTTTGAGGAAAAATAATAGAGAAATGTACATCGATTTCGTAAATGCTATGAGATAAGCATTTTGAAGCTCAAAATTAAATTATATTTTTAAATATACTTGAATAGTCTAGCATTTTTATTTATTTTACATGAAATATCAATCGACCTAATTATAAATGATATTAGCTTTATACTATCAATCGTAGAAATTGATTATTCCAACTAAAAAAACTTATAGTTCTCTTGATCATTATATATATATGAATTTATATAATGATTTAAGATTGAAATATTAATCTTAGATATAAAATATTTTTAAAAAATTTAATTCAAAATATTTCTTAAAAGTGCAGACCTAATAAATTTAAAATGAAATTGGCATTATTATCTAAGAAATTTAGCAAAATATTTCTAAAATTAACGGAACTAAAAGACTTTCTAGGCATTTTATTACAATGTGTATATTTGTTGGATAGTATTATAAATAAAATTTTATGACAATACAATATTTATAACATAATTTAAATTAAAAAAATTTCAACAATGAATATCAGATTTTTAAAGCATTAAGAGCAATTATCGGATTGAGAGAAATCTGTCCTCATAATACCAATCCATTTTCGTTTCATTAATTTCTCAAATGAAAAAAATTCGTTATTTTTAACAACTATTTTAAAGCCAACAGTCGTAGTACTAGAAAGATTTATATCTTATTGTACAAAAATGCTTAATGTTAAAATCAGATTTAAACCTTTATGCTGTATAGATTTCTATGACAGACTCTGATTATGTAATCTGACCAAAATACACAGCAATATGAGAAATATATTTTTAAAAAATTTAAAGACTATTCTCTATTAAATTTTTTGGAATCGTACCTTCCTTTACAAAAAATTAGAGAAAAAGTCTTTGCTCAAAGATAAATTTCCTTAATATTCAAAGAAAAATGAAAAAAATATTTTTTTTATGATAAAAAAACGCATCAAAAAACGCTGTGTAAAAACCGAGACTTATCATGCAAAGAAAGGTTTAGTCCTTTTATTTTTTTTAATTAGTTTACATGATAAGTGTTCAGATGCTTAATGCTTTCTTTTAATAACGAATTCTGTAGCTTTTTTTGCACAATACAGATATATAGCGTATGCTTTGCTATTTGCATACACATTTCTTTATGGAGAAATGCCTAATATTATAATTTCTATAATAATGAACATGGCCTTAATCTGAGATGTAAAGGTCGTAATGGTATATCTCTTTTGTTAATCTCTGGTAAGGGGTTAGAAGCGAAATTACTAGTTATAAGTTAATTTCAGAATCAATTTAAAACTAAGCCGTTGAGATTTAACTGTCATGCAACTTAATATTTGTAATCCACTGTTTCATACATCTCTATATAAATGATATTATCTTATATTATTTCTTGAACAATGATATAATTCTGCTCTCATAAATTATTTTAGACTCATTTTTACAGCTTTGGATCTAATGCTTATATTGTATCATTCATCAAAGCTATTCCCCTATGCACACCTTACCTAAGTTCTCTTGTATTTTCGTAGATGAACTGATAATTTAGGATAGATCGGTACACCATTTTAATATTTGTATATTTATCATTGCAATGCTGCATTTGATGCTGTTCAAATGTTACATTGAACATTTTATTGCTATAAATTATTTCGAATGATATATATTAGTTGAAAGTTCTATTAAAATTTGGGCATTTAGCGTAACTTGAATGTCAGAGACTAAGAGTTCAAATTATATATATATATATATATATATATATATATATATATATATATATATATATATATATATATATATATATATATATATATATATATATATATATATATATTAAAATTTTATTGTTTTCCTTTTTATTATTACATGTAATTAAAATTACAAATTTGATTTTAATAATGAATTAAAAATATTAATTTGCATATTTAAAAGGAAACCTCAAATACGGAATCTCTCTTCGAAATTTATCGGCTTTTCAAAAGATGAACTTCATTTCCAAATTCACAATATTTATCATAGAATCGCAAGATGAAATTGTTTGTGTGCAAATAATGTATGAATAATATAGTACAAAGTTATTTGGGGAATTCACTTTAACTTAAATCATGAAAATGAGATTTATGTCAGCTAAGCACTTTTTAAATGATTTTTTATGGTCATTTAACAGCATTCAAAATTACATTTATTAATTAATTTCAAGATTAATCATAGAAGTTGCATTAAATTTAAGAAATCATACTATTTAATAAAATAGGATTTTAATTTGAATGATGAAAGAAAATTTATCATTATTTTGTTATTCTCAGATTTTTGTAAAAGCAAAACATTTTTTACCTTTGTTCATCAAACATTTTTCATCTTGCTAATTTGCGTTTTTTTTGTGATTACTTGGCTCATATCGAGACTTTAACAACAGCAATATAGGCCGCCTTCATTAATGAAACGGACTTAATAATTGCCAACTTCGATAAGGGGTCGAGCGACACGCAATTGTCAGACAGTTGCTGACCACTCACTCCGATTGCATACACTTTTTACATACATTTGTATATTAATGGAATTTAAAGTGATAGAGGTGGTTATGAAAAGATTTATGTATATTTTATTCAGCATTTGTCTAAGAGGAAGTGTTCAATGACTATTAATAAAACATTAAGAATAATATTTTAATGAACGATTTCGCTTTAAAGCATGCAATATTTTGAAGTAGTTATTTGAGGATACATAGAGATGCAATAAACAAGAATATAAAGTGATGGGCATAAAAACACTAATTATACAATGTGTTCTATAATTAATAAGTTTTTAGCTATTTATTTATATATATGTAGTACCCAAACTTAAGTATGATGATTTATATTACAATAGCCATGATGTAAGATAAAGCAAATATCACGTACGTAGCATGTAATTAAATTGTTCACCATTCCACCTTATATCTTCAAGTCTTTTAATATTTAATAATGTGAAAGATAAATTTAAATGTTTAACTAAGTAATCAATAAAAAAATTTCCATTATGTATATTATAATGTGGGTTTAATATAAATTTTATTTTTAAGAAATATATCTATATGTTTCTAATCCTGCTGTTCTTTTCGGGTTTTTATGATCCAAAGTAAAAGTTCATAAAAAATCTAGTACAGGTATAATTTTTTCAAACTTCTTAACATTTTTGGTAAAGTGTATAAAATATACTCTGAAGGGATTTATGTTTGTATTTCGAAGGGAAAATTTTTCAATTTATACATAATATATTATTTGAGTCATTAAACTAATGCAAAAAGAAATTATTTTTACTCATACTTGTTTACTTCTATATAGAATAATTTCAAAACAATAATAATAATATTGGTTTTCATAATTTATGCATTTTTGGAAACAGTTTCATTGACATATGTGTTTGGTCACATAACATAAAAGCTCATGTAAGGTAAAGTGTTTGATACGATTGAGGGGAGGAAATTATTTCCATTATTGCGATGTTTCTTTTTTTTCTGCTGCATTTCAATTTTCGGTGTACTCCAAAATCATTGTGACTCAATGTGAGGAAAAAAATTGGCTAATCGCATAAGTTTGAGTCACTTTGATGTTGCCGTTCTTTAATTAATACAGTGTGAAAATCGATATTCAATGATAATTTATTGAATGAGAATATCGAGTTATTACAAATTGATGGAAAAAACGTATCTTGGACTATGCTACAAAAGAATTATAATGATAATATAATATGAATAACTCTGATGATTAAAGCTGCTTCATTATTGTGAAAAATCAAATACCTTTCTTTGAAATCTACTATTAGCAGATAATGCAGGAGGAATTGTATTCATGCTTCATGAAACAAATTAACAATGAATCGAGTATATTTATCAAAAATAATATGAAAAACCAATGAGTTATTCTCGACTCCAGTTTCTTTTTTTTATATTAATGTACGATAGTCTCACAAGAAAAAACATAATAGTTTCTTTTACAAAACAATTTGTGGTAGTAACAAGATAATCACGCGTTGTTTCTCTATTGTAGAAAATTGACATGTGATTATAAAATTAATAGGTTGCTGAGGGTCATTTTGAATGGCAAGCAAGGTATTTTTAGTTAGCCCTGATTAATACCCAAGAAGTGATTTTATTGCGGAGTACACGTTGTAAACAACTGTGTAACGCTATCACCGAGCAGTATCCCCAAATAAAGTAAGAAAACATTTGGCTCACTGCAGTATGTACAGCAATTATTATTTTGTCTTCCTTTGATGATGCATTAGGTAGAAAAAAGGCAAATCGTGTGCTTTCAAAGATAAAGTCAAATATAGGAAGGGCACAATATCACCTACTTAGATAAATTCAAATTCCACATAAAGCATTCTGATAGCCATATGTAGATGAGAGGTAATGTAATCACTAAATTTCTTACATATTTTGTTCAATAGTTTCCTATCTTTAAATCACGATCGTGATTTTATAACAATATGATGTACGAACAGGTGCTATACATTGCTTTCTGGCCTTTCCTAACTTTGAGGATATTCAATTGTTGTCCGGATTTAAATGGTCTCCAGATCACGCACCAATTAAGGACATTTCGTCATAGCTTGCTGAGATAGTATCTTGACGTTCTAATTAGCGTTTATACATATTTTTTTCCTTTTTCCACAGTGTTCTAACTTTAATAACCGCTGGGGTATAACAGAACAAATTATTGTAAAATGAATGCTCAAAAATAATAATGTAAATTATCAGTTAAAAAAAATCTAAAAAGGTTGATTTTTTTTAGCAACAAAAATTTATAAAAATATCTCGTCCAGTGTTATCTCACATATTTGTGGTATATAAATCAGTTGATCAACTGACTACATATAAAAGAATTAAAAGAGAATAAAGGCTCTTGCTTAATTATCTACAATTATGTCCTTCCTCCTCTAGTATCATTTTCAATATTTATTTCATTTTCTCATGCTCTTCTATGGGAGCAAATAAATTTTGAAACCTTATGCATGCTAAATTTACAAATTAATGAATAGTTAACCTAAGTAAAAATCCCTGAGCTCTGCAATCTATTCCCATTTACTCTTTCGGAGATCCTTTTCCAACATAGGAATAAATTATGAGGGGAAGAGATTATAATGAGCCGTAACGACTTGGAAGACGAACGAAAAGTGGCTTTTGTTGTCAAGTAACTTCTTAATCAATTTCAACTAGGGGAGAAACAGAGTAAATAAATATTTTACGGGAGAAGTTTAAGAGTAATTTATGATTAATTAAGTGAAGAATTCAAAAGGTAGAATTGAATTTTGAAACGCTTAATTGGTTCCCTCGTGAATAAATGTGAGGAAAAATTATTAGGAAAAAAAAACATCTTTTAATTTTAGATAAGAAACAACTAGTTACTGGCAGAATTTCAGATTTATTCTGAAAAGAAAACTTACAAATTTAAAATAAACCAGCAGCAATAATTTTACTCAACAGAAATCAATTTAGAATAAGTTATTAGATTCAAATCTCTCTCTGTTGCATTTATGTTTACAAAACTTGATTTAAAATATTCAGTTTTTTTTATTTATTATAATAATACTTCTTTATTCCCTTTGTTGGACCTTTTATCGTGTTGCTTTTAATTAGATTAACATATTATTCCGCATCTATTATTTGCCCAGTTTCGAAGGCGTTCTTTCTCAGTTAAAATATAAAAATATTAGTACTTGAAATACCACTAAATTTTAGTATCAAACTATAACTAGAAGTAACACCGGGTATTAAAAGTTAAATATTGCTATTTCACCAAAATTTGTTATCTTTAAAAGACGCAATATTTTAATCGTAGAATCTTCAGAACTAATGCAGTGGATATCATTAGTGCATAAACGTTTCCTGCAGTAACAAAAATTATAAACACTGCAATACAATTTTTCCTTACCAACGATAATCAAATGATTCAAAACATGCATTATGAAGATTTAAATGTGTGATCTAAATTTCCAAACTAATTCATAGAAGTTAAAACAAACTATTACAGTTGCTATTAAATTTGTAAAATTTTCTCTTAAAATTTTATAAATATGATGATAAGTTAAAACTTTTTGTGTATATTTAAAATAGTTAAGTTACAAAGTTAGAAGTGTTGTATTACTATAATGAATATTATATATATATATATATTAATAAAAAGAATTGTATTCCTGTAACAAATATATTATAGTAATGCATTTCATTATTCTCGCATCAAATCTATCTTATTTCATCATTAATAATAAATTAAACATTCTGTCTTATAAAAGCCAATTTCTAAACACTCCTTTTTGCTAGGCCATTTTATTTAACATTATCAATACAATTAATTTCATATAATTTTGCTTAATTAATTGTGCATGTAATTATGAAATCACAGAAATAGAAAACAAGCATAAATAAAAAAAAAATCTTAGTGCATTTCGTACAGAATGCTTAAATTAAAAATATGTATACTTCAAAGAAACTTTACAGGTGAGTAATCATGGCTTTTTAAGTTAAATTTTGTTTTACACCGTAAATAAACTATCATAAATATCTTTTTCCTCTATTATTTATGCTCAAATATAAATATTTATATCTTAAAGTATATAAAATTCACAATACATTTGTTATGTGACTATAAAAGGAATTTTTGTCTTACGGAAAATCAACGGCATAATGCAGAAAATCGAATATTTTTGAAATTTAAATGTAAAGTATCCAAAATGAATTAAATAAGATTTCATGAATGTTTGTGAATTACAGTGACCACCTCATCACTATTTAATTTCCGAAGAAAATACCGATCTTTCATTATTTGATAAAAAAATACTAGGAGGAAACTAAAACTGCACTTTAATTTTAAAGGCCCCGACCGAAAAGTCAAAATTACAGAATTTTCTTAATGAATATTCTGTTTCAAAATGATATAATTAATAACAGATAATTATGATGCGTGTTCAGACAATGGTTTTAAAATATGAATATTATTACTTATAATTCCTTTTAAAGAAGTTGTTATATATAAGTTTATTACATAATTTCGGTTTGATTGGTCAGTAATATTTATTATTCTGACTGTGCATGTGATCACCGACTGACTAATGCCATTGCTTATTTGAACAATATATTAATATGTTGCACTTAATAAGAAAATCAAATTTGTATTTTATTTGTGATACTATTAGATGATTATATTAAGTGGTTATGCTTATGATAGGATCTCATAGCTATGAAATGACCGTTTTAAAAAAGTTAAACTATCATCTGCTTCGTTTATACAGTAATAGGAATTCAGGAATTACAGAAATTAAATTCTAATATATCTTTACGTATCAGATAATTTTCCTTTTAAAAACGAAAGTACTTCAATTTTACATCGAATAACAAAAGGGTGTTCATTAAAGTGTCAACCTGATGACACAGAGATGTGGATACCGTAATGGTTTAAGGCTATTACAAATTACCTTCGTACTTTTAGCATAAATTGTCTTTCTGAAGGTCTTTTCTTAGATACTGAGGCCTATTGATGCATCACAAGTGAGGATGGAAAAATAGAGGTACATGAGTAAGGGGTAGAGGTGCAATAGATACGTATTTCTTGTAGTTCAACATTTACTAGGTTCGAACTCTGGACTGACTGCTCTGAAGAGCGATGTTCTACTTGTATTCATTAGTGTTCTAAAAGGTATCCAATCATGCATTCTTGGATATTTACATGTAGAAAATGATAGTTATTCTCAATACAACAGGATATATTGGAAAAACTTCATGTTTCACTAGACATGTATGAACAAACTTAAGTTTATAGTGGATGAAAATACTAGATGAAGAAATATCACTAACAAACAAATGTATATTTAAAGCAATGACCTTTCTATAAGACACGTTGATCAATGAAGGATAATTTGTTGTAAAAATATAATCGCGAAATACATTTTGCAACACTTGCACTTTTTCCTCGAGAAATTTAACCCACTATACATTACTAAGTAAAATTTCATTCATCATGGAATAAAATTTTTCATTCAGCATCACATAATATGGAACTCCTAAAGAAATATCGGATTTTATGCCGACATGCAGAGACTCGTAACAATAATATAATTTTTGTTATTACATATATTGTACAGGAGCTCATGTCCCATTCTAAATTTCACGATGTAATCAAGACTCGTTTTTACCTCACCAATTTTTATCACCATAATAACATTCTCAAGAAATAAATTATCATGTCGAAAGACAATAAATCACAATCATTTAAATAATTTTGAAATTTATCTTGAGGCAGAGAAAACGGATTTACACTAGAGGAATATTCTGATAAAATAATGTCCCAGAATCCAAAGAGATCCAAATATTCATGAAGATCTTTGTTTGCAAACTTAATTTAATTATTTACTCGATAGCTATGCCTTCAATCATTACTATCTTTTTAAGAATTTATATATATTTGTTAAAATAAAATATTACATTGTATTCAAATACTCTCTCAGAGAAAAGGAAAGTTGTATTGATTAATTTGACTGTGATCTTTTTTCATTATTGTATAATACCTTTTACATTTTTTTAAGAAATATTCAGAGGAATTGTAACAAAAATATTAAATATTTCCCAGTACTGAATAACCTCATTTCATGACCTATATTGTAGTTTACATATTTTAATTATACCTAAAATTTTATAGATGTCATGATATTTTATTTACTATTTTTCTCATGTATATCATCGTTTTTATATGACCTATTCAAATACATTGACAAGCTCATGGTAAGGGCGAAAGGGTACAGCTTCTGTTGATCAAAGATCAGGAGCACCAGTGGTAGAAGTCTGACTTGGCTCCATTTACCTACTAGCTTTAGCTGGACATAGTGGGATGGCCTTCACGCCTAGGGTGACCCTACCAGTAGATAAACTCCCGACGTACTTCACCCATCCCATCCAGTGCCACCCCCCGCCACGATGAGGAGGCATAGTAGGACTTGGGGGGGAGCATTGATTGATTGCCTGGATTTCACTATGTAAGTGTTTCTTGAGAAACCTCTCCTTTTCCTCGATTTTTTGAAGGTTTACGGCCTCATGGATGCTATATCATATAAGATTAGTAACAACAAATACATTGAGACTAATTCATCCAACAATTAACTGTTGTGTAATATGCCTAATGCAGTAACTTGAGATCTTCTTCTGAACATTACTTTGATTCAACATATCATGTTGAAAAATGTGAAGAAATGGGCTGCCATAGTTTAGTTTAGTCATTCAGTTAAGTCTACAGTCGTTTACATTTCTGAAGATATTTACTGCTCTGCATTTACAGAGTCAACAAATGTATAATTCATTATACTCGAAAAGAGAATTATATTTACCATTCTAATTTATCGAATTATTCACCGATATTATCTATTTTTTTTAACCAATCACTGAGAATTTGAAGTAGTGACATTTCATTTCTAACCTTAGGGAAGGTTTGGTGCTGCTAAACATGATCATTTCTAATTAGATTAGTTTATATGGAGTACCTTATTTATGATATATAAAATATTCCATTTAATATCAATGCATGACTAAAACTGTTTCTGTCGTCTTTTCTACGCAATATGGCTTCATGAGTGCCTGCACCCAGGTTTAATTTTAATATTGTCTTCTGTCTGCTACATCAAAAATTTTTCACTTAAAGTAGCACCTATGAAGTCAGGTAAACTTTTCTATGTGTTCGTAAGCCCATAAAAAATGCAATCAATGTTGCAATTAATGTAAAATCACTCAAAATAAACTTAGTCATATTCTAAAACATGTAAGTTTTCTGAAGGAAAATTCTATCGTGCTGCCCACTCTATTATTTTTGTTATTGAATGAGGTATTGCTTGTCAGTTAAAAATCATTGTTTAAGGACCTCGATAATATCTGTGTCAAATGTAATCGCAGTTTGACACAGTTATGTGTGTCAAATCAATATTTTATACTGTGCATTTTTTAATTACACTTGTTGGTGTTGGGTAAGGAGCATTTAATTTTCATTAAATTCCGGTGAAAAAAATTGAATTTTTGATAATATTCTTTTTATGTAGATGTTCTATACACGATGCAATGGTCTCCTCTGTGCTTTGATATATTTTGTGATAATTTGAATAATTTTATAACAGAAATTTTCTCAAAATTAATAAAGCCCATCGAATAGAATTTCTTAGCATTATTCATTTAACAATATGAGACTAAGAAAGTGTTTCTTCAATTAGTCTGAAATAATGTTGATAATATAAATTTAATAATCAGGAAATAATCTTTAGAGTTTTTAGTTATTATCCTTTTTAAAAAATGCATTGTTCTACACATTTTAAATTCCGATACGTATATGTTTCTACTTAAAATTATAAATTCATTCAAATTAGTTAAAAGAAATTATTTTGAAAAAAAAATATTTATTTATTTTCAAATATAAATAATTTTTTCCTCATATATGATAAAAAACACAGAAATTTTAAATGTGTATTAATATCTTCATTTTTAGTTTCCTACAGATAATACAGTAAGAAAATTTAAAAAATGTAAGCAATATAATTTTTTGGAAATTCTTTGTATAAATTACAATTTGCAACAGATAAAATCAGATTGCTCTTTAAAAGAATATAGCAATAAAAGATAATTTAATTATTTGTATTTTCCACAATAATTAATTGCATTCATATTCACTTCTTTCATATTGCACAAAATTAAGAAGAGATTTTTTTTAAATTTATTTTTCTCTGGAATATTTCAATTCAGAATTTTTTAGTTCTCTACTTTGTTATTTTATTTCATACACTTCCAAAAATATTCTTATTTGGATGAAATTCACTTTATTTTGCATTTATTTAATTTGCCCAATTTGGCAATTATAATACTTTGCTGCAATTATTTGCAATCTTGCATGCCGTTAAAATTTGATAAAAATTTGTAATTCTTAACTTTTCTGGCAAACGTTGCTGCTTTTTGCGTAATGAAAATATTGGTATACCATCAAATACTGGCTTCTGTAATACATGGTGGTGTTTGTCGAGAAGGGATATTATAATTATTTATTCTTTTTACATGATTTCGAAAAAATTGGAAAAACAGAACTATATACAACATGCTTTAAAGAATATTGGAGAATAGAAGCTATATATAAGTGCATTTTAAAATATATATATATATATATATATATATATATATATATATATATATATATATATATATATATATATATATATATATATATATATATATATAACATGTATATGATTTTTCTATAAAATAATTATATAATCATTAGTGCACCATATATAGTTTTTTGAAGGTTTTTAAGAAGATTGTAATTAATACAGAGAATTTATATTTGTGAGCACGGTGTCTAAATCTTTTACAGTGTATATCGTGCTTTAAGTTATCAAGAAAAAAATGAATCGAAAGAAAATTCATTTAACAATATTTAAATTGATAAAAAAACAAAAATCAACAAATGATGTAACAAGAAATAACTTGTTAATAATTTTTATTTATTGTTTATTTTTTAATGATCATACATCTGTTTAACATTAAGCTTTTAGTTATTTGGGATAAAAGTAACCAAAACATTTGGAAGTGCACCACATTACCCCATAAGACGTACACAGCAGATACAATGACAGAGTTCAATTAAAGTGTGCGTCAAATGGATTTGTTTCTTAATATTATAACTATCATCTTTACAACTAAAAAGTTTATACTGTACCTTTGTTGAATTTTTGTGCTAGGTGTTAAATTGAGAACATCAGCAATGAAGGGAAAGAAACTTACTTCTCAGTATTAAGATCTATCTCATTAAAAAAATAAAATATACTTAGTTTCGAAATTTTGCTTTTAGTGCTTATAATTATTTTTAACCAACATCAAATCTCATTGTCAAGTTACTTATGTCATAATGTACACCATTTTATCACTTTGTATAAAGAATACAACATCAAACACCAAGAATAAAATCATGTGGCATTTTCTTCCTGTTAAATCAGTCAGTTCAGTGTAAGTGTGATGGTAAGGAAAAGGTACATATGGCATTGGACTTCCTTTTGGGGGGGGGGCTCTCACATTATTAATTTTTTTTAATGGTGTCCGTTAATATAGTTTTCTCACAAAAATAAGTTTTCTTTTACAAAGTAATTTTATCCATAAATATGTACTACAAATGTTCAAAAATCAAATCATTGATATATATTTGACTTTAATATATTAATAGTAGTTACAGTATAGTTAATAATGTAGTAATAAAATAGTTAAATGTTGTATAATATAGACATATAAAAAGCTTTTGATAAATACAGTTATCTTTTTACAGTTTCCTAAATTTACAGATATATGTAAACAGAGAAAGCCGAGCAATCAGGAATGAGGTGTCTGCTATTTTTTCGCACCAGACATTTGTCAGATTTATCATAAAAGCCTGGTTACAAATTTTTAGAAAATAAATAGTGAAAGAAAATGCAACTGAAAGCTATGTGATTTCAGCAAAAATATTTCTCCGTTATGACTATTTGTAATACCTTATTCATGATTAAAAGTAGTGAAAAGCTAAATTATTAAATATTTGTTACCAAATGTTTGTTACCAAATATTTGTCCAAATATTTGTTATATTTGTTGCTAAAAGATTAAATATTTGCATGGTTGGCTTTAAATACTGACGGAGGATATAGTTAAAATATGTGTATAATTGATTTTTTAAAATTTCAACTTTTTTATTTAAATATATCCAGTATAAAAAAAAGAAATGAGAATAAAAAGAACACCTTAATGTTATTCAAGATAGAAACCAATCTACGTAAATTGTTTTCTTAATTTAAATGTACGATTTAAATTTAAATTAAATCACTAAAAATCACAATTTTCCTTGTTTCAAACTGTTTGTTTATGTTGAATTTGTAATAAATTTCAAATTAATTGAAATATGTGAAGGTTGTGAGCTTTCGTCGGTTATTTAAATACAGTATAGTGTATAATAATTATATACAAAATATCCTCCATGGAAAGAGAATATATAAGAAAAGTGTAGAAAAAAATTAAAAAATAAATCAGTGCTTTATAGCAAGAGACTCCTTAAGAACATATGATAGACAATATAAATTTGACACAGTATGACTAAATCTCAAACTGATTATAGATAAATAGTTTATGATATCCAATCTTAACTAACAGATCACCTTTTCGAAATTCTGATGAAAGCTAATCAAGAGAAACACTGTTAACGCAGGACTTTTACTTCATCTGAATTCAGAATCGCTCTTATTTTTTTAATAGAAGAACAGTATTTGCTAGAAAGCTATAAGAAATTTCTATGAAAAAAGTAGGCATTGGCATTGTGCATACCATGAGTTACAAACTATGTTAACAAATACAACATTCAGACTTTAAAATATCTGTATCTTAAGTGATAAAAATTCATAAGAAAGTTGGCTTTTATTCAATGAGGAGAGCTGTTTTTTTAGACAGAGAATTGTTGCTTGCTTATATGAATGAAAAGAAACGTGTGCTCTATATTTTTAATTCATCATAGAGGAAGTTGATATTTCCATTAGGTTTACTTCCTCTCTTACAAAAGAAGATATGTCTTCAAATATGCTAAAACCAATGCTTTCAACTCTGGTCATTAAAATAATTAAGAGGACGTAAGGGATCACATTAATCAATCGTGTGCAATAAAAGCTGGGATGAAATAACTGATTTGATTGAAATATTCTTCTATAATATCAGCAGTGTCTAAATATCTTCACTTGGAAAATTATGAATAATAAATCCAAGTCTACAGCTTATCATAATTACCAATAATTCTTTAAATATCAGTATTTTACAAATATATGTAAGATGCATGCGCATCTAAAGCGGTAAGACGTGATCTACAGCATCTTCGTTTCTAAGTGCTGTCTGATACGTTTTGCAAAATGGCAATTGTTTGTAGTCCGATTTGTCATTGAAATTGGCAACTATTGTTAGGAACATAAAAACTCAAACAAAAATAAGCAATTGCGCAGTGAGGTTGTAGGAGGGCACACTCTTCCCATTGTCTATAATATTCAAACTATTTAACAGTTATTCTTAGTGAATAATAAGAATGTTATAAATATATACAATTCTCCTCGAGAAAAACAATTTACAAGAAAAATTATGCTTACCGAGAATTTTAATGCATAATACTTCGTTTTAAAAACGCTCTTTATATATATATATATATATATATATATTTATATATATTAAGAAAATCATTAAAATATGTGTGTCTGCGTGAGTGTGTGTCTGCGTGAGTGTGTGTCTGCGTGAGTGTGTGTGTGTCTGCGTGAGTGTGTGTGTGTCTGCGTGAGTGTGTGTGTGTCTGCGTGAGTGTGTGTGTGTGTGTCTGCTTGAGTGTGTGTGTGTGTGTGTGTCTGCTTGAGTGTGTGTGTGTGTGTGTGTCTGCTTGAGTGTGTGTGTGTGTGTGTGTCTGCTTGAGTGTGTGTGTGTGTGTGTCTGCTTGAGTGTGTGTGTGTGTGTGTGTCTGCTTGAGTGTGTGTGTGTGTGTGTGTCTGCTTGAGTGTGTGTGTGTGTGTCTGCTTGAGTGTGTGTGTGTGTGTGTGTCTGCTTGAGTGTGTGTGTGTGTGTCTGCTTGAGTGTGTGTGTGTGTGTGTGTCTGCGTGAGTGTGTGTGTGTGTGTCTGCGTGAGTGTGTGTGTGTGTCTGCGTGAGTGTGTGTGTGTCTGCGTGAGTGTGTGTGTGTCTGCGTGAGTGTGTGTGTGTGTCTGCGTGAGTGTGTGTGTCTGCGTGAGTGTGTGTGTGTGTCTGCGTGAGTGTGTGTGTGTCTGCGTGAGTGTGTGTGTGTGTCTGCGTGAGTGTGTGTGTGTATCAAATGTATAGAAAAATCCTTTTTTTCTTTTTAAATTTGGAGGTGCTACACAGACTCCTGTATACAATGTAATTCATCTTCAGTACTTCATTCCATTTTAATGATAAGTGTTTTAAATTCCGAAATTAGATACAGTTGATGTAATTCAGAATATATTTATTGTTTTCGCTTACATTCTTATTAAGTTTTCTTTCAGCATTATTCAATACAAACTTGTAATTCCAATTGTAAATTGTTATGATAAGAATAAAAATAGTGATCATGTTTTAAGTAAAGTGAATCAAAATATTTAGACTTCATTTTCTCAAAAATTTAAGGTATATTAAAAATTCAAACATTTCATAAACCTCAAGCTAACAGATACTATTCGAAACATTATGTCTTTAAAATTTTCAATGAAACATTGAAGTGGCTTATAGCACGAATATCTAATGCATCAAATATACTAACATGGAATCAATGGTATATGAAAAATCATTGTGGGAAAAATTTAGGCAAAAAGTGTGCTACAAAGCAATGAGATTGCAGCAAAACATTTATCTCCTTTTATATAGTCTCCTAAATGGTTTACATAAAGTAAGAAGCTCAAAGGATAAAAATATTTTACCATATCGAATATTTAAGATACTAAAATAAAATTGATTTATCTTGATTGACTATTCAAATCACAAGTATGTTATAAACTATTCTATAAATTTGATTTCAAAAAGTTATAGACTGTGAAAAATGTTATTGACAAATACCTTACTGATAAGTTCATAAAATCAAACGCAGTGTTATGCGAAAACTCCAAAGCGATTAAGAGCTTAGTTTTTATGTATAAAGTTGGTATATATTAAAAAACAAATTTTATTTATTCTAATAATTTGTGTTTTTAAATTATAGGTGCTCTTCAAGTCTTGATAAATTATGCAGAAGAAGCAGAAAATTAAAGACCGGTAGTTCTTAGAAATACAATTAAATGAAATATATTATCTGAATATTGTAAAGATATATGTATTATCTCAAATACAATTTTTAGGATAAACTGTTCCACTGTCTAGTTAGTTTGCTTGTTTTCTACTTGATTTTTCCTTAGCATATTAATTTTAACTTAATATAATGTAATTTTCATCATAAGCAATGATTTGTAATTTTGCTAAATAGTATAATTGTTACTTGAAAATACAAATTTATTTCACTATTAAATTTTAATATAGAGTGAAAATTAGTGAATTTTAATCATAATAAATATATTTATATAATATGCAATAATATAGTTTTAAATGGAAAGAATATATGCATGAATAGGAATAATGTAAAATAGTCTATTTTCAATGTAACAATTGAAAATAAAAATTACAGTTTTCAATATGCGAGCTAAAAAATGCACACAAATTTATAAAGAGTCACTAAGATTTAGCAAAAAAGTTTGATCTGCCAAGCTTGATCCAACATTGTCGATCCAGATTAGTTCAATGACCAAATATAGACAGTCCATGATTGGGCAAATTTTTATCACCAGTAATACAACACCCATTACCGACTGAGTGTGATGAAGCAGTCATAAAACAATTACTGATTTCTGAGGTATAATCACTTGTATTTCATTATTAAAGTATTAATATTTTAAAAATATGTTATCAAATGGTAAAAAAAATTATTTAAGTAAATTTTAGTACTTATTCAGTGTATCTTCCCTTGTCTTTCTACCTTATATTAGGACTATACTGTAGTTTACGTACTTTAATTTTATTAAAAAAAAACTGCTTAAGTTCTTATTAATTATATAAAATCTACTGTAAATAGTTTATATATTTTTCACTTTATCAATTTTTTATATTTACTATAGCTGAAAGAAACCATAATGCTTACTACTGTCATGCTGTAAGATTTAAAATTAAATCATTGGACTAAAATATAATTATTAATATTTTATCAAGTCTGAATATTTACAAGTAATCCTGAATATACAATATATGTTTTAAAGATTTTTGTAACAACCATTAAATCCTTAAATTCCTTTAATTTGCAAATATATATAAGGTGTGTATGTAGATTCAAAAGGAAATGAGAGCGTTCTGCAACTCTCTTCTGTGTGTTGTCTGATTCCATCTCGGAAGTCAGTAATTGTTTGATGACCGATTCATCCCTGATGTCGGCAAATGGTGCTATGCTTAATGGCAGCTATTATAAAAGTAATAAGAAATAGAAATGAAACAGAAGAAAGTGTTTGTTGCAGAGTACTCATCCCTTTTTCTACCTCGGATTCAATAGCTAGATTCGAATAATCATTCTAAAAAGAGTAGTTGAAAAGCAACATTGTAAACAGGTTGCAGCAGAACACTCTTTCTTTTTCTTTGTCTGAAATGTTTTACGTAATTTCAATTAGTGGTCAGCATTAAGATTAAATATATCTGACCACTTGCAAAAAGTAGAAATTGCAATAATTGTGATTTAAATATAATGAATTTAAAGGTGATTTTTAAATATATTGAAATAAATGAAATTAAAATCACAAAACTACTTTATTTTTGTAATATTCTTAAACTTTAAAAAACCTAGACTGTAGAGAATATAATTAATAAGCTTATTACTTATTAATTTTTATCATAATAGTGATAAGAAATGCATTGGAGTACTTAGTTCAAAAATTAATTTTCCACAATTTTTCCTCATACCTAAACAATCTCATTCTTAAAAATATTGAATTCGACAACACTGAATTAGAAAAAATTAAAGTAGGAAAACTAAAATATATTTTTTATGTATTCACTGAAGTTTTTTGTTCTATTAAGCAAAAATATTGCATAGTTGATGTATTTCCAAGCACTTTTTCAATAACCTATATTGAAAATAGCTTATTAGTTAAGCTCATTTTAAGAAATATTAGTATCTATTCTTTCGCGAATTTATTAAATGCATTCTATAAATAGAACTATTTTTTTACCAATATCTATTTAGAAAATAATCATTTTAAATCACTTGATAATTAAAAAATGATAAGCAAATGTTCCACTTGCCAAAGTGATTAGCAGCACTTTCAGTTTTTTTTTCAATTTTAATGCCCAAGGTTATATGCAATTTATAAAAGAGTAAATATGTTCACACGTCAAATTACATTGATAATTAGAAAACGGGATAATATAGAGAGTGTCAGTATAAAAAAATTCGGATATGTATGTATATAATATTTCTTTTCGAAAATAGTGAAAGGATATATAGCCAATATAGTTGAAGCCAATATAGTTGAATACATCAAAATTCGTTTAATGACATTGTTACTTATCAGTTTCATGTGAAAGTTCTTCTTTCAGAAAAGGGAATAAGCCAAATATTTTAGTCAATTTCAAATATCAAATGTTACAAAACTGCCAAGACATAATACATTTCAATCATTTTTGGAATGCATTGTAACAAAATAGCAACAATACTTTCTAATGTGTGGAAAATCAAATGATATCGAAAATAATATTTCCAAATAAATTGGAAACATTTTCATTTAAAAATATCAATAACCCATGAAACAATTAGAAAGATTGAGAATTTTCTAAATTTAGAATACATTCCAAATAAAAAATCAATCTCATGAAACTTGACAAAAATCAATTATACCACTCAATTACACAATTATACCACTAAGACAATTAAATAGTGGCATTTCAGAAAACAGATTTACTTTTTCATGGCTTTCCGAAATGCATTTGTTACATTAAAAAATATTTTGCTTATTATAAATCATAATTATTACTTAATTTACTTTCTATATTTTTATACCCACAACAAATCAATACAAATTTAAACCACACGAAAAATATTAGTGTTTATTATCCCATCCTAAATTTTATGAAGATACATTATTCTCCTTCAATTTTCCTTACAACAGTGGCATGCTTATAGACTTATTGACTGGAAAATAAGAAAATTAATATCATAAATTTAAATTTTTTTATGAAATAAATTCATTAACATAATCAAAATAATTGGCATTTTACAAATAAGCAGATAAAAGAAACTAACAAAATCAAATTATTTTTAATGACATCAAAATTTGAGATTCATTCTTAATTATTTACATTTTTATCAAGTATTTTATTTAATAATTTTTATCATGAGAATTATTTACATGTATTTATATAAATTTTTTAATGAAATACTCTTTCAAGTAAATGCAATTCTTTATTAATTACTAACATAACATTTTACATTTCATGTGATAAAATTTTCAGATTTTAAAAATATATTGTGGAATGGTAAAAAAATGGCGTAAATATTTTTCAGTATTTTATGCTATTTTTGTTCTATGTTCTACTACGTCTGTACTTCAGTTTATGTGTGCCCTTTATTTCAAAAATGTCTAAGATCTTGCTAATCATGTAAAATCTTATATAGTTTCTCATACTTTTAATCGCATTTTTATGATTTCTGTATCATTAAGTATAACTAAATATATTTAATATTAAACTGTTGTATGCTTTGAAAGGAAATCGCGCGCGTACGTTGACTAAAATATAATTGTTAATATTTTATCAACTCAATGAATTTTTAAAAAAATCCCGAATATGTGTGTGTGAAGTATACGTTTAAAGGATTTTCATACCAAGCACTAACTTCTTAAATTTCTTTATTTTCCAAGTATATGTTAAAAACGAATACCGTATTAACTTTAATGAATATTCGTCATCCCTCTTCTGCGTATTATTCGAGTACTCGTTGAAAGTCGGTATTTTTTTGAGGACTGAATTCGGCAATGGGTTCTATTCTTAATAGCTCAGTGCGAGTAATTATTCTAAAAAAATAATAGAAAAAGAAAAAAAAACGGATTGATGCAAAGCGATTGTAGTAGAGTACTTTTCCCACTTTAAAGTTTTGAGTATTAATTTTGCATAGAGAAGCATAAAAATTAAAAACATATTACATTTTTGAAAATGTAAGAAATTGAAAGAGAAATATATAAATATGATATACGAGGTGCAAAGGTACATATAAAATAATATTTGATAGCCACCTTGTACCATTAAGATGTAAATGATTAACAGTGTAAAGATTAACAGTTGCATGATGTTCAAATCGTCACGGCAGTTATTCTTTTTCCAATAAATTTTCAAATAACCTCTCGAACTTATAAATATTATGAACCAAGATAGATATCTATTACAACAATAAGACTTAAACTTCTAATATGTTTGGAAACAAGCTTTTAAATTACTGAAATTATAATATTCAGCAGAGCTCTATAAAGAAATTTATATACAAGAAACAAAATTGTATGATACATGTCTGGCATTGTTAATCGAAAACGCCAATAAACGCTCTAATAACATCTGAATTGTATTCACATATAAGCTGAATAAAAGGAACTAAGCATTGTTTAGTTTTAGCTTTTAAGCAGGGATTTCTTATATGTTTAAAGGAGATACAAAAAAGAAAATCACAATATATTTAATTTAGTATGAGAAAATGTGACCGCTGTTCATAGGTTCTCTCCAACTTTTGTAAAAGATGTACTTTCAAGAAAGCTATAAGGCTTGTCTTGAAGTTTTTCAAAATATCACTTTCATATTCCGTTCTATTATATAACCAGTTCTATTATATAAGTGTCATCAACAATCTTGTTCAGTTATTGACTATTACTCCATAATCACAACATTAGACATATATTATTGGATATATATGAAAAATTATTAGTGAAGTAGAACATTAAAACTTTTTCAAAGCTTTCGCTTTATTCCTTGATTATGTGGAGAATCAATCCTATAAATGAAAAAAAAGTTTCAAAACTGAAACGAAGGAGAGTGTTCTACTGTTATCTCACGCCTGCATATTAACATTCTTTGTTATGTTAATCTAGTTAAATAACAAAATAAAACGAACACATTGAGAAAGAGAGGTGAATAGATATTTGTCCAATTTAGTTTTATAAAATAGTGCAACTGATCTAATACTCCTTTAATCATATTTTTTCACCCTCTAAATGTTATTTTTATTTTAATCAATGCATAAAGAAATGGAGCAGTCTTCTTATAATTTAAAATTTTAAATCCTTCATTTTAACAACACTCCTATTTTTTTTAAAAAAAAAAATTAGAAATATATTTTTAAACGACTTTTCCTAGTTAAAAACTGAAATTGTTTTAAAGTAATTGTGCAATTAAATTTTTTAATTAACTTATATAATAAATAATATTTATTCACAAGAGTTATCATCTCAATTAGTAGCATATGCTATTAAAATAGCAATTTATTTAGTTCTTATTTTAAGATTAATATTTACTTATATTAATAAGTTATTTTTTATTTATTAATAAAATGAAAAAGCAGAGAAATTTCTTTTTTTTAGTATAGTACCAATACAACGCGACGAACAATTATAAATGGTAAAATAAAAATGTGAAATCATGCACACAAGAGGAAAAATAATGTAAGCATCCACAAGTATATTTATTTAAATAAAATAATTTCAAAAAGAAATTATTAAACTATATTTTTAAAATTGGAAACAATTAAAGATGTTCAACAGAATCATTAAATTTTGTAGGCTAACACTCAAAATTTATAAATAGTATAAAAATTATAGGTTTTGAAATTTTCAATACTTTTAAATTTTTTTTCTAAATTCAATGAGCGTATCGTGAATATTGATCATAAACAAAATTGGATTGTTATGAAATTCACTTGTTTATGCTGTAAGAGGCCATTTATACTAGATTTTAATTATAACCCCAAGGTATATAGATAGCGACATCAAACACACACGTACGAAAAAGTTTGACCACAAACGTAATGATGAAAAAAAAAAAAAAAACATCAAGATACAATGGAATGGGGACATGTCAAAGGATTGAATATTATTTATTTATAATTTTTTAAAAAGAGTAATACAAAGCCGTTGTATTATATACTTAAAGCTCAAAAATATGAGATTGTTTCTTATCTTTTTCATAGAAATCTTTCTCTGTGAAAAAATGAATAGTTAAAATATATTAATTTGACTTTCTTTAATTTGACGAGTATAACTTCCATAAAAAATCAAAATTTTTCTATGTACAAAGCATCTAACGCAGAAAATTTCGACTGTTTTAGGACGGTTTAGTCACAAATCCGGTCTCATTTTGGACTTTCCATCAACAGTTCTTGATTTCAATTTGCACTTCAATCTAAAAAGTGTTACTAGTTCGCCTGGCCAAAAATATCACTGCTATGAATCATCCAAATAAATTCTTAAGATTTTGAATGAAAAATGCCTTTTATCCATGAAATAATCAGACACATTGAAGATTTTCTGAATTTCCAATTTTACAACACATTTTGAACATAATAACCAATTTTATGGTCCAAGTCACCAATTACATAATTATATTGTAATACCCAATAAGTACTTGAGTTTTAGGAAAAGAGTTACTTTTCTTATGATTATCAAATATGTATCTGATAAAACAAAAATGATTTGACTATATTATTTTTTTACTAAAATAATATATAAAATTCTACATTATATTATTTTGACTTATAATTTTTCTTTTTTAATCCCTTTATTTTCAATAGCTTTATCTTTAACTATCGTACATCAATAAGAAAGTAAAATCTCAAATTTCTTGAAGACATATTATTCTATATCAATATTCCTTTTCACAACGGAATTCTCTTGAAATAAATTGGTAAGAAAATAAAGAGTTAATTTCATAAATTTGAATTTTTTATGAATTTTATATTAAAAAGCAGTAAATTTTGACTGGCGTTTGTAAAACATTCTGATAAATTAGCCCCATCGAAACGAAATATCTTGAAGACCATGAAACTAGAACTTTTACTAATAATTTATTTAGATATTTCAGAAAATTTATTAAAAAACTATCTAAAAATAATCCGATTTCTTAAGAAATATTTAAATATATTGTGCAATAATTTACACAGTTCACTTTAAAAAGTATCAAGATTTCAAAAATTTATTTTATAATGATAAAAATATTTCTCTTAAATACTTTTCAATAAAAATTGCTTATTTTTTTTCCCATTGTCGTTCTATCTTATGTTATGGTTATACTGTAGTTTACGCATATTATTTACATAAAAAAATAGGAAAGACGTAGTTAATTTTAATACTTAAATAATAAGTATATTTTGCTCTCTTTATCGCAATTTTATGTTTCGTGTATCAATAAGAACCTATAAATGCTAACCATTAACATTTTTTGTAAGCTTTAAATTTAAATCATTCACTAAAATATAATTTCAATATTTATAAACTCCTTAAATACATTTAAAAATCCTGAAACACTATACATTTTACAGATTTTATAACTATCATTTACTCATTAACTTCCTTTAGTTCGCTAATATATGTAAGATGCTTACATACCCCTAACAGGAATGAGTGTTCCGCAGCTCTGTTAGGTGTGTTGCCCGATTCCTCCACGGAAGTCAGTAATTGTTTGATAACTGATTCATCAATGAAAGCGGCAATGGGTGCCATGCTAACTGCTAGAAGATTGCAATTAAGCAAAAAGAAGGAAAACTGAAAAAAATTAGCAACAAGCAAACAGGTTACAGCGGAGCGTTCTTCCCTTTTTATATTTTTGAATGGATTACATATTTTCTCTTAGTGATTAGCACAAAGATTACAAATCTATTGCCACACATTTCTAAAAAGTCAGAAATTGAAGTAAAAATGATTTATACCTTGGTTCAATTTAAAATGGAAACTATTTTTATTTTGTGATATTCTTAAATTTTGAAAAGCCTAGACTGTAGAGGATATCATTATATAATGAATATTTTATTAATTTAATTTTTATTCTAACGCAGATATATAGGAAATTCATTCGAGTATTCAGACTTTAATTTTTTCAGAATTTTTTCTCATACTCTAAACAATCCCACTCTTATTGTATTTAGTTGTACTGAAATATTTACCAATGCTTTGAAATATTTCACTCAGTAAAAAATAACATACTACGAAAAATTTAAATATTTGTAATATGAATTTGCTGAAAGTATTCGTTATTGTTTTTTAAACAACAACGAATACTTTAAAATATACTTATAAATAAGAATACTTATAAAGTATTGCATATTTTATATATTTTCAAACACTTCTGCAATATTCTATATTAAAAATATATATAATTTAATTATTTGCTGTGCACTTTCTAGGAATATTAGTTATGAATCTTTTCTTTTGCATTTAGTAAATATATTCTATGATTAGAGTTACATCTTTTACCAATCCCGATTAAGAAAATAATCATCTTAAATCATTTGATAATCAAACAATGATAAGCTGATGTTTCACTTGGAACAACACTATCAGAATTTTTTTCACTTTTAATGCCTGAGCTATATATAATTTTTAAGTGCATATATTCTGAACCAATTTAACTTATAATAAGAAAACAATCTCAAAAGCCAAGAATATAAATATATTAATTATTTTTACTTACTCTCTTATAATATTTTCGAATTATTCTCTTAAGACTGAATAAATTTGCTTAAGGAAGTACTGACCTCTTAGATATTTTCCACAAAGGAATTGTCTCAGATCACTTGAAAGTGAATATACACTCTCACTGTGTACAATATTATACTCATGTTATGCTCAATATTATACTTACATTCGCAATCACTGGAACATAGGTATTTTCACTTGTAAATAGATTTTATATATCGGATTATCATAGCGGGAACGGAACTTGAAACATGAAGATACACCGAGAAAGTGCTTACCGCGCGAGCAAAATAACATAAAAGAACTATAGACATTATAACAAGACTAAGAAAAGGTAAAATGGGATACGATATTGAAAGGTATCAGTATAAAAAAATGGAGAGATGTATGTAATATTTCTTTTAATAAGTAGAGATACGAAGCCGATATATTTGAATGCTACAAAATTCATTTAGTGTGGAAATGTTACTTATCAATTACAAATATAATTCCTTCTTTTGGAACAGGGAATAAATTGGGTCAACTTCTGTCTTCAGGGGTACAAAACTCTGAGCATAATAAAATTACAACAATAAATCAAAAAGAAAACCGAATAATATTGAAAAAAATACTTCCAAATAAATTATGAATTTTTTCAATGAAATACATCAATGATCCATTAAACAAATAGACCGATTGAACATTTTCTAAATTTACAAAACAATTTAAATAAGAATTAACTGATGATTTACTTGTCTGAAATCACAAATTACATAATTATATCATTACGACTAATAAATAGTTGCTTTACAGAAAACTGAATAATTTTTCTGATACGTATTTCTTATTTTAAATATTATTTGGTTAATTGTAAAGCATATTTGTTATTCCCTTTACTTTTGATAGATATATATCCACTACAAACCAATGAAAGTTTAAACAACATAAAAAAAAGTTAGTGTTCTTACACTATCCCTAATTTCTTGATGACACTTTATCCTCCATTTTTTTTACAACGATGGAAACAATGGTATTCTCATTCAGTAAATAGAGATGAGAATAAGACTATTAATATCATAAATTTGATTTTTTTTATGTGAAATTGATATTAAAAAATGGTTTGATTAGCATTTCAGAAATAATCTGATGATATAAAGTAACCGAACCGAATTACTTTGAACATCACAGAATTTAGAGATTTATCCTTAATTTGTTTGCAATTCTAAGCAAAATTGTCTTTAATGATTTCTGTCTTTAGAATTATTTACATGTTTTTATTAGATAGAATTTGTAATAAAATGCTATTTCAGTTGAAAGCCATTCTTAATGTTTAGTAACATAATATTTTATATTTTACTTGATTTTATATTCAGACTTTTAAAATTTATTTTGGAATTGTAAGAAGTACGTAATCAATTAATTTTCAATATTTTTTCCGTATTTTATGCTATTGCTTTTCTATCTTATATTACGGCTATACTTTAATTTACGTACTTCACAATTATATAAAAAAAACATCTTAGAGACCGTATTAGTTACAAAATGTCTTGTACAGTTTCTTATGCCTTTCTCCAAGTTTTAATGATTTCTATATCCGTAAATATAAATAAATGTTTTATATAAATATGTTGAATGCTTTAAAAGGAAATTATATTGACTAAAATAAAGTTTTTAACAAGTTGGCAAATTTTTGAATATTTAAAAAAAAATCCTTGGTTCCCGAATTTAAGAAAAAATAATACTGCTTACGTTTCAAAGACTTTTATAACAAAAACACTATTTTAAGTTCCTTTAATTTGTAAATACATGTTAAAAGCATACATAGTATTAACAGTAATAAGTATTTTGCAGCTCTTTCAAGCATTTTAACTTATCTAACAAGGAAGTCTGAAAATTTTGCTATGCTTAATGGCTTGAATTTAGTCAATTAAATATTATAGGAAAATAAACATAAAGTACAATAGGAAGTACACTAGTTCTCAACAAAGTTCTTTTCACCTTTTATCGAGTTTCTAATGTTTTACGTAAAGTAAAATTAGTCAACGCAAAGATTTGAAATGTGCTACATTTTTAAAATCTAAAAAAACCAAAGAAAAATCATTCATATTGTTTCAGTAATAAAATCGAAACTACTTTATTTTAACAATATTTTTGACAGTAGAGAATGAAATTGATAAAATTTCGTCTTTCCGGTGTGTTGATGACTGTATCTAAATACTAACGTGGGAAATGACATAAAAAGTGTTACTTGTTGATAAGTTTTCTCATATTTCCCCAAACTGAGAGGAAATCCTCCAAACTACTAATTTGTGATATTCATATTGTGTTTACGAACTATGCTCGCATTTTAACTAAGGGAAAATTTTATTAATTTTGAGGTAAAATATGTTTGATTTAATAAAATAATTAGCTTTTAAAAAAAACCTTCCTTGAATATTTTTTTATCCATTATAGTATTCAGTTTATCAATTTTAATTTCATGTTATAATGGTAAGCAGGAAAATAGGCTGAAAAAATATTTAAATAAAGCAACTCAAAATATTTTGATTTTACTTTTTTAAACTAAGTGAACGTTAAATGTATAAATATATATAAAACCTCATGCTAACATATACCATTCGAAACATTTTACACCCCACTAAAATCATAAATAAATATTTTAAATGAATTCGAATACAACTATCCAACTCTGAATATATAAATATTAAACGATCTAACATGGACACTAATATACAGTCAATTGATTTACTCAAGGGGAAGAGAGCTTAGTATATAAAATTCTCAGAGGAATGCGAGTGATAAGCGATGGCATATGAACAAGACAACAAACAAAGATCGTGCATGTAATGATACTTAAAAACAGACTTTTAAAATTGATGAAGACTGCTAAGAGGCACATGATTGCAAATATAAAGTTGCACGATGGTTAATTGTCCACGACAAAAAGTGGTAATGGCTTTTCAAATCAATTTTCAAATAATTTATCCTCCTCTTGAATCCCTAGTAAATATTAACCAAAATATATACTTCTAAAAGAGTAGACTATAAATTCAGCTCATATTATGCACACTATTTTTAAGACGGAAGTCTATATACATATCTATCTATCTATCTATCTATCTATCTATCTATCTATATATATATATATATATATATATATATATATATATATATATATATATATATATATATATATATATATATATATATATATATATATATATATATATATATATATATATATGGAAGAAAAATCTGTAAAATCTGTATGATAGTTGTCTGGGGGGGTATTTTAAAGCGATGTTGCCACTAAACGCATTAACACAAGCGCAGTAAAATAAGAAAGTTAAAGAAAGTAAATATATTCATCAGTTTCAGCTTTTACACAGTGATTCTTAAAGAGAATCGCATATGAATAAAAAATTTTCATAACCTTTCATTTAACATGCAGAAACAGAGTGAGTGATCATAGGTGCTGTTTTGTAAAAAGTTTTATATTTTCAAGGAAGTTGACACACTTGTTTAAAAGTTTTGTGTACATATTTTAAATTTCTTAAAATTATAATTACAATATCTCAATTTAGCTTGATCCCAATTCATATAATCAGAAAAAAAACAAAACATCTGTCATCTTGTGAATGGCCTTAAAATACAAGAGAAGTTACATATTTTTCCTGACAGAAAAACTAATAAAATAAAAAGTTCATGTATCATTAAGACATTTTATTTCTAATACATGATTCTAATATTAGTGTAATGCCTTTGCTTCATCACTTTTTCAACATAGATAAAATATACATGGATCAAATTTCGTTAAATATAACACTTTTCAGCACAAAAAAAAATCATCCATACTAATTGACATTTATTTCATGATTACAACATTTGTCATACATTCCTTTACTGAAGTATTCAGAATAGTTTAAAGTTAAATCTCTTTTAAAGCAGTCAGTTCATGCATAGCTTTTGTGGAATCAATCATATAATTAAAGTATTTATGTTTGAAACTACGATGAATAATTTCTCGTCATGACAAGATCAGGTATTAACATTCTCTTCGTAGCAATAATATAAATAAAATAAAGTAATATAAATACATTAAGAAAATGTGATGCAGTAGGATGAGCAAAGCTCTCTCTGTCCAATTTTGCGAGTGTAAAAATAATTTGATTTTTGTAACATTTTCCACCTACTAAATGCAATTTTTTATTCTGATCAATACTCAAAGAAAATAATCACAGTACTTATATCATAAATTTAAAATCCTTAGTTTACTCAATACTTATGTATTTAAAAATACGAAATTAATTTTTTAATTTCTTTTCCTTATAATAAATTAGAAATGCTTTAAACCACTAAATTTTTAAATTAATTTATTTTATAAAAAAATATTTCACAAGTATTTAAGAAACCAATTTACATTTCAAGTGATTTCAAGATTCAAATCCACTCGTATAAAATAGAATAATTTTTGAATAATGAAAGCGTTGAAATACTAGAGTCTGTATTGTGGCATCAATACGTCTCCGTAGTCTGTGCAATTCAAGGTAAATAAAGGGAAATTTAGACTCATACACGCAATGAAAAGTAATCTGAACATGCATGTGTGAAATTTTAAATATAATAGTTTCAAATTTTAATTTTGTGAAAATACTAAATTATTAAAATTAGTTATACTTAAAGATCTTCAGTGAAGTCCTTAAATTTGTTTGGATACCATTAGAAAGCTTTAAGTATGTACAGATTTTGAAATTTTCACTAACGGGACATTTAATGCCTATCTGAACACACAAAACACAAATGCACTTTAGGATTTTCTTCGACTTTAAGTTGATTTCATACAGTCGAAGAAAAACCTAAAGTTCTTTCAAATTTATATGACATTTTTATGCTATATAAAAAATAAGAAAACATTTGCGTTATTTTACATCCCTGCAATCAGTTTCTGCTCACACTGAACGACTGGAATGTTTTATAAAAATTAAATATGATTGAATAACATGAACATCTCCTTCTGTTGCGGGGATCGAATAACATAACTTTTTCAATGTAATTCAGAATATTAACCCTTATTTATTTTCTCAGTGTATTCTTATATAAATCCACAAGAAAGAGAGATAAGACCAAAAACATACTTAATTATTAGTTACAACTATAATTTTCAATGAAAGAGTTGATACTGTTGAGTAATTTATTTTTTATAACAAGTAACCATTTGCAAACTTTTTAATAAAACCTTTTACTTAAGTTCTTTTTAATTTTGTAAACATTTATTTTAAAAGAAAAAATATATTTTAAATATATAATTATAATGCGGAGTAAAATATTTTTTAAAAAAAACTTTAACATTCAGACACTTATTTTTCTATTTAAATAACTAAAATTTGTTTCATCAGTGCACTTATTAAGATCTTATTTTCCGCAAAGTAAATATAAAAAATTATTCAATACATTATTGGCAAAAATGTCACACATATATGTGTTACGTTTAGTACCTAAAAAAAGCCCCAATAATATAAAATCAGATTTTACAAATCCTCTTTACTCAGCTTTGTGCTGTGAAATCAGTGTGCCTAATAGCATGACACCGTATTTCAAGTTACAATTAAAATTTCACCTAATTTTTTTCAGATCATTTACGATATGTGCTAAAATATTTTCAGCAAGTATTTTTTATGAATGTATAGTAAGATTCAATATTTCAATTTTCTAATGAACGAAAAAAGTATGAAATAGTTTCTTTATCTTAATAATACTTAAAACAATTTCCTTGTCGAAACGTTTTATAAATTGTTTTCAATCCAAAATTTAATAATATTCTGATTTAATTTCTTCAAGATCAAAATATAAGAATCATTTACTAAAATTTCATGAAAAACTATGTATTGACTAACATAACAAACAGTGTGAAATTCATTCATTTTAGTTTAAAAATATTTTTTCTCAATTATTCTAATGCATCATTGAAATTATATTTCTTATCTGTATTTTAATAATCAGGCATATTTTTTTTAGGTTTTATTTTTATTCATAAGCAAGTATTTGTAGGAAAGTTTATGTCTATGTAACTTTAGAAAAACGTCACCTAAGCAAGAAATAATAAGAATTTGCAAATATTTCCTGACTTTAAAAAGATATTTCATAATATATATATATATATATATATATATGTATATATATAATATATTATAATATATACTTAAGTTCACTGAGAAATGCAAGTAATTACTACTCACATCATATCTTTTTTTTACATTAACAGCTTTTTATGAAGATTCGATCACTTGACGAGTAATTTAAAAATATTCTAAAGAATTACTTAAAAACTTTAAGTAATGATTCTTAAAAAAAAGTAGATTTTTTTCAACTTCTTCCATAATGTTTCAATTAGTAAAGAATCCCAAAGAATGAAAATTATTTTTTTTCTAAGTCTCTAATCACTTCACAGTTCACAGTAAAATAATTTAGTATTATTTCAGCATACAATTCTAATTATCTTATGATATGTATATTCCCTACTGTAATATATATTTACTCATTATTTATAATAATATATGAATAGTAAATTATAATTATAAATAAATCTATCGTCATTATTTTAACTTATATATATTTACCTTAGATTTTACTTTTCATTTTGTCACTTATTTTGCTCAAGTTTACTTTCTGCTTTTGCAATGTTATGCTTCTTGTATCCTGTTAAATTAATATCAGATCTGATGTGAACGCATAACAAAAATGTCCAAAACAAAAACATAAAAAACATGCATAACATAAGCAAAAGTGCACTTCATAAAAATTAATTTACTTTTAGAGGTACATTTTTACTTATTAGTACACTTATACTGTTTCGAACACAATTTTCATAATGTTTTAAATTATGCAGAAAATGACCTGAATATGGTTTCTTGCATTAATGTGTAGCTAGTGAAAAAATATAACACTTAGTACTATTGTAATTTTTATTAAAATACTGTATTGGTATTTGGGAATCATTATTCAAGAGTTTCCTGTTTTTAACTTAAATGATTTTTAAACAAAAATTCGTTTTACTCGTATTTAATTCTCTCGTATTTAATTTGCTTAGAAACGCATAGTAAGTGTTTAAAAGTATGATTACATTTTTGTCACTTTACGTTTATAAAACCACGAAAGAACCGTAAGATTACATGAGTTTCTGGTACAACAACAAGAACAGAAATGCATTTATGATAAAAAAAATCTATCATAAAACTGTAAAATTAAAGTTTCTTTAAAATTACCAGTTTAAGATTAGTTTTTGTAGAGGCAATGATTGTAAAACATTTTAATATTATCCTCAAACTTAGTGCCTTGTCACCATTTCATAATGACAGTAGAAGTCCTCGAATGAACGGTAAATTGGTATTAGAAGATTGTCTCAGATTCTTTTACGTTCGATATATTTTATTCTTAGCTACATTTTATTCGATGCATAATTATTCTAAATGAATAATTTCATTGCTCTTAGTCAGATATTTCATGTAGAAAACGGGATTTTGTACCTTTAATAATCTTTATTTTATCATTCAGACAGATAATTATAAAATGACATCCTGATAATCAGTCGAACTGCACACATTAAAAAATGTTTATTAATACTTTAAGAATCTATTATGTAATGGTAGTTTGAATTATGAGTTAAAATTGTGAATGTTTTTCAAAACAATAAATTTAGCAAAATAAGTCTCATTCCTTATAGTTTCATATTATATTTCTGTGCGGCAATTAAGTAAGTGTATGCTGTTATTGTAACAAATGACACAACAAATGCAATTTAACTAGCTTGGATATGCAGAATTTTAGGTTCCTTGTTGTTTTTAAAGACGATGCTAACCCAAGCCTGAAGATTTATTCATTTATTACCAAAATAATATTTTATGGAGAGTAGTGAATTAATTGTAGGAAAACCCTCTTCTGAGCAAAAAGATTCTGGATTAAATCACACTTACTGTTGAACAAAAGGAGAGCAATATTGCACTTTTGTCTAAGGCATGCATATTTGTCTCAGACAAATATGCAAGTCAAAAAGAGTTTTAAGGATTAATTCCTTTATGACATGGGAATAAGACCCCTTTGTTTAGGAAACAACAAACAAAAATTGTATTAAAATGCCTTACACAGTAACTTTGACCGTTAGACAACCCACTATGTTATTCTTTAAGCATAAACTAGTGTAGATTTAACAAGTTAAAAAACTTCAGGTCATTGTTCAATGACACAAAATTAATGCAGAACGCTTTTAATTTGCAAATTTTAATTTTCACACAAAAAATTACAATTCTACTTTGTAATTATCTTTCAAAAACTTAATTCAATTATTTTTTATTGATATACATGTAACACAATAGTTTCAGTTTGAGAAAACATATAATCACAAGCTGAATCACATAAATGAGTGCTAAACACAGACAAATGTAACATATGTATAATACGGGACTCCCTCTCCACACACCCATTTGCTGTGCAAAAGCGTCGTTCGCTAAGCAAGTCATAGCTTCTCAACTTATTTTGTTCGCTATGTGATTTACTTGTTATAAGAAGTACTCATTTAGCTATGTTCAACCATATTTTTCAATGCTTAGTGTTCTTTTTGACTCTATGCACACGTATTTAACTTGTTTTTTAAATTTCTATTAGTATTCATGACATAATAAATTGATAAAAAGTTTCTTTTTCACCGAAAACACAAAGCCTTCATACAATTGTTGGTGAATGAAATAATTTGTATACGAGACTTTAAAAATGAAGATTATTATTTCAATTTCCAAATGTGTTCAGGTAATCCTTACGCAGAAAATACCTAAGAGTCATTAGTGTTTGGCGATCTCAGATGCCTTAAAAATTAATTTTCTTCCTTGATTGGCAAATGATATAATTTTATTCAAAAAATACATAGTAAATATATCATAAAATAAATAAGTAACCTATACTCCATAAAACTACTTCAGAAATCGTAATAAAACAATGAAACCTTAAATTGATTATATCATGAAAATTCTTCCGTAAGATATCTTATTTCAAAACAGAAATTATAAAACAATCCGCGAATGATCATTACAATTTAATTCAATATTTATAAGGAAAACTTGAATAATATACGGTGAGAAATCCAGAAAAACCTAATATCTGAATTCAACATATTATGAGTTAAGTATGGGAGGATAAGGCTTTCTCTTCCAATACTATAGGTCCAAATCAGGAGGAATATGAGAACTTATGTTTATTGAAAACGCTGTTAATAAACAGATATATCTCAATTTCATGACATTGTATTGAACACATTTAAGCTAACAATACACTTACAATTGTTCAAATAATTTTAGAAATTTAACCGTATTTTGCGTTTTAAAGGGATTATAATTTGTATTTTTTTGCGAAAAAGGAAAAAACTCCGGAAAACTCTTAAACATTTACTGCATTGGTAAATATGCGGAAACGATCAAAGCAACATTTATTTAGATATTTTAACAGTGACAGGAATTGAATAGCGAATCTTAAACAATAAAACTAGAAATCAATCTTAAAGACACAGGAAACCCACACATCTTAATAACTTAAAGAATAAGTTATATTTCCATAACCTACAAAAATATAAATGTTTTAATACTAAGTTTTTTTTTATATATATAATTCATTTTATAAAACCTTTTACACACACACATTATACAACTGACTTTGTGAATTCAATAGTTAATATTTCATGAAATTATAGCAATTTTTCAAATACTTTAGTTTTAAAAAATAAAGAATTTACTCCCGATGAATAATTCAAAAATATATTATGCAATTGCAGTTTTCAAATATAATTTTTCGTGCAAAATTTCTTTTGTAATATAATTAATGAAATGCTTCATTTTTGCCTAACGAACATAAAATTAAGTAGATGATAAAAATATAATTATAAATAAATTATCAATAATCTTAGATAACTTTCTCTTTGGAAATGTGCTAAATAACTTGTACCGATTAAAAGCTTATGAGTTCGGCAATTTGGTGTTATGCTTAAATGCCGGTGGGGCGGTACTACCACAAAAGAATATAGATAAAAATATGCAACTGAGTAGTGAGATAGTGACAGAACACTCTTCCCTTCTTATTCCATTTTCAAGTATCTTGAACAATATATCATAGAAAGTGGCTGGAAAATATTAAAAATGCGTTATAATATCAAAACATTGAAAATTATATAAGAAAATTATTGCACTTGACTGAGCATTAAAATCAAAACTTATTTTATGTTTCTGATAATTTTAATAAATCCAGATTGTTGTAGAGAATATAAGTAATAAAAATTTATCCGTGTTCATGTCTGCAGCTAAATACTGACTTAGAAAAGCGTTAACAAATGGGATAAGCTCATATACACAGCCGGCCACTGTAATTCATGTGAAGGAAGTGCGCAAGTAACATGATATTTAAAATATGCATTAACTGAGAAGAGGTATGCAAATTATTAGAATTTGATCAAAGATGCACATCACGTGCACCTGTGGAGCCACTTCAAGGCGCTATTAATGACTTGGTAATTTTGGCAAATCTGTTTTTTTTTAAATGATTAATTATACCTTGTAGAAAATTGAGATCATTTTTTGATCAAGTATATGAGTTCACCAGAGGAAGGATAGTGGTTAACCAAGATTGAGGATTATCTCTCACGGAAATCGGCAAACGAGTTGGACTAAACCAAACAACTGTAATAAGGATATGTGATCGTTATATGCAAAAAGGAATGTCGGACCGACATTTTCGATGCCATTCACCTCAGTGCACGATGGCATTTACGTGTTGATAGGCAAGAGGTACGCATGGCAGTGACGGATTGTTCAGCCACATCACGAACCATAGCACAGCACATTCAGTCTGTAACGCATCATCCAGTGTCTGCGCATACCATTCGATGCCATTTACTGCAGAGTGGACTGTCCGCAAGACATCCATTGCTTCTTCTACCCTTAACGCTGGACCACAGACGTCTTTACCGCCAATCGTGCGTTGAATGAAGGATGTGGAAGGCAGAATTAAATTGTCGTTACTAACGAGTCACGCTTCTGTCTGCAACACCACGATGGTCTCAATCTAGTCTAGAGACACCAAAGAGATAGTATGGTGTACAGCTGCCTTATGCACCTCCACACTAGTCCTACACCAGGTATTTTGGCATATGGTGGAATTGAATGTAACTTTTGCAATCCACTGGTACGTATTGCTGTTACTTTAATCACTCAGCGCTACATCTCTGAAATGTTGGTGCCAATTATCTTACCATAACTTCAGGGCTTGCCCACAGCCATATTTTAACACAGTAATGTGCGACCACAAGTGGCACGCATTCTCCAAGGGTTCTTCGTCAATGGAGAGAATGAATTGCTTCCTAACCGGATATCTCTCCGAATCTTTAGCCGATAGAAGACTTGTGGTCATTGGTTGCTTAACGATTGACCCAGATTAAATCCTCAGCTGTCACTCTAGATCAACTTTGGAAACGTATGGAAGCAGCTTCGTCTCCTGTACTCCAAGAACACATCCAAAGTCTCTCTGAATTAATTCCGGGGCGTGTGACAGTGGTTATCTCCAAAAATGCTGCTACTCTGGCTACTGGTATTCGCATTAACCACACTTCACACAAGTTTATAAATTTAATCATTTGATGCTTGGTCAACATGTTATCTACAAAATAAATTTTGTTGTGTAATCTCTTGTTTTTCTTGGTGTTGCAATTTATATTGCCAACCGTGTAGAAATTTCACATTCTTTCCTTAAATTGGTTGATGATAAATCAGTCTACTGTAATTGTGTTATTCACATATGTTTTTACTTTCAACGTCAAATTCATCTTTAAATTTATATTATAAATTTCGAAATGTAATCACATTTGATGAATATATCTTCAAGAGTTTAATCTTGCGTGAGTTAAACACCCTTCCATATTATTTTATCATTATTTTATTTAAGCTTGTAAATTTAAGCATAAAATGTAATGATGCAAATGCTGAAACCGTGATAAAACATTGAGATAAAATAAATCAAAATATTTACATTCTTTTTATGTTTTCAAAGTTATGTTATACAAAAAAGGTCATATTTTCAAAAACCTCTAGCAAATGTATAAAGTTCAAAACACTTTGCCTGAATAAATTTTTTATTATGCCATTTTAGTAAATTATAATACAAAATTAAATATTAAAATCATGAAAGATGGAAGCTATAATCTACAAAATCTATTCCCTACATTTAAGCAAAAATATAAAATAAGGATAAATTTACTAAAATTATTTGGATCTACATATAATTGTGAATATGTTGTGCATCTTTTTTAAAGAAGAAATCGGTAAAGTTATCAAAATGCGTGTGTGAATTGAGATTTTGCATAAATACTAGAGATTTTAATGTAAAATGTTCCAATCGGAATCCTGATATCAAATAAGATTATGTAATTTCGATAGCCTACTTGTAAAAATAGTATTGAAATGATAGAACATCCATTTTCCTCAACTCAATTAATTTTCTTGAAAAACATTTTTCTAATGTTTTTGTGTATTGTATGATGTTGCATGAAAATTGTATCTGTGGTGAACTTTCCTAACTATAATATATATATTAAATATCGATTTATTTACCATTATATTATTCTTTGTTTCTATGTAAAGAAAATATCTGCAAATAGCCAACCTCTACCTTTATAACTTATACTGAACAAATGATAACATAAATCATGCAAATCTTTCGTAATGAACCTCTGTCTTTCATTTACATAAAATTTTTATACTGTATATGTGTCAAAATTTTGTCAAGGATTGAATTGAGGAGAGCTGCTGGGAATCAGAACAAAATAATGATCAGAAATTTAACTTGTTATTTCATTTCCAAACTTTGAATTAAATCTTTATTAATAATTTCAACCGAAATCCAAGCTCTTAAACAGGATATAGCTTTGCTGCTGTCATAATACACACGGTTCCGGAACTCTATCTCAAGAAAAGTGTCACGTGTTACTTTCTCCTCTTAAAACTGCCTTAATGCGTAAACGCTGAGGTAGAGAAAAAGGTATAATCTGCATCGAGATTCATTTTTTTCCTTCATTCCCACAATGTCAATTTAATAAAAAAACATTTAAATAAACATCTTATTATTCACAATTTTGAAAATATGATTCAGACACCGCAGTAAATTGCTTTTTGATTTTCGTTATAGGCATCTTACCAGAAGTGCATTGAAATGTAGATTAATATATCTGAACTCAAAATAACTTAAAGAAATTTCTAAAACTCCATATCCATGAAGATCATTAAAATTAGCGGGCTCTTGGTAATTAGTATGATTAAAATATATATTACTTTAATTCATGAAACAAATTTATTAATGAATATGTACATCACTACTTTGTATCCTTTGTAATTAAGCAGCTTATTAAAATGTAATTATATGTAAATTATCAATAATCTTAGAAAAGTTTCTGCTTAGAAATGTGGTTTAAATATGTAACTACTAAAAGCTTCTCTCATTTACTCTTTAAATATTTTTACTCTACATCTACATATGGAATGCGAGTATTACAAAAATGTGATTATGGATGTAGTATTCACAAGCGGGAATGAGTGTTTTGCAACTCACTCGCACCTGCGTTTCACCTGACTCGTCATAAAGTCGGCAATTACTTGTGGTCTGATGCATTGCGAAATATGGCAGTTGATTTTGTGCATTAAGAATTGGGCAAAGGTGATGGTAATTTTTTACATTGGGCACCCAGTGAATACACCATCATTGCATTGATAAAATCACATACGTAGAGGAAGGAACTTCCACCTGCGAACCAGGATTTGAACCAGAGACATACTAATTCGTGAAGTTAGGGACGCTAACCACTTAGTGATCGATCGGAGACAAATAATGAAGAAAAGCTGAAGGTTCTGTGATGTTCAAAACAATTTGATTCGGTTAGTTTATAAGGATATTCTAAAATGCTAATCACAGTATCTTGCTTTCGTAATATAAATTTCCTAAAATTTTAACATTTTTGTTATTAATTGCTTTATTTTTATGCAATTTATTCGAAGAGAATACCACTGTGGTATAGAAATTTGCAGAAGAATATAAATTGGTTTCTTAATATTTGTGAGGGGATAAGAACATCAATATTTTGCGTCAGGTTTTAATTTTTATCGATGTTTTGTGGATATAAATGTATCCAAATTAAAAAGAAATTAATTTTTATGATTTTTAATGAACAAAATAATTTCTACTGTAACAAGCACTTATCTGAAAGAAATATAAAAATATGTTATCTGAAAAATAAAGCAAGCATTTAATTTATTACTCCCAGTAATATAATTATCTAATTTGTGATTTCAACCAAGAGAATTATCAAATTAATCTTTTATTTGTATATAATATAAATTTGGAAATTTAGAAAATTTACAATCAGTCTACATGTTTAAAGGATTATCAGCACTTTTTGTAAGAAATTCTCCCATTTTGTCGGAGATATTCTTTATAAGATTTTATTTGATTTCTCGTAAGAATGCTAACAATTTTGTGACAGCCAACAAAAAATAGTTTAAATGTATTATAATGAAACGTTTCTATACTCCTGATAGCAGAAACTGACGGAATGGTTTAATTTATAATTTTTTCTGAAAGATCTTTCATGAAAGAGACAAGAAATTTTGTCTCACTAAACGGGCTTCGCGGTATATATCGGCTCTCTGTCATTACTTTCATAAGAAATATTATGCATATCACAGTCTTTTCATACTATCATCATTTTCCGGTATCCCTCTGTATTTTTTCTGAGACTTATTATTGTGTGTAATGATTTTTTGAGGTTTTGTTCTATAAATACTTGTTTAATATATTGTCATGTTTCGAGTTAAGTTGGTGCTGTTGTTTTTTGTTATATCAACAGCAAGAAAAGGAAACACATACAACTGTGAACATTGAAAGACATAAATACCAAATGGAGACACAAGAAGTATAAGAAAGATCGAAATTCTTCCCTTCGAACTACAGCGATGCAGATGGTTACAATTCATTGGTTTTTTGGAACACCATAGACGACAATCTGTGCGGTCATAGATCCGTAGGTGATATAAGTGTTCAACTTTTAGGAGACGAATTTTGGGCTGCAGTGTCTCGACGAGTCTTGAGTGATATTGCATGCATATCTGCCTTACAGCACTTCCTGTTCTTTACTCTTCTGAATGAAAATACAAAATGGGAAGAGAGATCAGCTACAATCTTCTTAGAATTATTATTATTAATAGAAATATTTTTAAATAAAATAATAATAAAAAATCAGTACGTTATGATGTACAAAAAAGCTTGATTCGGTGAGTTTAACTTATCAGAATGTTTTAGAAATGCCAATCAAAGTTCACTGTTTTTTTAATATTAATTTCTTAAAAAAAATTGAAATTTATGATGTCAATTTTTTCCCTGCAAATTTGTACGAAGAGATTACCAAACTAGTAAATTGATAAAAAAAAATAATACTTTTTCTTGAAATATGAGATTCTATATTTTATTGATTTGATTTTATTACTTTTATAAGCGTTAGATATTTTTTCACTTCTAATAAGTAACCTAATATGTTAAAAACTAAACAATTTATAATTGAGCTAATATCTTCATTTTCAATTTTTTACTTTTAACATAAGAAAATCCAATTTTAAAAAATTATAAAACATCATTCTTTAGAATTTATTTGTAAAAAATTACAATTTATGACAGAGCTAAATTCACATATATTAATTTTTAAAATATTGATTTAGTAGAATGCTTTAATGCGCCGTATTTTTTCTCTGTAATTCATTGTAGTAAAGTTACTAATATTTAGAAGAAAATGAAAATTAGTTAAATTAAAATTGAATTTCTCGATAGAATTTCCCATCATTCACCATTTCATATTTTCACTATTTTTGTGATTTTAGCACGTTTTGTCTAGAATTTTCCAATGCAGATAAAATAAAAAAAAAATTTAAAGCAAAATACATTTAGACAGTTTAAGTTACACAAAGATTTCTGCAAATATCTTAACAATCATTGAATATCTTTAGCATTTTATGGAGAAATAAATGAGGTTTTTCTAATGAAATACAGCTATGAATTTTCATTTATAAATAGGCTAAATTTAAATAGAAAGAACTAAGAGTTTTTCTTACTTATAATTTCCTTCCCAAGTAATCATGTATCTATAGATAATTTTATTTTTATTTTTTGTAAATAAAGAAAACAAAACTTTAGCAGGTAGCACAAAATTTTCCAGATAGTGTTTATTGAAGAAATGATAATGAAAGTTTTGTTCATCGAAAGATTTTTTTAGATTATATTATAACTATGGCTAAAATAAAATTCTTATACTATATTCTTTGAAATTTTGTCCAAGTATAAATGGGGAACAGCAGCATCAAATGCATGTAAAGTTACATAAAAATTTTGATCTGAGTTTTTATAAGAAAAAACACTTTATTTCCGTCTGAAATTTTGATTGCACATTGTTAGTAAGTTGTTTCAACCTACATTAAACCGCTCAATCTTCATTCTAGAATTGAAAATATAATGCATATAATATTGGAATACTGTTCACTTCAAAAAAGAAAGTGAATGATACTTTCAAATCTCATAATTATTTTTCACATATAATCTCTAGGTTTGACAAATAATATGTATGGAAACAGCTTTTACTTTCTTTTTTCATTAAAAATTCAATTTTTAAAAAATTAATTTTTACATATTTTTTTATGTCAATTTTCCAAAATATTATTTTTGCAGTTGGTATTTTTCTTTTTCTTTCCTTTTTTCCCCCATAAGAAACCAGACGCGTAATGTATTAAAAAGCGAAAAAGAATACTGATTTTGATAACTGCTTAATTAAAAGAAATCTCTAAAATTTCATTCTTCTTCCGAATTTTACTAAACTCACATGAGTAATACCTTACTTCAATGATCTGTTTTAAGCAAACTTGCTAAATTTATTTTTAGGCTCTCCTCTATTTTAGCAAGAGTGGAATTCATAAATAAATAAATAGTAAATATCATTCGAAAATAGGAAATATCATTATTTAATTAAATCGCCTTTTTCCCAAATGATATGTGCATAATATCTACCCCAGTAGTCATTCATACCGAAATCTAGTAGGTTTTTAGTAAAGTGTAACTATATAGTGAAATATTATTTTAATTCATAAAATAAATTTATTCCTAAATACTTATAACAATACTCTATTTACTTTAAAATAAAATATCTTATTAAAATTAATTTTTTAATAAATAATCAATAATCTTAAAAGCATTTCTCTTAGGAAATCTGCTAAATAATATATACTTATTAAAAGCTTCTCATAACTACCATTAATTCCTTAAATTGTTTTACTTTAGAAATATATATGGAATGCGCATGCGCCCACCTGGGGAATGAGTGTTTTGCAGCTCTCCAAACCTGCGTGTTGTCCCATTCGTCATGAAATCGGCAATTGGCTCTATCCGACTCGCTTCTGAGTTCGGCAAATCGGTGCTGTGCTGTAATGCCTGAGGGGTAAAATAAGCAAAAAAGAGCACCTAGAAAAAGAAATAAATACGCAACTGAGCAGTGAGATTGTAGCTGAACACTCTTCCCTTTTAAAACCGCTTATGTTAAAAATATGTCATGATTTTGAAAAAAAAAATATCATAACAAAATTATTGAGCTTGACTGAGCATTTAAATTCAAACTTTATTTTATTTAATATATTTCTAACAATTTTAAGAAATCCAGGTTGTAAGTTATGTAAATGATAAACATTTAAAATTTGTTCATAACCGCAGTTAAATACTGACGTAGAAAAGCATTAAGAAATCTTCCAAGATCATATAGAAATTTCTTTTTCGCTTCTTAAACTGGGGAAAGGTGTATTACTTTACTGTGTATTACGTTATTACATCTTTTTTTTTACATTTAACGCGTCAAATTCAGTTTTAAATTATTAATATTATGAAGTTTGAAATGTAATCAGTTTTTAAAATAAGTTAATGTTTCTGTTTTAAGAGCTTAATCTTGCATATTTAAAACATTATTACTTAATTTCTTTTTGATTGTTTTTTCTGACTTGCATATTTAATCATAAAATGTTATGTTTGTTTTTCGCTCAATGGTCATTTTTTGCACACGAAGACTAATTAGACCGGGACCTACGCTTTAAAGCGGATTCCTAACAACTACAAACAACCAAGCCCAAGGTGGGATTCGAACCCACGAATTGTGAACCGAAGGCAAGAGCGCTAACCATTCGGCTGTCAGCTCGGCTAAAATGTTATGAAGTAAATGAAAAAACGCTGATAAAAAGATTTAAATAAAATAAACCATAAAATTTAGATTTCATATTCTTAATATAATGTTATATATACATAAAACATTTCGTGTTTCTAAAAAATCTCTAACAATTACATATAATTTCGAAACACTTTATGTCATTAAATTTGTCCTTTTAATAAATTATAGTATAAAATTAAATAAGCAGATTTTAACATGATGAAAGATGTAAATTAATCTACGAAATCTGTTTACTAAATGTAGGCATAAGTATAAAATCAGGATGATGTGACGAAAATTAATTGGATCTATTTATGATTGTGAATATGTTGCGTACCTGATAAAGCAACAATCAGTACAATTATCCAAAAGAATTCAGCTCTAATATAACTACTTACCTATTTCTTATATAAGTAGTTATATATTGCTTTTATAAGGAGTTATAAGAGATTATAATTTTCTAGTTGTTTATAACTATGATAGTCACAACGTGCGTGTAAAAATATTATTGAAACAATTCAATACCTATTTTCCTCCACAAAATTAATTTTTTCAAACAAATTTTTCTAATGATTATATGAATAGAATTTCTGAAGTAAATGAGAATTTCGCAGCACTCTCTCAAACCTGCATTTTACCCGAATTGTTATGACTTCTTCAATTATTTGTGTTCTGATTCATTCAAATCCTGATTCCAACCAGTATTCAAACCCGGGACCTACTGATTGGAAATTAAGGATGCTGACCATCCCGTCATCGCTCGCCAATAAATAAAGAAGAAACACTCAAGATTCCGCGATGCTCAAAACAATTTGATTCGGTTTGATTATTTGAATATTTCTGAAGTGCCAATGAAAAGTTTCTTTCTTTCTTCACATATATTTCATAAAAATTTCGAATTTAGGATACTACTTGCTTTATTCTCATGCAGTTTATTCGAAGAGAATGCCACTTCGGTAATGAAATTTGAGGGAGAAAAAATTGACATCTTAATATGTGCGAAGAGATAAGAGTATTCATAATTTGTATGTAGTTTTAATTTTTTTTATTTGATGAATTGTGCATATAAATCTATCAACACACACAGTAAAGAAAATAACAATTAACATCATAATTTACATATAACATTTTTAATGTTATATGTAAATTATGCTTTCAGATAAGTGTTTGTTACTTTTAAGTAACAAACACTTATCTGAAAGCAATAAAAAATATATTTTCAGAAAAATGATTAAAATTTTGAATTTATTAATTGTAGTTAGTATAATTATGTATATAATTTGTGATTTCAATTAAGGAAATTATTTAAATTATTCTTTTATTTCAATACATTATAAATTTGAAAATTAAGAAAAATTTTTAATCCACCTATATTTTTAATGAATTATAGGCATTTCTTATCGAAAATTAAACCATTTTATTGGAGTTATTGTTTATGATTTTATTTGCTTTCCCTCTGAATGCTAACATGTTTGCGAAAAAAACAGTTGAAATTTATTGTAATTAATCCTTTGTACAAATTATCGCAGAAAGCGACGGAAATGTTTAATTTATTCTTTTTCCGAAAAAACGTTCATTAAACTGACAAGAAATTGTCTTACTAAACGGTCTTTATGGTTTCCTCAGTCACTATTTTCATAAAGAGCTATTTTTCATTTCACTGTCTTTCGAAACTGTCATCTTTCTCCACTATCCCGCTATAATTTTTCTGAGACTTATTATAGTGTGTAACATTTTTTGTGGTTTTGCTCTACAAATACTTGCTTAGCATATCATCATGTTTCGAGTTAAGTTGGTGCTGTTGCTTCTTGCGGCAGGAAAAGGAAACACATACATCTGTGAACATCGGAAGACATGTATATAAAAAGGAGACACAAAAAGTAAAAGAAAGATCGAAATTCTTTCTCCAGAAGGTATCTCGCACGCCTTTAGCAGACATCATATCCATATTGCGAACTACACCGAGGCAGATGGTTACGATTCATTGCCAATTTCAGAGATAAATCGGTCATGTATAGATTACCGACTACCGTGTAGAATGGGGCAACACGCGAAAGACAGCTGCAGAACTCTCGATCTCTTTAACGCTGCATACGATTTTTAAATGAGTTTCAAAATAATAGGAACTTAAAAAATTAATGGTGATCATAGAAATCTTTAAAATAAATATTAATTTTTTTTTTTTGAGTATTGAAAAGGAATTTATAATAAGATACATTTTAGTCAATGATTTCATTTTAAGGCTTACAACATGTTGGTAGTAAACTTTAATGGAATCTTACGGATATAGTAAACATCAAAATGCAATGAAGGGAATAAGGAAATATTTATTCAAGAATTTAAATAAACAAGTTCTTCGTTATTTTTCATACAAGTGAAGTGATATTTTTTAGGTTTAATAAAAGCAATTATTTACATAACCAATAAAATATCATATTATTCTGAATTAATTTTCCATACATGTTTTACTGTTAGTAAATACATCTAAATAGTTCTAAATATAATTTGATAAAGATATTTCTTCTGAAAACCATCTTTAAATAATATATTTTTAGAATTATTATTATTAATAGAAATAATTTTAAAGTAAAATAATAGTAAAAGTTTAGATGCTAATGATGTACAAAAGAGCTTAATATGGAGAGTTAATTTATCAGAATGTTTCAGAAATCACATAATCAAAATTTGTTGCATTTTTACTATAATTTTCATAAAAAAATTTAAATTTGCTATATTAATTTTTTTCTTCCCAATTTATTCGAAGACATTACCAAACAGGTAAGGAAAATTGATGAAATATAATACCTTTTCCTGAAATATAAGATTTTATTTTTATTGATTTTACTTCATTACTATTATATGCGTTAGATATTTCAAATTCCCAACTAATATGTAACCTAATTGTTAAAAACTAAACAATTCGTAATTAAGCTATTATCTTCATTTTTTTTCTACTTGAAAGGAAATTACTATGAAGGAGATAAAATCACATTTATTAGTCTTTAAAATATTAATTTAAAAGAATGCTTTGATTTGCCGTATTTTTCTATGTAATTCATTCTATTTAATTAAAAATATTTAGAAGCAAATGAAAAGTAATTATATTGAAATTGAATTTTTTGTAAAAATTTCATATTCTCGAACTTATAATTTCTTTGTTTGGTAATTTTAGCTTATTACGGGGAAATTACTAAGGTTTTCATATTGAAATACAGCTATGAATTTTCTTTTTTAATTAGACTAAGTTTAGATAGAAGAAACTAAGTGTTTCTTACATCTAGTTTCCATCCTAAGTAATTATACATCAATTTTTTATTTTTACCTTTTGTAAATAAAGAAAACATAACTTAAGCAAGCAGCACATATATAACTTCCCATATAATGTTTACTGAAGAAATGATAATGCAGTTTTTGTTCATCGAAAGATCTTGTAGCTAATACTATAACAATTGCTTAAATAAAATCGTTATACTATATGCTTTGCAATTTCGTCCAGGATTAAATTGAGAACAACAATGACAGCATGAAATGGATATAAATTTACAGAAGAATTTTTATCTCAGTATAAATTAGAAAGTAGACTGTATTTCTTGCTGAAATTTTCATTGCCATGTTAGAAAGTAATTTCAACTAACATTAAGCCACTTACTCGTCATTGTAGAATTGTATATATCATAATCCACATCCTTCTCGAACACTGTTAACTTCAAGAAAGGAAATGTTTGATACTTTCAAATTATAATTATCTAACACGCATAATTGCTACTTTTGAGAAATAATTTGTATGAAATTTTTTACTTTTCTTCTTCATTAAAACAATCAATTTTTGAAAAATAAATTGATATACATTTCTTATTTCAATTTTCCTAAATGATTTCTCTGCGGTTATTGTTTTATTTCCATTATAAACAACGTCAAATGCATCAGAAAGTGGAGAAGAGTACTGATTTTAAAAACTTCTTAATTAATAAAAAAAATGACTAAAATTTCATTCCTCTATTGAATTTCACTTACTGATACGCATTATCTTACCCCAAAGCGCAGCTTTAAGCAAAAGTGCTAGACTAATTTTTAATGCCTCTCTATTTTAATTGGAAAGGTATTCTAAGATAACTAAGTAGAATTATTAAAAATCGGAAAATAGCAAATATCATTCTTTCATTAAATCGCTTTTTTTCTCCAAATAAAGATACATTTTATTTCTACACCAGTAGTTGTACCCCGAAAGATAGCAAGCTCTTGTGTGGTAAAGTATAGGAAAACAATAAAAAAAAAAAGAATTCCTAAATTTATTCCTTAATATAGACAACAATGCTATCTATGCTTTAAAATTAAATTGCTCCTTAAAATATTGGTAAACTATCAATAATCTTGGAAAACTTTCTCTTTGGAAATATTCTTAAAAATATGTACTTTTCAAAAGCTTCTCATAACTACCACTAACACTTTAAATTCTCTTCATTTAGAAATAAACATGGAATGTTCGTATAGTGTTATATCGGGAATAACTGTTCTGTGGCTTTCTCGTTCTGCGTGTTGGCCGTTTAGTCATGAAGTCGGCAAATGTTTCTGCTCCGATTCATTTACGAGTTCGGCAATTTAGTGCGGTGCTGAAATGCCTGGAACGTGGACTCAATCAAAAAAGAAACTAAAAAAATACTCAACTGAGCAGAGAGATTGTAGCAGGACATTCTTCCCTTTTTAGCACTTCGTCGAATGTCTTGAACAATTTATCATTGAAAGGAGCTCAAATATTAAAAATATGTGATAATTTCAGAAAAAAAATTATAACAAAATATTATTGAGCTTGACTAAGCATTAGAATCAAAACTTATTTATTATGTTTCTAACAATTTTAATAAGTCCAAGTGGGGTTGTAAAGAATGTAAGAGATAGAAATTGTATCCTTGTTTATGAATCCAGTGAAATGCGGACTAAGAAAATCATTAAGAAATGTGTCAAAAGCTCATATAGAAATTTCATTTGCTTCCCTTAAACTGGGGAAAGAGAAATCAATCTACTGTCTCTATTCTGTTATTCACATCCTCCTCTTTTACTTCCACGCCATATATACTCAGTTTTAAATTATAAATTTCAAAGTCTAATACAACCAATGAATTCAGCTTTAAGTTTTTAATCTTGCATGCATTAAATACAGTTCTTTTATTTTTTTCCGCTATTTTATTCAGACGTTCAAATTCAATCTTAAACCTTTATGATGTAAATGCTAAAATGGTGATAAATACATTTAAATAAAATATAAATGAAAACATTATTTCAAATTTTTAAATCTGTTTTATACATAAAAAGCTCACATTTTCAAAAATCTCTATCGAATGAATAAAATCCGAAACTCTTTACCTCATAAATTTTCCATTAAGCCATTTTAATAAATTATAGTATCGAATTAAGTATGCAAATGATAAAATGAGGAAAAATTGAAACTAATAATACACAAAATCCGTTACCTAAATTTAAGCATAAAAAAAATTCAGAAAGAGTTGAATAAAATTATTTGGATTTACTTACAATTGTGAATACGTTTTGTGTTTGATAAAACCACAATCATTACTATTATCGAAAAGAATTGAGTGTTTCTTAGTTTGCATAAATACAAGAAAATTTAAGGTATTTTTTTCCAATGGGATCCCGATGAAAAATGACATCATTTAACTACGATAACCAACGTGTAAAAATATAATATTGAAATGATTAAACATGTATTTTTCTCCACTAAATTAATTTCCTTTGAAAAAAGTTTTTTCCACTGATTATAAGTATACTAATGATGTTATATAAACAGCGCTTCTAAAATTAACGAATGCTTTGTAATACTCTCACACCTGCGAACTGCTCGATTCATCATGAGTTCCAAATTGTTTGTGGTCTGAGTCATTACTAAACTTGGCAATTGTTGCAGTGCATTAATAATTGGGTGAATGGGATGATAATTTTTTTCATTGGATAAGCCAGTGGCTCTACCATACATTCCGCAATAAAATCCCATGCAAGGAGAAAGAGTAATACCATTCTTGAATCAAGATTCGAGCCTGGGACCTACTGATTGGAAATTAAGGACGCTGACCATTCCGTCATCGCTAGCCAATAAATAAAGAAGAAACACTCAAGGTGTTCCGTGATGTTAAAAATTTTATTTTATGATAATACTTGCTTTACTTTCATGAACTTTATTCGAAGAGAATGCCACTTCGGAAGAGAAATTTGAGGCAGGAAAAATTGACATCTTAATATATGCGATGGGATAAAAGCACTAATAATTTGTATGCAGTTTTAATTTTTTATTTGATGTATTGTGTGCATATCAATATTTCAACACACAAATAAAGAAAATAATAATAAAGATCATAATTACTATAATTTTAATTTAATAAACACTAATTTGAAAGCAAGAAAAATATAGTTTTTCTGAAAAGTGTTTAAAATTTTTATTTTATTAATTTTAGTAATATAATTATGAATTTGTGATTTCTCTCGTCCAAATGATTTATCTCATTATTCTTTTATATTTCAGTGTATTATAAATTTGGAAATTTAGAAAATTTTTAATCCAGCTACAAGTTTACTGTTTCATTGGCTATTTCTTATAGAAAATTCAACCATTTTATTGGAGATTTTGTGTCTCTGATTTTATTTGCTTTCCCTCAGAATGCTAACATGTTTGCGACCAAAAGAGTTGAAATTCATTACGATGAAACCTTTATACATATGATCCCTGAAATCGACGGAAATGTTTAATTTATTCCCTTTCCGAAAAAACCTTCATGAAACTGACAAGAAACTGTTTTATTAAATGGGCTTATGTTATATATCGAAGAAAGACCTGTTCCTGTCACTATTTTCATAAAGAAACATTACAGTCTTTTGATGATGTCATCTTTCTACGCTATCAGCTATATTTTTTCTGAGATTTATTATAGTGTATAACGTTTTTCTGTGGTTTATAAATATTTGCTAAGTATATCATCATGCTACGCGTTAAGTTCGTTCTATAGTATTTTTATTACCAAAGGCACGAAGAGCAAACAAATACAACTGAGAAAATGAAATACTTAGGCATCAAAAGTAACTACTAAAAGTATAAGAAAGACCGAAATCCTTTTCCCAGAAGGTATCTCTCACGCCAATATTTAGTAGTCTCGGAGTTAAGTCAAAATAGTGAGCTGAAGTGGTGCACATCGTTATGATTCATGGTTTCTTTAGAATACCTTAATTTACAGAATGGGTGGTCATAGATCCATTGGCGATACAAGTGTTCCCCCTTATTATGAACTTTTAGGAGACGAATTATGGGCTTCACTTATGTGGTATTGCATGTCTATCTTCCTTACTCCACATCCTGTTCTTTAATCTTCTGATGAAAAATTAGGAAGAATTAATATCTGAATACTCCAGTGCATTTCCGATATGTGTTATGATAAAAACTTAAAATAAAAATTAGTAAATAAAATGCTCAATAATTATATTTTCCGCAGCTTAAGAATTTTAAAATTTAAGAGTATTGCAATAATAAGATATATAATTCAAATCCTAAACTCAATCAAGATTACTTATTTTTTATTTCCTTTTATTCTTTTCAAGAAATGAAAACATATTTTAATCTTTGTGATAACACTAAAAATTATGTAAAAACACAAAATGGGAAGAGTGTTCAGCTACAATCTCCTTATGCTGTTCTCCTTTTTTTTGTGTTATTTCTTAATATTGTTTAACAACTCGAATCCAGCCTTTAAGCATAGCACCCATTGCTGACTTCAATCATGAATCAGTCAATTAAGCAATTACCGACTTCCACGTAGAATCGGGCAATACGCAGGAGAAAGCTGCAGTACACTCATTCCCGCTAGCATTTCCTACGCTTCTTATATATGTTAGAAAATTAAAAGAATTTCAAATGTTAATGGTAGTTATAAAAATCTTTAAACTATATAATTATTAAGATTTTATTTAAGCATTTAAGGAATTCATAAAATATAAAAGATATATTTTTATCAATGATTGCATTTTTTCTCTGAAACATGTTAGTAGTTAGCTTTAATGGAATCCTAAGGATATAATAAACATACGAATGCAATAAAGGCAATAAGAAAATATTTATTCAATCTTGATTTGGTGAGTTTAATTTATCAGAATATTTTTGAAATGACAATCAAAGTTTATTGCCTTTTTAATATCAATTTCATAAAAAAAGTTCAAATTTATGATATTAATTTTTTTTTCTTGGAAATTTATTCGAAGAGATTACCATGGTGGTAAAGAAAATTAAGGAAAAATAATATCTTTTCTTGAAATATTACACATTATTTTTTACTGATTTTATTTTATTACTTATTTAAGCATTAGATATTTTTTACTTCTAATAACTGACCTAATAAATTAAAACTAAGCATTTTACAAATAAGACACCATCTTTATCTAGTTTTCTACTTTTATCAGCAAAAACCATTTCGAAAAGTTAAAAAATATATAACTATTAAGAATTTATTGATATAAGTTACAATTTATAACAGAGCTAAAACGACATTTATTGCTCTTTAAAATATTAATTAAGTAGAATGCTTTAATTCACTCTATTTTTCTCTGAAATTCATTCGATTCAAGTTAGAAGAAAATGAAAAGTGATTATATTAAAAGTGAAATTTTCGTTGGAATTTCGCATTTACCAATTCATAGTTTGTCTATTTGGTGATTTTAGTATGCTGTCTAGAATTTTCCTATGCAGATAAAGAAACAAAATTTTAAATAAGCTGCATTTAGAAAATGCAAATTAAACAGAGTTCGGCAAATATATTAACAATTAATGAACATTCTTAACATTTTACGCGGAAATAACTGAAATATTTATAATGAAATTCAGCCACATGAGTTTTCTGTTATAGACTGAATTTAAATAGAATAAACAAAGAGTTTACTACTTATAATTTCATTAGTATATATATATATATGTATATATGTATATATATATATATATATATATATATATATATATATATATATATATATATATATATATAAATAATCATGTATCTCTCTATTTATCATTTTATTATTATTTTATCTCTAAATAAAGAATACAAAACTTTTGCGAGTAGCACAGAACTTCCTATATAATATTTACTGAAGAAATGATAATGTATATTTTGTTCATCGAAGGATTTTGTAGATAATATTATAACTATGGTTAAAATAAAATCTTGATACTATATACTTTCAAATTTTGTCCAGGATTAAATTCAGAACAGCTGCATCAAACGGATGTAAAGTTACATAAAAAAATACTCCATATTTCCTTCTGAGAATTTGATTACAATTTAGTTAGTATTTTCACAACCTACATTAAGTCGCGCAATTGTCATTGCACCATTGAATATATCATACTGGACATACTACAGTAATACTATGCACTTCAAGCGAGAAGATCAGTGACATTTTCCACTCATAATTACCTTTCACGCATAAACACAAGCTTAGCAAACAATATGTATTGAATTCGGTTGTATGTCCTTTTTTTCATTACATGAACATAATTATAACAGTGAATTTTTGAAAAATTAATTGGTATATATTTCTTCATTTAAATTTTCCAAAATACTTTTTCTGCAGTTGTTATTTTTTTCCATGATAAAACATCGAAGTGAATTGCATTAAAAATGAAAAAGAATGCTGATTTTGATATCTGCTTACTTAAAAGAAATCCCCAAAATTTCGTACTTCTATCAACTTTTACTTAACTCTACGTAATATCTCTTTTCAAAGCTCTCTTTTAAGCGAATTCCTCTTGGTTTTAGCTAGCCAGGAATCCTTTTATAAATAATTAGTAAATATCTTTGGAAAATAGAAAATACATTTAACCCAAATCGATTTTTTCTCAAAAGATCGATGCACATTTTCTACCCAAGTAATCGTGCACCCCAAAAGCTATAAAGTTCATGTTAAAGTAAAACTCTGTATAATAAAAAATTAATTCATAAATATATTTTTTCTTGAATATGTACTACAGTACTATGTATTATTTAAAATTAAATTGTTCGTTAAAATAAAATTATTGGTAAATTATTAATAAGATATGAAAACTTTCTCTTTGGAAATGTATTAAAAAATTTGTATTTAATGAAAGCTTCGCTTAAATACCATTAACACTTTACAATTTCTTACTTTGCAAATATTATATATGCATATTTGGAATGTGTATGAAATTTATCAGGGAATGAGAGATATGTGACTGTGTTACCCTGCATATTGCCGTATTTATAATAGAGTCGGCAAAATGCCTGCGTGCTTAAATGCCTGTTAGTCTGACAAACCAAAAACGGAATTTTATAAAAAAGATAAGCAGCTTCATCAAAGAGATTGTAACTGCGCATTCTTTCCTTTTTATACCGTTTTTAAATATCTTGAACAATTTATCATAGAAAAGAACTTATGTTAAAATTGTGTTAAAATTTCGAAAAAGTATAAAATTATAATAGAAAGTTATTGCGTTTGACTAAGCATTAAAATCAAAACTAATTTTATTTAATATATTCCTGACAACGATTCCAGATCCACACAGGGAAAATAAACTGATAAGCTTTTAATCCTTGTATGTACGAGGGTTGCTATTTATATTTCTGGCCTAATAATGAAAAAACAAATATGTAGGATCGAAATTGGTTTTATTGTTTTTCAAAATATTCTCCATGATGATCAATATACTTTTGCATGCGTTTGAACCAATTTTCAAAGCACTTTTTCTAGTCTGATTGAGGTAACTCCAAAACATGCGTTTTGAATGCATCAACCGCTTCTTCGGGGGTCGAAAATCGTTGTCCACGTAATTTATTTTTGATGTGTGGGAATAAGAAGAAGTCATTGGATGCCAAATCAGGGCTGTACGGCGGATGACCCATCAGTTCGATCTTTCGCTCCGTCAGAAATGCCTTTGTTTGAGTCTATGTGTGAGAGCTCGCATTGTCATGATGAAGAATGATTCGCCTGTTCTTCTGCTTTTTTCGAATTTCTCCGATGACTTCTGGCAAACAAATGGTCGTGTACCATTCAGAATTGACCGTCCTGCGTTGCTCTAACGCCACTGTTGCCACATGACCGTTAATGCCGAAGAAACAGGCAATCATTTGTTTCGATGTGCTTCTTCCTCGAACAACTTTTGTTGGTTTTGCCTCGTCTTGGAAGACCCATACAGTTGATTGCTGTTTTGTTTCCGGCTCATATGCATAGATCCATGATTCGTCACCTGTGTAGATGTTATACACAGCCTTTGATGTACCTTGAATGTATTTTTCCAACATTTCCTTGCACCAATCGACACGAGCCTTTTTTGAGCGTTTGTCAGATTATGCGGGATCAACGCGAACAAATTTTTACGCTCAAATGTTCATGCAATATTTTATTGATGCTAGTCATACTAATGTCCAAAGACGCCTCTATCTCACGGTATGTCACATGACGATCTTGCTTTATCAGTTCACGCACAGCATTGATCTTTTCTGGCACAACAACGGATTTTGGACGACCTGCACGGGATTCGTCCTGGATCGAACATCGACCACGATTAAATTCGTTATACCAATTTTTACAGTGCTGTAGGATGGCGCTTTATCGCTGTATAAAGAATTAAGTTCATCGAAGCACTCTAGTCTTGACAATCGACGTCGAAAGTTATGAAAAATAATGGCACGAAAATGTTCACGATTCAATTCCATTTTTTGACAGAGAAGAACTTTTCAATTTACTGTCAACAACACAAATAAAGCTATAATGGTAAATTGTCTGCTGAATTTATGTTTAAAAATATCAAACTTTCGATTAAAATCGTCTTCGGTCGCCTAGCAACATTTACTGTTGCCAAGGCCAGAAATATAAATAGCAACCCTCGTAAAGTAATGATCTTCACAAAAATAAATTCGTTCACTGTAACCAATATAGTTGTGGTGCGTATTTAGATTGCTTCCATTTAATTCTTCATCATCAAAGATTGTAAAAGATATGTAAATTGTTATATTTTCATATTTAAGTGTGAAGCACAATATTTCACTTTTAAAACTAAAGCAAAATCACTATGCATTCAAAGCGAATAATATTTACAAAACACAAACATACATTATTTAATTTTAGATTTTCGGGAAACGTTTCTGTTGCTTCAAAGAATCTACGATTATGATATTATGATAGCCAAAGTGTAAAAATAATATTGTAGGAATATGAACCTTTTTCTCCACTAAATTGATTTTCTGAAATATTTTGTCTAGTGCTATTATGTACAGTATGATTTTACATGAACAGTTTTTATGAAGTCAACTTTCTAAATTTCAATTTTGTTTTGAAATGATGACACATGTTTTTATGATTATATTTTTATTTGTAGAATGGTAAGGAAAAAATCTTTTGCAAGTAGCTACACCCCGTATAACATATACTGAATTAACGATAACATAATTCATTGAAAAATTTTACCAAATGGACTTCTATCTTAATATAACAACTATCATTAACATAAAATGTTCTAATATATTTACTCTTATTTTTTTCAGTTAATACAAGAAACTAGTTTTAATCATTTGAATGTATATAATAATCTACAAATCATTTATATTAATTACAAATGATAATATCTATAAGAATATTTAAGACAATATACTCAAATAGCATAATTTTATTCCATACATATAATTTTCGCAATAGTCCATTTATTTCAGTCGTAATATTTTTATGTAACAAAAAAATCATTTAATTTTCCTTAAAAAATTTATCTTCCCTATTGATTAGTTATTTATTTTGTTATTTTAGCTCATATTAGATAAAATTATTTCTCAGAGAACACATTAACTAAATTTGAAGATATTGTGTCAAGTTTTTAAACAGATGATTCTTAAAAATGTATATCAAGTAAAGAAAATTACTGCAAATACTTTGTTAAAAATAAAAATAATAACTTTAGAGGAGAAAGCAGATGAAACTATTTTTATGAGAAAATGGTATTTAACTGGTGTGATGAAAATAGTACTTCGAATTGAAATGCACTAGTTTTCATTTTTTACATAGTTTCAAATAAAAGCTTCATTAGAAATTTTATGACATGAATGAAGAAAGTATAATATAAAGGTCAATTAATATATCTCTATCATAAAAATGCCTTTAGTTAAGATAAAAAAAAACCATAAAAAGTAAATTACAAAGTGTGAATTCTTAAAAACCCTCATCAGATTTTAAATTTTCTTATTAATTTATTATCAGAAGACTAACAATATTTTCCCTTAAAATAAATGTTTAATTGAGGCATATATGAATTTTGTTCATAGCTACCATTAACAATTTAAATTACCTTGACTTTAAATATGTGAAAGAATGCAACTACAAACAGGGTGGAGTAGTGAGTAACTTTCTCAATTCCGATTCGTTATCAAAATCTTCTGTTGCTTGTTGTCCTATTCATTATATGTAAAAGACGGCAATTATGTTTTCTTTATTACTTTTACGGTACTAAAAACACTTAGAAAAGGATAAAACATACCTCTGAGATTGTATCAAAGCACTCATCATTTTTCAGCTAGACTTAAAATGTGTTTCATATGAAAGTATGGCCTGTATAGAGAGAAATGCTCATATTTTGAAAGTATGCTACCTGATATATATGTAAAACAAAGAAATTGGAATAATAATAATTTATTCTTATTGAGAATTTAAGATCTAAATTACTTATTTTTTTACTATTGAATTTCAAAATGCCTAGACTGCAGAGAAGAAAATTAATACACATTTTATTTATTAGCTTTTATCATTACGCAGAAAATATTAAAAATTTTCAATTTTATGATGCATTCAAATAAAAGATCAATTTGATTATTCCCTTGGTGTAAAATATATATTACATAATCACTTTACTATGATAATAAATAAAACATTTGCGTCACGTTTTAAAAAACACATTTTTCTTGCATTCAAATAAGGGTTTATTACATTAAAAATTATTTTGTTAATTATAAATCATAATTATTATTTTTTCTTTCGATGGACTTATATCCGCAATATATCAATAAAAAATTAAAAAAAGCATGCAAAATATTAGCGCTTTTATTCTTTCAAAAATTTTATGACGTCACTTTATTCTTCATTAGTTTTCTTCACCTTAAAGACATTCTCTTTGAATAAACTGCTTGAAAATAAAACAATTAATATCATAAATTTAAACTTTTTAGGAAATTTACGTAAAGAAAGCAAGAAGCTTTGATTGACATTTTAGATATATTTATATAGACTAACCGAATCAAATTGATTTGCACATCACGTAACCCTGATTCCTAATAACCTAACCTAAATTTGATGCATGGATCTCAGGTTCGAATCCTGGTTCGAGCATAGATGCTCTTTTCTTTTGCACGTGTTTCTTTCATGGCAAAGATGGCATATTTACTAAGTAAGAATCGCTGAAATAAAATTTGCAATCACCATCACTTCTGGTAGTCCTGAATCTCTCTAAATTCTAAATGATATTCTTTTTATATTGAAATGCAATTTATTACGGATTACTAAAGTAGGATTTTTAAATTAAAGTCGATAAAATATTCACAATTTTAAACTATATCTCGTAATAGTTAAAAATATACTAATTAAAATATTTCGAAATTTTTATAATTCTTCCTATTGTTGCTCTGTTTTATATTACGGCTGTACCATAATTTACGTATTCATTCAAATGAAAACCCACATCTAATATCTTATTAGTTATATAAAATCTCATATAATTTCTTTTATAATATTCAAAATAAAAATTTCTCTTATTACACTTTTATGTTCACTGTGACCATAATCATCGCTAATATTGACCCATTCATCACAAGACTTTGCATTCGATACTATGATTAACAACTTGTATTTTGTTAATTTAAAAAGCATAAAAGCAACAAAAAATATGCAAATTTCCTTACTTTCTATATAGTTTTTACATGTCTTGTGCAATTTTCGCTAGATATATAGTATTCGTAAAGGTTAAAAGTTTTACTTTTTCAGAAAAGTAAGAAATGCAATGAAGGATTATTTATATTGATCGAGTATTAAAATGAAAACTCTTTTATTTTAATTATATTCTTTCTTAAACTTTAAAAAATCTGTAGATAATTATAATCATGTACATAACCATATAGATAATTATTAATCAGAACTTTACTTTTATTCATTGCCGTATATTATATAATTAATTTATTATTATTTTAGAATAAAACCTTGCATATTCAGTTTCTTATACCTTTCATAACATTTTTATGCTTATTATAGTTGTAAGAATCCATAAATTCTAACAAATAAAAAGTTGAACACTTAAAATAAAATAGTTGAATAAAATACAAATTTTAATATTTTGTCAGAATACTCTCTAAATACATATAAAAATCCTAAAAAAGCTACATGTTTAAATAATGTTTCATAACCACAATACATTAATTCTTAAAATTCTTTTAATTTTCAAATGTGGGTAAGAAGCATTTGTACAGTATACGAGAATGAGTGGTCTGCAGCTCTCTTCAGTGTGTTGTCTGTTTCCATACGGTAGGCCGTAAGCGTTTGATGACCGATTTATACTTGAAGTCGGCAATGGCTTAACAGTTTATTTCGGACAATCGAAGACAATTCAAAAACCAAATATAAGTAGCTGAATCCCAAGATTATAACAGAACACTCTTCCGGACTTTATATATTTTTCCCAATGATTAACAAAATTATAAAAAATTATTTACCTTGAACAAAATGTCAACAATTCAAAGAAAAAGGATTTTTCATGATTCAACATTAAAATCAAAACTAACTATAGGTGACTAATAAATGATGTTATACTGTGTATTTAATACATGTGTTATCTTTATTTTCAAAAGATTATATATAATACATCAATAAGAAATTAAAATTTCAAATTTCCAGAAAACACATCATTCTCCATAAATATTCTTTACCACAATGATATTATCGTTCAGTAAATTTGATAAAAATTTTTTTAACTTACTTTGAGTAATTTATGAAATTCATAAAAAAGAGCAATAAATTTTGATTGGCTCAAATTCTAATAAATTAAACTCAATGAATCCCACTATTCTGAACATCACAAAAATATGAGGATTTACGCTTAAGTTACTAACATTTTTCTCATTTTTAATCATTTTTTTAGAATTATGTAAATGCATTTATAAAAATCAAAACTGGTATAAAAATGCTATTTCATTATAATACCAATATTTTTTCAGAAAGTGTACAAAAGTGAAATATAAATTAATATTTACATGATAGTTTACATTCCACATTTTAAAGTATTCTGATTTCAAATACATATATTGGATTGCTGAACATAATTTAATTAAATAATTTTCAGTTCTTGTTCCATATTTGTTTTCAGTGTTGTTCAATATTCTGTTATAGTTTTACTGTAGTTTAGGAATATCACTTATACATAAAAAAAGGTTATTAACTTATTAATTATAAAACAATTGTCTAATATGTTTCTCATGCCCTTCAAAACATTCTTATGTTTTCTGTATCTTCTATTATCCATAAGTGTTTACTATTTAAAATGTTGTACACTTTATAATAAAATCATTGACTAAATATAATTGCTGCATTCTTATCAAATCTTTGAATATTTAAAACATCTTGAGTACATTATATGTTGCTTAAAAAATTTTATAACATGCATTAAATCTTTAAGTTCCTTTAATAAGCAAGTAAATGTAGGAAGCATATGCAATGTTAACAAGAAAGAGATCTCTGCAGCACTCAAACTGATTAATATTTTTCTTCATCTTCCTCCATATTAGGAGGAAATCCAAAAAATTACTCTTTTGTGATTTTCATTATATTAAAAGTTTGCTTTTTAATAAACGAAAATTTTTATTAAATTTAAAAATATTTTTTTTGGATATTGTACAATGTATTAATTCTTTCTTTCGCACGTGATAAATATTTTTCCAACATTATTAGATTCAGGGTTGCAATTTTAATTACATGTTGTGTTGTTAAGATGAGTAAAAAAAGGAAGTAAAGTTTTTAAATGAACTACTCAAAATATTGTCAGATTTTCAAATTTAAAGTACATTATTAGTTCATATTTGCATATAAACTTAGCAAATGGATATCATTCAAAATTTGATACAGAATTAAAATTTATTAAAAAATTTTTAAATAAATTGAAAATTATTTAATGTTAAATATGCAACTATTAAATTAATTAAAGAAGGACAGAAATTGATACATTCAACCGAATGACGTAAATTTAAGTGGATTTAGATTAAGATATTTTCAGGGGGAATCCTTAAGCATTAATATGTTTTCAGGAGAAATATATTGTAACAAATGACGCTTTATAAACATATCAACAACCAAACCATAAAATTCAGTTTGTAATGACATTTGAAAGCACACTTGTACATTTGATCACGCCTTCTAAGAAGATGATTGCCAATATAAAGTTGCATGAAGATATTACATTTTTTTGACGAAGTGGTAATTCGTTTTTTAAAAAAATTAATTTGAAAGTACAATGAATAATTTGTCGTCATCTGATGCCTGTGTATTAATATTTTTTGAGGCAATCATCTAGATAAGGAATAAAGTAAAATGAATACATTGAACAAATGTGACTCAATAAAACGAGCAGAGCTCTCTGTCCGATTGTATAAATTAAATTTCTTTAAATAATGAAATTAATCTAAACATTCTTTTAACCGTGTTTTTCCACAAAATTGGTATTACATATATTTCATCTTGAGAATTACTGAAAGAAATGAAAATTGCATCCGAGTACTACTGTACTTATTACACTCAATACAAAATAACGCAAATTTGCGGATGCAGAAATATATTTGTAGATTAATTTCAAAATTTATTAATCAAAATATATTAGAAACATTTAAAAATCTTCTCTTTTTCTCTCTGTTTAATAAAATCGTTTATTTTGTTTCGCTTGCGTAAGAAATTTAAAAAAAGGAAAAAATTTACTGTTTAAAATCTTCAGAGTTTTGTCACTAAATATTTGTTTGATACTTCATGGCGACTGTTTCATAAACTTAAAAAAAAAACTCTTTTATTGGAAAAAATGTATAGATTAAATATTTTCTTCACTTTCTGCGTTCAAATTTTTTTCCAAATAAATTGTCAAAAAATGTTAAAAAAATTTTCTATGTGCAAAACTTTTCATATCAGTTAAAAGTGAAATGAAACCCAAGAACTGTTGATGGAAAGTCCAATGTAGAAAAAAAAAACTTTCTAGGCTATAAAAGGTTTGTACATTTTATGCAGAAATATTCTATGAGTAAAACTTTTCACATAGAAAATTTCTGCATAATGTGTACAAACATTTAACCTGAAATTTTTTTTTCCTACATTAGACTATCCATCAACAGTTCTTGGTTTGCATTTGCAATTTAAACTGAATGGTGCTTATAGTATTTCTCTCTGGCCAGAAATACAACAGCTACGTAACAACCAGATAAAATGCCTATAATTTCAGTGAAAAATGTCTTTGATTCATGAAACAATCAGCACATTCAAAATTTTCTGAATTACTAACTTTACAACTCATTTTGCATACAAGATCAATTTTTTGCTCTAAATGGGTCAAGTCAAAAATTACATAATTATGTCACCAAAATCAAAAAATAGTTGCCTTTCAGAAAAATTTGTTATTTTATGATGACTATCAGGTACATTATTGTTAGAACAGAAAATGATTTAACTAATTATTTATTATTTTCACTGTTTTCCATAGAATAATTCATAATACAATATGAGTATTAAAATAAAATCACAAATTTCAGGAAAACGTATTATTCTCCATCAATTTTTTTTATCACAATGCTATTGTCCTGGAATGAGTTGTCAAGAAAAAATAAATATAAAAATTTTATCATAAATTTCAATATTTTATGAAATTTATATTAAAAAAGCAATATGTTTTGATTGACATTTGTAAAAGATTCTGATAAATAAAACTCATCCAATCAAATTATTTTGTATGTCTAAAGTCCTGATCTTCAACTATTAATTTACTTACATTTTTCACAAATAATATCTTTAATCATTTTATTTTTAGAATTATTTAGATGAAATTAAAAGTAAAACATGTATAGAAAACACATTTAGTATAATATGATATTTTATTAAATATTTATTTAATTGTTTATACTACACATTAAAAAATATCACTTCAATTGTATGAAAAATATTTAAGATCTTGTTATTTAAAATGCTGAAAAAATTATTTGTTATGCCCTTCGTCACATTTTTATGTTTACTCTACTCGCAACATGGCATTAATGCTCACCCGTCTTATAAATGATTACTAACATGCTGTAAGTTTTAAAATAAAATCTCATTGACTAGAATAAAACTAATATTTTATCAAGTGACTGAATATATTTTAATGATTTTTATAACTACCATTAACATTTTAAATTCTTTTAATTTTCTAACATATGTAAGAAGCGTATACAGAGCTTACGGGAATGAGTGTTCAGCAGCTCTCTCCAGCGTATTGCCCGATTTTACACGGAAGTCGGTAATTGCTTCATGACCGATTCATCAAAGAAGTCGGCAATGGGTGCTATGCTTAAAGGCTAGATGCCAGTTACCATACAATCAGAAAGCAAAATCAAAAAAATAAGTAACTGCGTAGGACGATTGTAGCTGAACACTCTTCCCATTTTTGAATTTTTACATAATTTCATGCAATTTTCATACATTATATGGATATATTTATTTCTTCCAGATTTTTGAAATCTTGGATAATTAATTTTAAGATTAGACAAAGGCCAATGCGTAATCTCTTTTATCCTCTAGATTGATTTTCTGGAAAGAAAGTTTTCTAGTCAATGTACTTTTTCAAATGTATACGATTCAAATTTCGTAATTATATCATTTACAACAAAATACAATAATTGCTACCTACAATAATGTGGGAAATCCTAAGGAATATATTTTAAAATTAAGATTTCGTGATGAAACAGATTAAAAAAATTCAATCGTTGTGTAATCATTACATTTTATATTCATCTATATTTACTGAAAGATTTATTATAATAGAATTTTTAAGAGGTCTGATGTACTTAAAGTAAAAATAAAAAATTACATTTGATCTCAAATTATCTAACCATAAAATGATATTTTCAGAATTTTTTAAAACTTATCCTAAGCTAATTTTGCACGTTAACATCTTTTATTGCTATCCGTGAACAAGTCTAGTTATTATACGTAGAAAAAAATGATTCTTAATTCACACATCTAAAATATTCTTCTCACTTCTAACCATTATTCAGTAACCAATGAAAATGATTTAAAAAAAGAAAAGTTACAAATGTTCTGATATCTTTTTTTTCAGTTGCTAGTGAGCTAGTTTTAACTTATAATACTTTATAAATAATAATTTATAATAATTAAAGCTAAAATTAAAATCATATGATTCTCTTTAAGAGAATATATATATATATATATATATATATATATATATATATATATATATATATATATATATATATATATATATATATATATATATATATATCACTGAATCTCCTTGTACGATAAATCTATTTTTCCGCAATTTTTAAATGCATTTAATGCATTTTAGGAAACGATTTGTAGCTATAAACCAATCTCTAGGAAGAAAAAATCATCTTTAATTATTTGAAATTATCAAACAATGGTTAGTAGGTGTATCACTTAAAAAGCGATTATCAGCTTTTTAAGAATTTTGTTCACTATTAAAACCAAAGCAACAATTTAATATAGAAGTGTATGTATTCCAAAAACATTTTGTTTATGAAAAGAAGTAAGATTGTAAAGTGATATACACAGAAATATAACAAATAAAGTTAATTTTAAATAACAGATCCCAGATCTCTAAGATCATGAAAACATATTGTTTTCAATATGGTACTCAAATTCTTTTGTCATTCACCGTCAGTTGCACATACATTTTGTTCTCGAAAATAAGACTTTTCGACCGATTCATCATAACATCATCGTAACTTGAAACATGGTGAAACACTAAGTAAGAGTTCATAGAGTAAAACCGCACTAAAACAAGCGAAAGAAATAATTTATCAGGATATTGAAGAACAATTTCTATCAAAAGGCTATGCGAGATGTATAAACTAAATACTTCTTTTTGTAAGTACAGAGAGAGAGAGAGAGAGAGAGAGTGAGGGACAAAAATCTGATCTATTTTAATATTGCAAAATCTGCTTAATAAGATTTTTCTTATCAGTTTAATTGAAGATTATATTTCGCAAATAAAAATAAATTAAATATTTGCGTTGATTTCTGCGGTCAAGTGCTTAAAACGTTCAGAATAACCAATTTCAGCTACTTATCTACGGCTTAGCACAAAATTGTTAGCATTCTGATAGAAAACCAAATCAAATTGGAAAATTTTAATGAAAAATACCGAGAGAAGCAATTAGGCACATTGAAAATTTTCTAAATTTATAAATTTACAATGCATTTCCAATATGAAATCAAATTAGGTTGAAATAACAAATTACACAATTATAACTCTAGATTAATAAACCATTGTATTTAAAAAAACAATATTACATTTTATGACTTTTAGATACGTGTGTTAGTTTTAATAAAAATTGATTTTGATAATTAAAAATCATAATTATTATTCTTTCTTTATTTTCAATAGATTTATATCCTCAATACATGAATGTAATGCATTATACTCCATTCATTTTTTTTCAACTCCAGGGCATTCTCATTGAATATATATACATATATATATATACGAAAAAAAATCGAATTATTATAATTTAAATTATAATTAATTAGAAAAATTATTTGTATAAAAATAAATTGAACAAATTCACTATGAATTCCCATAAAATTGGTTAATATAATGTCTTTTATGGCATTTTCATTTTTATTATATCCACTAATATCCATCAATAATTAATAAGAAAATTTGTACCCTGTAGAATAAAATCCTTCACTTAAATATAATGTTTTATTTTAGTGAAGTTTATATTAAATATACTAATATATGGTTAATATTTTATCAATAGACTGAAAACATTAAAAATATATCATGTATACAACAATTTATTCATCTATAAAAATTTTCATTACTACCATTTACTTATTAAATTCCTTTAAATTTCAAATACAGATATGAAGTGTCTGTAAAGTCAGCGGGAATGAGTGTTCTGTCGCTCTCTTCTGCGAGTTGCCCGATATCTCTGGAAAGTCGGTAATTGTTCGAAGCCCGATTCATCAATGAAATCGGCAATTGGTGTTATGCTTTAGAGCTGGCGGACCATGAATTAAAAAACAAGTATAGAAAGACCAAAAATATGCAACAGGCAAGGAGATTGTAACAGAATACTCTTCCCTTTTTTTGTATACTAGTGTACTTTTTAGATAATTATGGTTAGAGAAGCACAACGATAAAAATATGTTACGTTTTCTATATAAATCGCAAGAAAATTGAAATAAAATGATTTACCTTGATTATATGTGACAAGTCCACAATTCGAAATATAAACATACTTTATCACTCAGGTGTGACTACTGTTAAACTTTCGGGATTTCAATATTAGTACCTTTCTGAATACAAATCACCACTGATTCCCCTACATTGTACCAATGGTGTTTCCATGTATAGCATTTTAATCTAATCCCAAAGTGTAAACACATTACATGGTTTACATTTGTTCATTTAATCTTTTACTGAACCCGATGAGAACTATTATTATTTGATGTTATCCTATTTGATGCATTTGATTCTATATACTTTTATTCCCTCTCCTGATGCATTGGATCGAGAATTCTTTCATTCTTTTACTTGAGAGAGGAATACAGTTTCGAGAATGAATTTCTAGTGAGTAAAATTCGAATTTCCCACATGTTCAAAATCTATATATCAAGTTATTCAATTTTTGCTATAGTTAATTGCGTACAAATATAATTCTTGTAAACTTCCTTCTATTCATACACTTGCTACTTAGAGCTACTTTCAAATTCGATATTTTTATATTGCTGATTCAATACGTTTGACACTTTTTTCATATTTCTAACTAGAATAGAAAATTTCCTGAAATTAATATTGTTTGCAAATTATTTTCATTAGCTGATATTTTATTTTCGTAATTATTTGTGGCAAAATTATTATTGGCAGGATTATAATTTGATAAGATATGGAAAATGAAAATCTCTCCATAAGCAAATATTATGCTAATAATATTTAAGCCAATATTTCCTGTGTAATATCTCAAGTTACTCTTCAAATTTTTAAGATAGGTTCTCGTAATCTTCATAGCTATGCTACGATTTTCCGAATAGAAGTTTTAATAATAAGTCTCGAAAATAGTTCAAATATATAGAAAGATAGATTTATTCTGCAAGTGTATATATTGTTTTATTCTTTTCGGACATTTATCTTTTGTTTTAAGTGCACCGAATTTTTTAGGTATGTATTCCTTGCAGGAAAAGATTATACATTATAGTCTATAAAACATTTTTAAAAACAAATATAATAGTAGATTTTATGTGATCTTCAAAATATTGATATATTAATTGCATATCCTAATCTATATACATTAATAATCCTAATCTATTTTAACTGCATATCCTAATCTATCGTGAGAGTTACATAATGTAATGTGTCCTAGTCCTAGTTATTCACTTATATTCATTATTACAGAGAACATAAAATTTATTTCAGACACATTGCCATTTTTAGTGATTACTTTACTTAAGAACTCCTTTCTTATTTCATAATTCTTTTAATATTATTTAAGAACTCTTTTAATATCACTTAAGAAATATTCTGAGAGATAACAAATATAAAAATTCAAAAATTTTAAAAATCTATTAGTACATTCGGCAATCTCATATTATTAATTTGCATATTATTTACAGATTTACATTATTAAAAATTACCTTGAATTTCGAGTAGATGGTTTTTTATGCACATTTTTGTATTTTTATATATACACACATATGGTAGTTAAAATTTTAAAGTGCGTGTTATATTAAATCACTTTTTTTAGTAATATGAAATCTTATGAACATATGATTTAAATAATATATCGTGATGAAATATTTAAGGATTTTGTCAGACATATAAATCATTCAGCCAACTATACAGCTGTCTTTTTTAAAACATTTACTGCGCTGTAATTATAAAAAAAATCATATATATCGATTATTGTTAAAAAAAATTATTTAAATTCAACATTCTATTTTATTTAATCTTAACACGACACTTTCGAAATTCTCTGCACCAATCACCAGCAAATTTGACACGTTAACATATTTCCTTACTATACTAGAAGAACCCTAATTTTGTTGTAAAATGCGATCATTTCAATTTCAGCTCAGTGTCCGGCCTATGGCATATAGGAACATCCAATGTCATTACTCAAATCATTGAGATTCCCAGGTCAAAGCTATTTTGTTATAATTTAAATAATCTGTGTTAATCTATATTATTCAATGCTCCTTATAATTTTTAACACTTAGAATAAATTCATAACAGAATATTTTACAGAGTTAATAACTAATTTTAGACTTGATGGCAGCTTTATTTTTAAATAATAATGCGAATACAATGAAAAATAATGTTATGATTATAGTATTATATAGAATTAATAACTAATATCCAATAAACTTTAAACGAAAGTATTGAATTTTTAGCAAATCGTATTTTTCATGCAAAAAAATCAATTTTCATCCCCTTGAAATCATAAACTATTAAAGTTAAAAGGCTAGGTATATTTTTATAGCAAAATAAAAAAAAAATAAATAAATAAAACTTAATTTTAAAAATTTCAGCCTAAATATGGAAATAAATAGTTTATACGATTTAAAATTAGATAGATAAAACATTGTTTGTAAGTCAATAGATTTATATTTCCGATTCGCTCCTGAGTTCAGAAATTTGATGCTGCCTTAAAAACCTGGAACGCAGAATTAACAAAAATGAATCTTGAAAAAAATAAGAACGAGAACAATGAGTTTGCAGCTGAAAACTTTTCAATTTTTATAACGTTTTCAAATATTTTAACTAAATTATTATAAATAATAAGTCAAATGATACAAATGTGTTAAAACATATAAAGTACAAAATTATAAGACAATTTTTCTACTTGACAGAACATTAATATCAAAACATATTTTCATTTATATCTTTCTGACAATCTTCATAAGTCCAGGTTGTAGGGAATGTAAAAGATAAACGCTTAATTTGTTTTCGTGACCGCAGCTAAATACTGACTTAGGGAAGATTAAAAAATGGCCCTAGCGCATATAGAAATTTTATTTTCCTTCCTCACACAAATTGAGGAAACATAAACTAATCTATGTACTTTGTAACTCCCACACATCTTTTTTACTTCCAACGCGCCAAACATAGTTTCAATGATTAATATTATAAATGCGGAATTTTAATACATTTGATGAATCCTGATTCAAGTCTTTAATTTTAAAGTGTGTTAAATATACATCCTTTATTTTTTTTTTCATTATATTTTGCAAACTTATTCATTTAATCATAAATGTTAAGATGTGAATGCTAAAATGAAGATAAAAAATTCAAATAAAATTAATCTAAATGATTATACTTCATGCTTTCAACGTTACGTTATACATAAAAAGCTCATATTTCCACAATCCTCCCCGAGGGTAAAAAATTCGAAAAATTTACCTCATTAACTCTTTCCTTAAGCTATTTTAATGAATGATAACATAAAATAAAATATGAAATTATTAAAATGCTGAAAATTGGAAACAAATATACAAAATCTTTCGTTAAACTTTATTGTAAATATTAAATAAAGATGAATTAATTTTAACTATAATTATTTAAATCTGCTTACATTTGTGACTGTGCCCGATAAAGCTACAATCATTATAATCATCTCAAAGAATTGAGCTTCTTCTCGGTTTGTATGTATAAAACAGACAAGAAAATAAAAGGTTCTATTCGAAATATCCATGATAAATAAGACTATAAAACCATAATAGGCAAAGTATGAATATAATATTGTAATGATAGAAAATGCTCTTTTTTTCCTCTAAATTGATTTTTTTTAAATAAATTTATCTAACTTTTATATGTATGGTATGATTTAACACGAACAGTTTTCATAAACTTTATTAATTATAATTTATTTATCAAATTATCAAGCTTATTTTACATCATTATATTTTTATTTATTTCAGGGTAATGAAAACAAAACTTTTCTAAGCAGCAGCTACCAATATAACATATTGAATAAACGATATATAATATAATTAATTGGAAATTTCTTTTTAATGAATTTTAATCAATCATTCATATTATCATAACTACCGCTAATGTAGAAACTTTTACTGACAGTTATTCCATCTATCTTCAAAGTTTTAATTTGATTAATTCAAAGAATCGAAACTAACTGATGAGGAGAAAGATAATCAGTTATTTCCTTTTGAAATTTTGAATATGTTAGCAATTTATTAGAAGCGAAATGAAAGCTTGCAAACATGTAATATCCTCGGTTTCTCATTAATGTATAACATTCCGGAAAACTGTTTCAAGATCAGAAACATGTACATTCTTCTGTTAAACATTTATTTTGCATAAACACTTAAGTAGAAAACAATTACGCATAACATCAGATTTTCCTCTCTTCGTTCTCGCAAAGTCAATTAAAATAAAACAGGAAAAGAACTTCCTTATTTTATATTATGAAAAAAGGTTTGTTCAGTTCAGTAAATATGCTTTCTGTTTTCATAGTATAAGACATTCCAGAAATGTATTGCAAAGTGTAATAAGATTGTCTTACTTCAGAAAGTGTCAAACATTTCATGTCTCGTTTGAATTGCATTCAGCCGATATCTGGCACAGTATCTCATTTCTTGGTGTAAACGCCCGTCTTCAAAAATATAAATAATAAATATCATTAAAAAATAATAAACACTTTATTTTACAAATCAAATTTATCCCGAAAAATATGTACGCTTTTTCTCCTCTAGATCACGCAGTATAATAGTTATGGACTTAACAATTTCTAGTACAAATATATAATGAACTTAAATACAAAAATTCATTTTATATCTAAATATATACAACATTAAACTATATTCTTTAAAATTAAATATAATTTGTTGAAATACAATTAATAATAATTTATCCATAATCTTAGGAATCCTTTGATGAGAAATAATGCTAAGCAATATGCATGCATTCAAATCTACGCAGAACTACCACTAGATATTTGCATTCTTTTAATTAAGGCCTATATTTGGATTGTTAATATAAGAGACGAGGTAATGATTATCCTGCTGAATTCTCACAACAGCGATTCATTATGACATCGTCAAGTCGTTGTGTTCCAATTCCTTACGGATTTGGGTAATTGGTGCTGTGTTTAAAAGCTAGGGACTCACATAACTGATTAAATTAAAGAAGAAAAAATACGCAACTAAGCTGGATATTTCAGCGGAATATTCATCTCATTTTCAATCCTTTTAAGCAATTTTCCATGCTTAAGAGCAAAAAGTTAAAAATGTGTAATCATTTAAAAAAAATCCCTTAAAAAAATAATTTGCTTGATTAATTATTAATATTAAAACTTTTTTACTTAATAGTTTTCGATCAAAAAGTTTAATAAATTTGGATTCCAGAGAATACATTTGACAAGCAATTACTCCTTGTTCATAAGCGCAGTTAAATGTGATTACAAAAGATTTGATATATGGGCTAGGCTCATAATTTCATTTTCCTTCCTTATATTATAAAAAAATAAACCAGTTTGATTTGTATTAGAATAATCTTATGTTTTTTGACGTCCAATGCTTTATTCAAATTTCAATGACAAATCCTTACATTCCAGAAAGTATTACATTTAAGGAATTCTGCTTTAAGTGCTTAATCTAATAGATGTTAAATATTTTTTTTTCATTATTATATTCAAATTTTATTTTATTTTTATCGTAAGTTGTTATCATGTAAATGACAGAATTAATTAAAAAAATTTAATTAAATAAACAACTATTTAAATTTTCTGCTTTCAAAGCTATATTATACATTAAAAACTCTTGTTTTCAAAACACCAACAACAAAATGTGTAAAATTAAAAACAATTTTCCTCATTGAAGCTTTCAATAAGACCTTTTATTTAATTATAATTAGTGTGCCTGACTGTGGATAGGGTGGTCCTGGGTTCGAATCCTCATTCTTTCTCTCTATATATACCTTGTCCATGTCTTTTACTTCTATTAATGAGTTGTGAATGGTAGGCCTACCCTATAAACGAATACCTATAGCATGTGTGTAGTGAGGAAGTCATATTCCATACCAAAATATGGTTCAGTTGGAAAAGTAGAACAGAGAACGCCATAATGCCAGACTAGTTGACACAAGACAAAAACAACAACAATAAATTATAATGTATTAAATGAACACTTAATTAAGAATAAATATAAAATCAGGACATATTGACTAAAATCAATCCCATTCCTAAAAATTGTGGATGGTTTGGATATTTAATAATGGTGAAATCAGTAGAAGTATTTCAAAGAACTGAGCTTTCTTGCGTTTACATACATACAAGAAACTTCAAAATAAAATGTTCCGGTCAGAATCTCAATGATAAATGAGACTTTATAACAACGATAGCCAACGTGTGAAAATAATATTGAAATACTTGAGCACTCATTTTACTATACAAAATTGATTTTAAGGAAGCAAACTTTTCTAGTGCTTAAATGTGATGTTATATGGACAGTTTTTAAGAGGTCAACTTTCTTAATAATTATTATTATTACAATCATATACACATCTATTTAACATTACATTTTTATTTGTTTTTAGTAAAATAAAAACAAAACATGCATTAATAAGTATGTGATATCTCCAATTTCATGAAGACGTTTTACAACATTTCTTTTTTTCCCCTCAATCGCATTCTCAATGAGTAAATTGGCATGGTAAAACAACTAATAACATTAATTTGAACACTTTGGTAACTTTATAATTAGAAAGCAGGAATTTCTGATAAAATAAAATAATCGAATCAAACTATTTTGAACAAGATACAATAAAAAATTGAGTTTTTATTTTTATATTCATTTTTCTTATAAAAAAATACATTTTACCATTTCTATCCTTAAAATTATTTAGATGTATTTTTTTACAAACAAAAGGTGTACAAAAATAATATTTCAATAATACGTAATTGTTTTATTTGCTACTGTAATATATTTCATATTTCACATGGTAAAATATTCAAAAATTAAAATATGATTGTTTAAAATAATTAAATAACAGTCAATACTTTTTTTTTGTTCCTATTAATATTTTATCTGATATTACAATTATACCAGATGTTATATACTAATTCTCTTATACGAATAACCTCAAAGATTTTTTTCATTATATGATAATTTTTCTTGCTTAGTAAACATTTCATCACATTTTTATGATTTCTATGTCCGAAAGTATCCATTAATTTTTTAAACTAAAATGTTGCAAGATTTAAAATGAAATCATTGACAATCATTCTATCACGTTTTTAAAACTTAAGAAAATTGTTTATTCATTTTTAAAAAATTTATATCTACCCTTAAGACATTAAATTCCTTTAATTTTCAACTATATGTAAGAAGCGTATGAGAACTTAACGGAAATGAGTGATCTGCAGTTCTCTCAATTGCGTGTTCCGCGATTTTCCGTCGGTTAATGTTTGGTTGCCTGATTCCTCACAGGAGTCGGCAACTGGTGCTAGGCTTAGCAGCTTGTAGCTGGTTAATTTGAAAATAAAGAAAAAAGAAACCAAAAATGTGCAACGGTGCAAGGAGGTTGTAGCGGAACACTCTTCTCTTTTTATATAGCTTTGAACGTTTCATTTTTATGTCTCAAATTTAATGTGCATGTTAATTTTTCAATTCATTTTTCAATTCATTAGTGAATTCGGCAGATAGTACTTATTCGACTCAGAGATAGACTCCCTGAAGAAAACTTGAAAAAATGTGCACAATGACAGTAAGACTGCAGTTTAACTTCCATCCTTACAGTTTTCAAATGTCCTAAGCAATTTTGGCCGGATAGTAATTCCTAAAATCTCGAGCTAACCTTCACAAATGTAAGATATGCAAAGTGAAAATAAATTCATTTTGGTCGAGTATTAAAATTAAAACTACTTTATTTTTATTATATGCTTCCTTAAACTTTATAACAGCTCGAGATAATCTGAAATATGTAATTAATCGGAACCTTACTCTTGTATGTTGACAAAGGTTGTATAATTAGTTTCTCATTATTTTAGGATGAAATCTTGTATAATTAGTTTTTCATGCTTTTCATCGTATTCTTATATTAACATTAAAATAAATGATCCATAAATATTCACGGCTAAAAAGCTGTAAGCTTCAAAAGAAAATCATGATTGATTAAAATACCATTATTAATATTTTATCAAAATTTAAATTTGTTGATATGAATATTTAAAAGAATCCAGTATACAACATAAATGTATAGAGTTTTCATAAGTATCCTTAATTCTTTAATATTTATTTATTTGCAAATATATCCAAAATGTGTATACGATGTTACGGAAATGAGCGGTCGACATTTTTCTCGACTGCGCCGGATTAAACCCGAAAGGCGGTTAGTATTCAAAGCCTGATTCATACCTGAAGTCGGCAATTGGTATATGATTAAAAGCTTGTTTTTGCTAAATTATGAATAGAAAACCAATTTAAGTATTATGTATATCTCAATTCCATATTAAAATTAAAGTTATTTATTTTAATGATATTCACACTTTTATAGAATTTAGAGAGACACAACTTCACAGTCATTCAATAAAAAATATTCTTCTTATTTTATCAATAAGCTGAAGACTCTGAAAATGTTTCATATATATAATAATATAAAAATCTATAAAACATTTTATTACCATTAACACATTAACGTCCTTTAATATCCAAATATATGATACAGGCTTATTTGGTTGTAACAATCTTTAGTATTCTGCATCTCTCTTCACCGTGTCAACCTTCTACGTTCTCCCTTCTACGAGTTACTATTCCTCACGGAGTGTTGTAATGTTTAATGACCTATTTCTTACTGAATTCGGCAGTTGGAGTCATGTTGCATCTTGAATACCAATAACTAAAAAAATGGTAGAAAGACAAAAAAATAAGCAACAAGGTTAGGAGATTGTGAGAGATTTGCTCGAAGGTCAACAACGCTTTTCCCATACCTTTCCTCAAACAGTTTTTGACAGATCTCATGAGTCTTTCGTAAAAGCCTCCCCACCATGCTGCTCGTTCAATGATAAACGTCCTCTGAGTTCTCTCTTTGGCAATAAAATTCTTAAACACGTCATCTTCTATATGACACAATAAATGTTCAAATTAGAAGTCTCTCCTCTCTCGATGTAAAACCAGAGTCTTATTCTAACATGTTAATTCCGGTTTTGATGAAAATCATTCCCAACGATATTGCTTTAGAGTTCCATCGTACTAACGGAGATAGTCCAACCTTTAGTTTAGAAACTTTTCTTAAATTCTTACAGACTGAAATAGAATCCCGTGAAAAAATCTCCTGTTTGTCGCTTTCTCCAAAATAAAAATCACAACTTCCGGAATCCAAAAACACGTATAAAAAATATGATTCAAAGTATACGTGGAATTCTAATGTTAAAAGAAAAGTCTTTAAAAAAAAAAAAAAAAAAAAAACGTCGGTTAGCACACACGAATTACAAAATCGAAAGTGCATTTTTTGTTCTCAAGAACACTTATCAGAAAATTGTAAAGTTTACAGCAAATGAAAAATGAGACATTTGAAAACAAAGCAATAGATGTTTTTTGTGCACGTCTTTGAAACATAAAATTGCGTCTTGCCCCTATCGACAAACAAAGGCTTGCATGATTTCTGGGGGAAAACAATTAATGTTTATCTTTCTATTGCCCTTCAGATTTACACAGCAGCAAAAATTAATATGGGAATTGTGATGGTGGTATTTTTACTAAAACAACATCCAGTAGTTTCACCATAAAGATTAGAAATCCAGACCATTGTTCAGGTTTCCGTTCGGAACTAATAGCAATTGGCGAGGGTCAAAGGGCTGCAGATATTTGCATAGACTCTAAAGATATCATGATCATCAATAACAGCCGTAGATCTTACCAACTCCTCCAAGACTAATCTCATATTGGCGACATCGCTTCAATCTCTATTCTAGCCTTGATACAAAAAATCTCTTGCCATATTGTTAATGACCTTAACATTTACCTCCCTGACTTTTTCAAGATTATCTCAAAGTCTTCTATGATACAAGTAATTAAGATATTGAAAAAAGTAATATATAAATATAATATGAAGGAATGCTGCAGAACGCTGCCCAATGTTACATATTTAACAAATTTGGAATAATGAAAATGATTTTAACATTTTTTTAGTCATATTTTACTTAATGACGTTAAATATGATTTTTATTCTTAATCAATATTCAAAAATTAAGCATTTAAATGATTAAATAATCTATTAAAATCTGCTATTCTTCAAGATATTCATGTTCTTAAATAAATAATAAATCAATTATCATTATGTCAAATATTATTAATTATCAGGTTTAAAATATTAAGTCAATTACCTTTATTTTAAATTAAATATATTCAACGTTATTAAGTTTTAAATTAACGTGTTTTTATAAAATATTACTAAGACAAAATTCGACAATTTTTATGTATATTATTATCTTATACAAAAGTATTTAAAGTTGCTACAGTTATACAGGGTTTAGTGAAATTTAGAAACAAAAACTAAATCGTAGATATTTTTTAATGTTAAACATTAGGTATAATTAGTTATAACATTAGGTTAATGCATTAGTAATATACGATACAAATGTTGAAAGCGACATGATCATTTTCTCTAAAAAGTATACTGGTAGGAAACTGGTAAAATTTCATAAGAAAAAACTTATAAATTTAAAATTATCAGTTTCCAGCCACTATTATTAAATATAAATTTTTGTATATATATTTCCCAGCTCTCACATGTCTTAATCATTCTTCAGAAATTAAATCAATTGTTCGCAACCATGTTAATGGTAGCAAACTCAATGTCTATCAGGATATTAAGCTCCCTCTAATTGTTGATGAAGTTTCCAGCTGAAATTAAAAAAGACTCTATAACTGATATCTTGGAATTAACCAAAGTTGTCAATGAAGTTATCTGACCAATTTATTTATCTGATATTTGAAAAATACCGATAGTTCTCATGCACAAATAAATCAAAATCTCACACTTCCCCAATAAAAGAATACCGATTTCCCTTCTCCATACGATATAGTCAAAGTTAGAGAAAAAATTATACTGAATATATTAGAGCATGCGAAAATACACAAAGTAATCATCCCACAACAATTGCACTTTAGAAAGCACATGTCCACCTCACATCACCTCCTCAGATTGGTAGAATAAGCCTCCCAATCTATTTCGCAAAAATCTTTCACTGCAACATTATTCCTCGTTATTCCTTTTAAAATTTCTGAAATTTCTATATGATAATAATCTCATATAGAAATTTCAGTTTCATTTTCTAAAATTGGGGAAAGATAACCTACTCTACAGTGCATTATTTTATTCCAATCTTTTTACTTTCAAAACCAATTCAATTCTAATGAATAATATTATAAATTTCGAAATGTGTGATATATTTCATGAACCCAGCTTTAGGTGTTTAATCTTATATGTGTTAAATATCCTTACTTCATAGCTTCCGTTATTTTATTCAGACTCTTGCTAATTTAATCATAAAATGTTAGAAAGTTAATGCTAAAATTGTAATAGAAAATTCAAATAAAATGAATTAAAATTTTTATATTTCATGTTTTTATAGTTATGTTGTACAGATGTACGTCTGGTAAATGTGTAAAATACGAAACGTTTTACCTCGTTAACTTTTTCATGAAACCATTTTAATAAATTAAAGAACAAAATTAAATAAGCAAATATTTAATTCTTGAAAGATGGAAACAAATCTGAATCAGCCGTTCTCTAAAGTTAAGCATAAATATAAAATTAGGATGAATCCACGAAAATTATTTGAATATTATTTCAATTGTTAATAGATTGGGTTGCTGATAAAGTTAAAATCATTACAATTATCTCAAACAGTTGAACTTATCTCAGTTCGTATATCTACAAGAGACTTTTAAAATAAAATGTTCCATTCGGAATAACAATGATAAATAAAACTTTATAACCATTATATCCAAAGCGTAAAAAATATAATAACAAAAATGTGCTTTTCGAAACTAAATTGATTTTTTGGAACCAAGTTTTTCTAATGCTTATATGTATGGTATGATAATATACTAGCAAATTTTATTAAGTCAACTTTATTACTTTTAATTTATTTATTAAATGATCGCTTTTTGTATCGTAATATTTTATTTGTTTCAAAGTAATGAAAACAGATATTTTTCAAAAATTCTTAAAGAATACAGAAAACAAAAATACGCACCTGAGCAGTGAGATATCAGCTGAACACCCTTTTCATTTTATACCATTTCCAAACGTTTTAAGCAATTTTCCATACCTAGGAGCAAAAGGCTAAGAAAATGCTATCATTTCTAAAATATAAATAATTGTGAAAAAAATAATAATTTGCTTTATTAAGCATTAATAACAAAACTTTTTTTATGAAATGGTATTCAACCATAAAGTTTATTGAATCTAGTATGTAGAAAATGTTATTAATAATCATTTACGCCTTGTTCATAAGCGCAGCTAAATACTAAGTCTTAAAAAAGTACTAATAAATGGGCTAACCTCATATAAATATTTCATTTTGTTTCCTTACATTTTGTAAAAGTAAACTAGTTAGTTTTGCGTGAACATATTAACTTTTTGAAGTTCGATGCGTATTCAGTTATAAATGACAAATTTATAAACTTCAGAATATAATACATTTAAAGAGTTCAGTGCTTATTCTGATAGAAGTTAAATGTATTTATTTTTTATTCTATTTAAATTTAATATTTTAATCATAATTTTTTATTCTTTAAATGCAAAATCAAAATCTTTAACTAATATGTTTATATATATATATATATATATATATATATATATATATATATATATATATATATATATATATATATATATATATATATATATATATATATATACCCTCAAGCAAAATGTATAAAATATGAATAAATTTACCTCATTGAAATTTTCAATAAGTTATAGTGTAACATTAAATACACAGTCAATTAAGAATAAATATAAAATCAAAACAAATTGAAAGCTAAAATCAGATCCATTCGAAATATCTAATTTTATGGTGTAAGAATTTGCCTTGAACAAAGAAATATAAATATCAAATCTTATTCAAAATTAGTTAATATTTTATTACATCTAATCGCATTTCCCCGGAAGATACATTAACCTTTTTTTTTTTCCCTAGAAGTCATGGAAAACGAAAACTACCTAGCTCTTAACATTTAGTTTAGGAATATAATAGAAAAGCGTATGAAGAATAAGTGAGAATGGGTGTTCTGCAAATTTCTCACACCTGTGTGCAGCTCTATTCTATATGAAATCAGCAATTCTTTGTGCCCGATTCGTTTCTGTGTAAATTTAAGAAAATTAAGTAATTGAGTTGTCAGATTATATCTGAACACTCTTCGTTTTTATAATACTATCAAATATTTTAAATAATTTAACTTGGAAAGAAGCTCAAAGATTAAAAATAGGTTACCGCTTTTAAAATAATAAGAACTGACAAAAAAAAAGAAGACTTCATGAAAGTGTAAAATCATAACTTCAATCCATTTGTTTTCGAACAAATCGTTCGTGCTTTACCAAGTTATTATTTAGAGTTCTTTTCTCTTTTAAAAATATAATTCATGTCAAATGAAAACTTTAATGTCTGGTAATGTGTATTTAAAATCATCACTTTAAAAGAGGTCAACAGATTGTCATTGCACAACCCAGCATCTACGTATCGATCAATGGAAAAATGGAATCAAAACAACTCTATATAAAGAGTATTAATTAAAATTTAAAAAACTAGATAGGAGAATGTACTTTATCACAGTATATTAATTGTATTTTTGTGTCTATATCTAAATACTGATCCAAAAACAAATTTGGAAAAACGATGTGCTTAACTCATGAAGAAATTTCATTTTCCCTCTTAAATTTGGGAAGAGATAAAACAAAAACACTGAATTATAGTGATCGTAATAATATGATTAAAATACAGATTTCAATTTAAATGTAGATAAATAGAAACTTTATAATATACACTTTTACAAGCACATTTAGCGATTCACTATTGAATTGATAAACTTTCAAGTGTGTTCCTTCTTTTTTCCATTATTCTTCTTAAATTTTTATCCTAAATTAAAATGATCTGATGTAACATTGATAAATGCTTAAATAAAATAAATCAACATGCATACCTCATTTTCTAAAATTTCAGGTCATTCAATGCTGATATATTTCGTTCTAATGTTTTATATTGAAATTTTCACTATTTTTCAGTTAATTATAATAACATTTTCAAAGCTAAAATAATCAATAGATGAAAATAAAAATTAATATATATATAATTTGTTCTTTAAATTAAATTGCAAATAAAAAAATCAGAATAAATAAACTAAAACAATCCAATCTACTCCAAATTGTGAATATGTTGGATAATTATTTAAATGACAATTCTCGAAATAGGCTGTAGTCGGTTAGCATAAAAGCTATTTAGATAAGACGTTTCAGATAGATCCCAATAATGAATGGCAATACATGAATATGATAGCCAATTAAAAAAAAATAACATTGAATTCGTATTTGAAAACAAAATCATATTACTAAGAAAATGGCTGCTTACACACATACAAATGTCAGTATAAAGTTGCATTTTGGTTTAAACTCAACCATAAGTTTCAAATCGTTGCCGAAATCCATTTTTATGCAATGGTTACACCTTTCAAATTTCTTCCGCTGGTTAACTAACACTACAGGACAACAATTTCAATTCAGTTTCTGCCCTCTCATACGTTATCTGCAGAAAGTTTAGTATTAAGCATGTACGTATAAGGTTAGTTGCTCCTAAGAAATAAAACTGAATAACAGATGAATGGCTTGTTTATTTCAAACTCCTCAACTGGCATTACCTAAAGCAAATCTAAGAATTAGAATTCTTTTATGAGCTCAGATGACTTAAGACGTAATTTCATACAGAAAATGCATACTGAAAACGTAGGAAAAGATACTTTAACCAATGCTCCCCAAAAATATTTTTGACCAAAATTGCATTGAAACTTTAAACTGAATATATTATAAGAAATTACTCAATAAAAATATCTTATGTTTAAAAAACGAAATCAGAAAACAATGCTCTGTTAGACAATAGAAGTTAATTCAAAGCTTGTAATGTTACCAAAATTTGTTGAAAAATGAAAAAAAATTGTAGATCTCAGTATAAATTTAAAAAAAATACAATTTTCCAAAAATGTTTTCATACTTAATTCATTTCAATTTTCAAAAAATATTTTTACGCTCAAAAGCGAAAGTGTTTTCTGATTTCCTAATATGCCCAAGGACTGGAAAAGGGAAAAAGAGTCCTGATTTTAATAATAACTTCATAAAAAGACATTTCTAAAATTTGATTTTTCATATAATTTACTTTTAACTTATTCCCACGTAATGCCAAATTTAAAAGATCATTTAAAGATATTTATTATTTACCAAAGAGTTATGTAAATAATAAATATTATAGAAAGATATAACAAATAATTTGTGTGACTTATTAAATGGAATTTTTTAAGCACACACAGATTTCCTCTCCTTGTCGTCTTCGACAGGCTAGTGTTACATTAGTACAAGCATATAATAAATTATATTTTAAATTAAAAAGTAAATTTTTCCTTAAATATGTGCCTGAATGAATACACTTTAAAATTAAATATCTCATTAAAATAAAAAATATATAAATAAAATTGGAAATATGCTAAATGCAATAAATATATTTATATAAAGCTCCTCATAACTACCAATAACTATATAAATTCTCTTACTTTACTAATAAATTGAAAAGTGATTTAAAATATAAGCGGGAATGAGTGTCCTGCAGCTTAAGCGACTGTTGCTTGCCGGGGCTAAAAAAATAAGACAAAAAGGTATTTAGGGAAAAAAATGAGAAACAAGGCCTCACCGCCTTGTTAAACTGAATTGTAGTTGAACCCTCTTCTCAATTTATACCATTTTCAAATGTCTTGATAATTTTATCATATAAAAGAGCTCAAATGTTTATAAAAAGTAAAAAACTATAGGAAAATTATTGCTGTTTTGTTCTTTCTCTTTCTAACAATTTTGAAAAATCCAGGTAGTAGGAAATCTAAGAGACAAATATATTTAATCCTTGGTCATCATCGCAAATAAGTACTGATTTAGAAAATCATTAAAATGTCTACTAAGCTCAAATCGAAATTTCCTTTCTTTTCCTTATAATGAGGAATGGTAAAATAATCACTACAGTGTTCATTATTATTTTGATTTTTTTTTCTACTTTTAATGATAAATTCAATTATAAATAATATATATTTTGTAAATTTCGGAACCTTATACATTTGAAGAATTCAGTTTGCATTGTTTAATCTCAGGTGTGTTCCATATATTTCCTTTTTTTCTTATTCTTCCTACCTGTATTTAGACTTGCAAATTTAGTCATAAAATATTAAGACGTAAATGCGAAAAAAAATTCATGAAAGATTTAGGAAATTTGTAGGAAATTTTGAAAAAAAAAGGGTAAATTCCAAATGATATTAAGACAGAAAAGCACCTGAAGAATACCATAGAACCAGGTTCAATGTTAAACTCTCTCAATATCCTGATAAATTGACACAAAATGTCTCCTTCGAACAAAAGCAATTCTAATATCTTTCTCATAGTTGATGTTGTCGAGATTACATCTACCTTTACGCAAATAATACTAGCAAACAATAGAAAAAAACTAGTCAATCATTAACCCTTCACTCCATGCTCTTAAAAAAGCACTTGATTCATGCAATAGGCGGATAACATATGCTTCTTATCATATTCAGGATTTACATAACAAATGACAATTGCTTCCTGTTACGTGGAAAGGAAAACATTTCCCTAATACTCTTTTATTGCTTTAGAAGACATTTTTAATTATTTCCAGCTGTGCAGTAAATTTCCTTAAAATAGAAAAAAATGGCAAAACTGTTGCTTATGTTAAGGTGTCACTTGTGAAAGAATTCGCATTATTATAAATTACCATTATAATTAATTGAAATAATTATTATTATGATTAGCAACTGATTTTTGTCAGACCAAATCTAGGAATCCGTGGACTGATGGAAATCGAGGAAAAGGAGGGGAGAAGTGTAGATATCATCCCGTAGTATATTCATACAATTCAGGATATGCTCAGGAGAAGCTAGTTGGACATGACATTTAAGACTGAGGGGGATGGTATTGTTACCCGCTACAAAATTGAGGCACTTCAGCTGGCCAGAGGCGAAACGTGCAAGGCAAGTAATGGATTTTCTATTACGAACTTTCTACATCAGTGAACACGAGTGATTGTTTACCTGAATTGCTAAAACAATTAGCCTTGGTAATCATTAATAATATACCACCAAATGACATAAAAATCTACATTGATGGCAGCAAAATAAACCACTGAACTGGCAGCGGAATTTTCATGAAGACTCCTCATGACAAACTCTCTCTTAGTACACGTAATCCCGACTTTTATTCGGTCTTTTCAATTCCACATCTACAAAATTAAACCTGCTTGGAAGACCAAGCAAGCCTTTCTATTCTACACAAGCTAAAAAGTGTCCCCCTTCTGCAAAATACCTGTTTTCAATGCATCCCGTCTCACGTGGATATCGGAGGCAGTGAAATAATATACACTTTAGCAAAGGAGAGCTCAGGTCAACCTGCTCCTTCTTATTCCGCACTTACCTACCTAGAACTCTTTTCCCTGTGAAAAGCCCAGATTAAAACCAATTGGCAAGTACCTATGGCTCACCACTTCTACAAGGGTAGAAAGCCAGGACCTTCTCTGGCTCTTTCCTGTAATAAGAAATCCAGCATTTGCCTTCCACGTATCGCTTCAATCCACCTGAAATGCCTTTATTTTTGTAGCGGGTAACAAGACCTTCCCCTTCTGTCCTAAATGTCATGGACACCAAGCTTGTCCTGAGCATATCCTGAATTGTATGAATATGCTATGGGATGAAATCTATCCTTCTGCCCTCCTAGTCATCGACTTTCTCTCAGTCAACAGATTCCTAGATTTTATCTGTCTCCGTCAAACCCTTGGAGATAAGCAACAACTATTATGATTAATTGAATAATTCCATTATAAATTTCCATAAAATATGCTCATAGAATGTTTGTTTACCGCATTTTTATTTTTATTTTATCCATAAATATTTTATCAATAGTCTGCAGACTGAAAAAAATTCCATGTGCATATATATACATACATACATACATAAATTAATTTTTCTAAAGATTGAAGATTTTCTTAACTACCTATAATTCTTTAAATTCCTTTAATTTTCAAATACATATAAGAAGCGTCTGTTATTTCAGCGGGAATGAGTGTTCTGTGGCTCCCTTCTGCGTGTTGCCCGATTCCTCTGGGAAAACGGTAATTGTTCACAGTCCGTTTCATCAATGAAATCGGCAATTGGTGTTATGCTTAAAAGCTGGCGGTTTGCAAATTAATGAACAATGATAGAAAGACTAAAAATACGCAACAGGCAAGGAGATTGTAACAGAACACTCTTCCCTTTCTGTGTAGTAAGGTATTTATTAGATAATTATTGTCAGTGAAGCATAACGATAAAAATATTTCACCTTGTTTATATAAGTTAGAAGAAAATTGAAGGAAAATTATTTATATTTTCAAAGAAATTAAATAGAAACAATGACCATATACATCCACTGCTGTGATAGTGATCGCGCGAATTACAGATTTCTTTCGTTTATTGATCAGAATGTTGTTTAGAACAGCAGGATATTCTTACATGTACTCTCTCTCTCTCTCTTACAAGTTTTAGCGATAAGCCTAAAATATTACTTCATATTAAACGTACTTAAATTTTCATAAAAAAAATATTGTTAGTGTCAATTTACTCTTATAATTAATAAAAAATTACCAAATTTTACGATAATATTTGTTATGTATTCATTCAAAATTTATTTTCATTATTTACAAAATATGTTCTTTCTACAAAATTTTGTTTTAAAATATTTAGCAAGTATTCGGTGTAAAATATTTATTAGTAAAATTTTAAAATTTTAGACACCTATTATTATACCAAAATAAGTAAAATTTAAAAATCAAATTTTCGAAAACGGTTATTAAAGTCTTATTACCGACAAAATAAATATAAAATATTGCTTCATAAAAAAATAGTAAAAATGTCACATTATATGTGTTTCGATAAGTACTTAAAATAAGCATGTAATTCGATGTTACATAACAATTGAATAGTAAATTATAATAATAAATAAACATTTAACCATTTTATAACTTTATAACCTAAGCATTACATTTATATTTCATTATACTTTCCCTTTTATTCGTTGATTTTGCTCTTGCATACTTTCTGCTTTTTCCATCGCATATATTCTTCTATCATCTGAAATTATGATCAGATCCAGTATAGAAATATAATAAAACCGTCCAAAATATAAAAAAAATATCATTACTAACAAAGCATTATAAAATCACCTTCTCACTATTACTCGAGAACCAATGCTTTCTTTTAAAGGTTCAAAGTACCTTAACTTATATATATATATATATATATATATATATATATATATATATATATATATATATATATATATATATATATATATATATATATATATATATATATATATATATATACATATATATATATATATATATATATATATATATATATATATATATATAGATAGATAGATAGATAGATAGATATAGATATATTATATGCGCTCGTGTTCTATATCTTTATAGCCTAAACTACATGGTATTCCAAGCATTAATATTCTAAGATTTTATTCATTTTTGTCTGATATTTATGTTATAAAATAGGCATTTTATTCTTGAATAATTATTCATTTTATCATCCAACATATTGAAAAACTAACTATATATTTACCATATAAATCAAAATGCAAATAAAAAATATTTATTAATAAATATTTTTCAATTATTATTTAATTAAAGAATCTACTTTGAATAGTTTGCATTAAGATTTAAAAGTGTGAATTTTCTTAAAAAAAAATTAAATTTTACACAATACAACCGATTTTTCATTATTTCATAGGATATTTCTATGCAAATATTAAGTTAGTTATGTTGTCATTGTACACAGTGACACGAAAATAAGAGCAAATATCTTCCTTGGTTAGTATTTACTTTCATGATGAATTTGAAAGACGAAATTAAATCGAGTCCTTACATATATCTCATGCAGTAAAGAAGATTCTATTTCTGATCTGCCCACTGATAGCTGGTGGACTTATAGTTCTTTATCACCATAGTAAAAAAGGAGTTAATTTTACAAAAGTCTCAATTCATAAATGTATACAATAAAGGAACGCTTTGATTTTTAATATAAAACAATTGATGTATCTAATATTAATTTATACATAAAAGTACTTTACAAGCATTCCTCTTCATAAAAAGTGCTGAATAGAGCAGAAGTGTGTAAAGATTATCATAACTACTAAAACCTATTTAATTTTGCTTAATTTACAATTATTTCTAAGAAGTACATTTGTGATAATCGGGTGGTGACTGGTCTGTGACTTTCTCTCAGCTGGGTGGAGTCCGCTTATTAACTGGTAAATGTTTGTAATCCGATTGAAATCAGTGAAGTCGGCAATTCTTGCCACGGTTTGTGTATCGTTTCTAAAAGTAAAGGGAAAAAAATATGCAACTAAGCCATGAAATTGTAATAGAACTCTATACCCTTTTTATTTAGTTTTTACACGATTTACGCAGAAAATATGCCTAATGAGGAACGCAAAATTTTAAATGAGCTACTTTGAAAAATGCAGAAAATAGATAAAAAAAATATTACAAAATATTTTTAAATTTTAGAAGCGTAATTTGTTGATAATTTTATTGATAACCATTTTACTCTTATTCGTGTCAGCAGGTAAATGCTGAATAAAGTCATTCGAAAATGCATTAAACACATATAAAATTTCATATTCTTCTTTTAATCCGACCAAACTATGATGTATTTTGTAATTTTTCCCTATTTTGCACCCAATACTTCTTTTTATTTTAAAATTTTAAATGATGAAAATTATAAATTTTAAAATGAGGTGCTACTACTTCTTCCACATCTCCACTCTATAATCCATGTAGGAAATTGGCATCATTTGCCAAACAATTCCACCTCACCTTCTCTAATCCTTGATCTGTGTGTGTCTTCCAATTTTTAATCATCTTTTTCAATTCCTTTTCACTTCAACCAGCTATATGGGTGTGGGATGCCTAACATTTCTTTTACCCTTTGGTCTTCTTCTACTAAATTTTTTCATTACTCTTTCATTGCACCAGATATCCGAACTACCTATACTGCATATGTCATTTCATTTTAATCTACTTTCAGAATATAACTAGGAATCCCCAAGGACTACTAAAAATTTGAGAACTGATGTCTTTTAAGATTTAATATACACAATTATTTAAATAATTAATAAAATATCATTTTATATTGAAATAGTTTTCCATACATGTTTTACTTTTATTAAATACATCAAAATAATTCTAAAAATAAATCGATTAAAGATATTTTTTTAAAAAATATCTTCAATCAATTTATTTTTAGAATTAAGAGAAATATTTAATAAGTAAAATAATAGTAAAAAATCATATCCTTATAATGTTCAAAAGAGCTTGATTCGGTGAGTTTAATTTTTCAGAATATTTTTGAAATCCCAATCAAAGGTTATTGCCTTTTCAATATCAATTTCTTAAAGGAAAGTTCAAATTTATGATATTAATTTTTTTATTGGAAATTTATTCGAAGATATTAGCATGGTGGTCAAGAAAATTAATGAAAATTAATGACTTTTCTTGAAATATTACACATTATTTTCTATCGATTTTATTTTACTACTAGTTTAAGCATTAGATATTTCTTTACTTCTAATAACTGACCTAATATGTTAAAAACTAAGCATTTTATAAATAAGATATCATCTTCATATCAACTTCACCACGTTTTCTACTTTTATCAGTAAAAACTGATTCGAAAAATTAAAAAACATATAACTATTAAGAATTTATTCATATAAGTTGCAATTTGCCACAGATCTAAATGGCATTTATTGCTCTTTAAAATATTAATTAAGTAGAATGCCTTAATTCACCGTATTTTTCTCTGTAATTCATTCTATTCAAGTTAGAACAAAATGAACAAATGACTACATTAAAAATGAAATTTTCGTTGGAATTTTGCATTTACCAATTCATAGATGGTCAATTTGGTGATTTTAGTTAATGCCTCTAGCATTTTTTATGCAGATAAAAAAAGCAAAATTTAAAATAAACTGCATATAGAAAGTACAAATTAAACAGAGTTCGGCAAATGTATTAACAATTAATGAATATTCTTAACATTTTACGCGGAAATAACTGAAATATTTATATAGAAATTTGGCCACATGATTATTCTGTTATAAATAGACTAAGTTTAAATAGAATGAACAAAGAGTTTCGTACTTATAATTTCCTTAGTTAGTAATCATAGTTACTAACAAATCTATTTATCATTTTATTATTTTATGTGAATAAAGAATAAAAAATTTTTCGAGTAGCACAGAACTCCCCATATAATATTTACTGAAAAAAATGATAGTGAATATTTTGTTCATCGAAGGATTTTGTATATATTATAACTATGGCTAAAATAAAATCCTAATACTATATACTTTGAATTTTCACCCAGTATTAAATTCAGAAAAGCAGCTTCAAATGGATGCAAAGTTACATAAGAATTTTAATCTGAGTTTACATAAGAAAATACTCTGTATTTTCTACTGAGAATTCCTTTGCAATGTTAGCAGTTTCAACCTGCGTTAAACCACTCATTCGTCATTGTAGAAATGGACATCCTACAGGAACACTGTTCACTTCAAGAAAGAAGATATGTGATACTTTCCAATCATTATTTTCTTTTAGGCATAATCTCAAAGCTAACAAATAATATGTATTGAATTAATTTTTAATTTCTTTTTTCATTAAAACAATGCATTTTTGAACAATTATTTCGTGCATATTTCTTTATTTAAATTTTCCAAATTACTTTTTCAGCAGTTGTTTCTCTTTTTTTCCATAATAAAACAGCAACGCGAAATGCATTAAAAAGTGAAAAGAATGCTGATTTTCATAACTGCTTAGTTAAAAAAAATCACTAAAATTTCATACTTCTATCAAATTTTACCTATTTTTTATGTAATATCTCTTTTCAAAGCTGTGTTTTAAGTGAAATCGCTAGGTTTATGCTTGAATTTATATCTCGGTTTTAGCTAGAGAAGAATCCTTTTATAAATAATTAGTAAATATCTTTGGAAAATAGAAAATACTATTAATTCATTAAATCGATTTTTTTCTCAAAAGATAGATGCATATTTTCTACTCAAGCATTCGTGTACCCTAAAGCTATCATGCTCTTGTTAAAGCATAACTCTATATAATAAAAAATTAATTCATAAATATATTTATTCTTGAATATGTACAACAACAATACTGTTTGCTTTTAAATTAATTTGTATATAAAATTAATATATATATATATATATATATATATATATATATATATATATATATATATATATATATATATATATATATATATATATATATATATATATATATATATATATATATATATATGCAGAGAGAGATAAAAGGAGAGAGAGAAGGAGAATGTGTATGAAATTTATTAGCGAATGAGAGATATGTGATTGTGTTACCCTGAGTATTGTCTTCTTATGATAGAGTCGGTAATGTGGCTGCGTGCTTAAATGCCTGGGACTCTGACAAACAAAAATAGGAATTTTATAAAAAAAAAAAAAATACGCAGCTTGAGCATAGAGATTTTAGCTGGACACTCTTCCCTTTTTATACCGTTTTCAAATATTTTGAACAATTTATCATGGAAAGGAACTTATGTTAAAATTGTGCTACTATTTAAAAAAAAGTATAAAATTATTAAAGACAGTTACTGAGTTTGACTAAGCATTGAAATCAAAACTAATTTTATTCAATATATTCCTGACAACTTTAATAATTCCAGATTGTAGGGAATATAAATTGATAAGAATTTAATCCTTGTTGATGTAAAGTAATGATCTTCACAAAAATAAATTCGTTCACGGTCCGCTGTAACCAATATGATTGTGGTGCGTATTTAGATTGCTTCCATTTAATTCTTCATTGTGAAAGATTGTATAAGATATGTAAATTAATATATTTTCATGTTTAAGTATGCAGCACAATATTTCACTTTTAAAACTAAAGCAAAATCACTATGCATTCAAAGCGAATAATATTTACAAAACACAAACATACATTGTTTAATTTTAGATTTTCGGGAAACGTTTCTGTTGCTTCAAAGAATCTACGATTATGATATTATGATAGCCAAATTGAAAAAAAATAATATTGTAGGAATAGGAACCTTTTTCTCCACTAAATTGATTTTCTGAATTTTTTTTTCTAATGCTAATATGTACAGTATGATGTTGCATGAACCGTTCTTATGAAGTCAATATTCTAAATTATAATTTTGTTATGAAATGATGACATATCTTTTTGTGATTATATTTTTATTTGTAGAATGGTAAAGAAATAGCTTTTGCAAGTAGCTGCACCCCATATAACATATACTGAATTTACGATTACATAATTCATTGAAGAATTTCATCAAATGGATTTCTATCTGAATATTACAACTATATTTAACATAAAATGTTCCAATATATTTATTTCAATTTTTCTTCAGAGAATACAATAAACTAGTTTTAATGAATTGAAGGTATATAAAATTTTATAAATCATTTACATTAATTATAATTGATGATATCTAAAACAATATTTATGCGAATATACTCATATAGCATAATTTTATTTCATATATTTTTTGCAATAGTCCATTTATTTCAGTTGTAATACTTTTATATAACAGCAAAAAATCATTTAATTTTCATAATATTTATTTTCTCTATTCATTAGTTATATATTTTGTTATTTTAGCTCGTACTAGATAAAATGTTTGCTGAGAGACCAAATTAACTAAATTTGAAGATATTGTGTCAAGTTTTTAAATAGATGATTCTTAGAAATGTATATCAAGTAAGGAAATTTACTGTAGATACTTTGTTAAAAATAAAGAAAACATCTTTATAGGCGAAAGAGGATGAAATCATTTTTATTAGAAAATGGTATTATATATATGTGATGAAAATAGTACTTCGAATTAAAATGCACTAGTTTTCATATTTTACATAGTTTCAAATAAAAGCTTCAATGGGAATTTTATGACATGAATGAAGAAAGTATAATATGAAGGTCAATTAATATATCTCTATCATAAAAATGCCTTTAGTTAAGATAAAAAATACCATAAAAAGTAAATTACAAAGTGTGAATTCTTAAAAACTCTTATCAGATTTTAAATTTTCTTATTAATTTATTATCAGTAGTCTAACAGTATTTTCCCTTAAAATAAATGTTTAATTGAGGCATATATGAATTTTGTTCATAGGTACCATTAACAATTTAAATTACCTTGACTTTAAATATATGAAAGAATGCAACTACAAACAGGGTTGAGTGGTGAGTAACTTTCTCAATTCCGATTCGTTATCGAAGTCTTCTGTTGCTTGTTGACCTATTCATTATATATATAAAGGACGGCAATTATGTTCCAATTATTATTTTTACGGTACTAAAAATACTTAGAAAAGGATAAAACATACCTCTGAGATTGTATCAAAGCACTCATCATTTTTCAGCTAGACTTAAAATGTGTTTCATATGAAAGTATGGCTATAGAGAGAGAAACGCTCATATTTTAAAAGTATGATACCTGATATATATGTAAAAAAAAAAGAAATGGGAATAATAATAATTTATTCTTATTGAGAATTTAAGATCTAAATTACTTATTTTTTACTATTTAATTTCAAAATGCCTAGACTGCAGAGAAGAAAATTAATATGCATTTTATTCATTAGCTTTTATCATAACGCAGATCGGAAATACATTTTAGTATTCAGGTATTAAATATTCATGATTTTTACTCAGGAGTATAAAGAACAGGAAACCGGAGTAAAGCAGATATAGAATCAATACCAATAACCCTCCCCTAGATCTTGTAACCCAATATTCGTTACCTAAAAGGTCAACATGTGTTTAAGCACTTATATCGCCTATGGATCTATGAAAACCCTGCTTGTCGACTATGGTACTCTATAAATATTATGAATCGTAGCCATCGTTATCACTGTAATTCATTATATTGACTTCATTCAGAGTCTGCTAAATTTTGTCCTGTAAAACACCTTCTGTGAGAAGGATTTTGATCTTTCATTTAATTTTTGTGTCCCTTTTTGATGTTTATGTCTTACATTCTTCAAAGTTGTATTTGTTTGTTTTTCCTGCCACTAGTAATAAAAAGTAATAGCACGAACTAAACTCAGAAAAGAATGGCATAGTAAGTAAGTATTTATAAAGCGAGACCATAGAAACGTTACGCACTCAATTAAGTTTCAGAAAAAAATAAAGCAATGTACCGGAGAATGATGACAGTATCAGAAGACTGTGAGATACACAATATTTCTTTCTGGAAATATTGACAGGAATTTGATATATACCATGAAGCCCGTTTACAGAGTCACTTTCTTATCAATGTCAAGAAAGGGGTTTTGGAAAAGAGAATAAATTAAACATTTCTGTCACTTTCTGCGATCATTTGTACAAAAATTTCATCATAATTAATTTCAACAATTTTTGGATGTCTTGGATGAAAGTGTTTTAGCATTCTGATGGAAAAACAATTAATATCGAAACAATATCTGCAATAATAGGGTACAATTTACAATAAAAATTGCCAATAATCCATTCAATATGTAAATGGGTTGAAAATATTAAAAATTTCCAATTTTATGATGCATTCAAATAAAAGATAAATTTGATTATTCCCTTGGTGTAAAATATATATTACATAATCACTTCACTACGATAATAAATAAAACATTTGCGTCACTTTTTAAAAAACACATTTTTCTTGATTCAAATAAGGATTTGTTACATTAAAAATTATTTTGTTAATTATAAATCATAATTATTATTTTTTTTCTTTCGATGGACTTATATCCGCAATATATCAATAAAAATTTAAAAACGGATGCAAAATATTAGCGCTTTTAATCTTTCAAAAATTTTATGAAGTCACTTTATTCTTCATCAGTTTTCTTCACCTTAAAGACATTCTCTTTGAATAAACTGCATGAAAATAAAACAATTAATATCATAAATTTAAACTTTTTAGAAAATTTACATAAAGAAAGCAAGAAGCTTTGATTGACATTTTAGATATATTTATATAGACTAACCGAATCAAATTGATTTGTTCATCACGTAACCCTGATTCCTAATAACCTAACCTAAATTTGATGCATGGAGCTCAGGTTCGAACCCTGGTTCGAGCATAGATGCTCTTTTCTTTTGCACGTGTTTCTTTCATGGCAAAGATGGCATATTTACCGAGTAAGAATCGCTGAAATAAAATTTGAAATCACCATCACTTCTGGTAGTCCTGAATCTGTCTAAATTCTAAATGATATTCTTTTTATATTGAAATGCAATTTATTACGGATTACTAGAGTAGGATTTTTAAATTAAAGTCAATAAAATATTCACATTTTTAAAATATATCTCGTAATAGTTAAAAATATTATAATTAAAAATATTTCGAAACTTCTATAATTCTTCCTATTGTTGCTCTGTTTTATATTTCGGCTGTACCATAATTTACGTATTCATTTAAATGAAAACCCCACATCTAATATCTTATTAGTAATATAAAATCTCATATAATTTCTTTTATAATATTCAAAATAAAAATTTCTCATGTTTAAATAATGTTTCATAACCACAACACATTAACTCTTAAAATTCTTTTAATTTTCAAATGTGGGTAATAAGCATTTGTACAGTATACGAGAATGAGTGGTCTGCAGCTCTCTTCAGTGTGTTGTCTGTTTCCATACGGTAGGCCGTAAACGTTTGATGACCGATTTATACTTGAAGTCGGCAATGGCTTAACAGTTTATTTCGGACAATCAAAGACAATTCAAAAACTAAATATAAGTAGCTGCCTCACAAGATTATAACAGAACACTCTTCCGGACTTTATATATTTTCCCCAATGATTAAAAAAATGATAAAAAATTATTTACCTTGAACAAAATGTCAACAATTCAAAGAAAAAAGATTTTTCATGATTCAATATTAAAATCAAAACTAACTATAGGTGATTGAAAAATGATTTTATACTGTGCATTTAATACATGTATTATCTTTAATTTCAACAGATTATATATAATACATCAATAAGAAAGTAAAATTTCAAATTTCCCAGAAACACATCATTCTCCGTCAATATTCTTTACCACAATGATATTATCGTTCAGTAAATTGGTATAGATGAAAGAGTTTTAACTTACTTTGAGTATTTTATGAAATTCATAAAAAAGAGCAATAAATTTTGATTGGCTCAAATTCTAATATATTAAACTCACTGAATCCCACTATTCTGAACATCATAAAAATAAGAGGATTTACTCTTAAGTTACTAACATTTTTCTCATTTTTTTCATTTTTAATCCTTTTTTTTTTTTAGAATTATGTAAATGTATTTATAAAAATCAAAACTGGTATAAATATGTTATTTCAGTATAATACCAATATTTTTTTAAGAAAGTGTTCAAAAGTCAAATATAAATTAATATTTACATGATAGTTTACATTCCACATTTTATAGTATTGTGATTTCAAATACATAGATTGGATTGCTGAACATAATTTAATTAAATAATTTTCAGTTCTTGTTCCATATTTGTTTTCAGCGTTGTTCAATATTATGTTATAGTTTTACTGTAGTTTACGCATATCACTTATACATAAAAAAGGTTATTAACTTATTAATTATAAAAAAATTTGTCTAATATGTTTCTCATGCCTTTCAAAACATTCTTACGTTTTCTGTATCTTCAATTATCCATAAGTGCTTACTATTTAAAATGTTGTACGCTTTATAATAAAATCATTGACTAAATATAATTGCTACATTCTTATCAAATCTTTGAATAATTAAAACATCTTGAGTACATTATATGTTATTATAAAGAATTTTATAATATGCATTAAATATTTAAGTTCCTTTAATGAGCAAGTAAATATAGGAAGCATATGTAATATTAACAAGAAAGAGTTCTCTGTAGCTCTCAAACTGATTAATATTTTTCTTCATCTTCCTCCATATTTAGAGGAAATCCAAAAAATTACTCTTTTGTGATATTCATTATATTAAAAATTTGCTTTTTAATAAACGGAAATTTTTATTAAATTTAAAAATAAATTTTTTGGATATTGTACAATGTATTAATTCTTCCTTTCGCACGTGATAAATATTTTTCCACCATTATTAGATTCAGGCTTGCAATTTTAATTATATGTTGTGTTGTTACGATGAGCAAAAAAAGGAAGTAAAGTTTTAAAATGAACTACTCAAAATATTGTCAGATTTTCAAAATCAAAGTACATTATTAGTTCATATTTGCATATAAACTTAGCAAATGTATATCATTCAAAACTTGATACAGAATTAAAATTTTTAATAAATTTTTAAATAAATTGAAAATTATTTAATGTTAAATGTGCAACTATTAAATTAATTAATGAAGGACAGAAATTGATACATTCAACCGAGTGACGTAAACTTAAGTGGATTTAGATTAAGATGTTTTCAGGGGGAATCCTTAAGCATTAATATGTTTTCAGGAGAAATATATAGTAACAAATGACGCTTTATAAACATATCAACAACCAAACCGTAAAATTCAGTTTGTAATGATATTTGAAAGCACACTTGTACATTTGATCACGCCTTCTAAGAAGATGATTGCCAATATAAAGTTGCATGAAGATATTACATTTCTTTGACGAAGTGGTAATTCGTTTTTAAAAAAATTAATTTGAAAGTACAATGAATAATTTGTCGTCATCTGATGCCTGTGTATTAATATTTTTGAGGCAATCATCTAGATAAGGAATAAAGTAAAATGAATACATTGAACAAATGTGACTCAATAAAACGAGCAGAGCTCTCTGTCCGATTGCATAAATTAAATTTTTTTAAATAATGATATTAATCTAAACATTCTTTTAACCGTATTTTCCCACAAAATTGGTATTACATATATTTCATCTTGAGAATTACTGAAAGAAATGAAAATTGCATATGAGTACTACTGTATTTATTACACACAATAAAAAATAAAGTAAATTTGCGTATGCAGAAATATTTTTGTAGATTAATTTCAAAATTTATTAATCAAAATATATTATTAGAATTAGAAACATTTAAAAATCTTCTCTCTTTCTTTCTATTTAATAAAATCGTTTATTTTGTTTCGCTTGCGTAAGAAATTTAAAAAAAGGAAAAAATTTACTGATTAAAATCTTCAGCGTTTTGTCACTAAATATTTGTTTGATATTCCATGGTGACTGTTTCATAAACTTAAAAAAAAAACTCTTTTATTGGAAAAAAATGTATAGATTAAATATTTTCTTCATTTCTGCTTTCAAATTTTTTTCCAAATAAATTGTCAAAAAATGTTAAAAAAATTTTCTATGTGCAAAAATTTTCATATCAGTTAAAAGTGGAAATAGAACCAAGAACTGTTGATGGAAAGTAAAGTGTAGGAAAAAAAACTTTCTAGGCTATAAAAGGTTTGTACATTTTATGCAGAAATTTTCTATGAGCAAAACTTTTCACATAGAAAATTTCTGCATAATGTGTACAAACATTTAACCTGAATTTTTTTTTCCGACATTAGAATTTCCATCAACAGTTCTTGGGTTGCATTTGCAATTTAAACTGAATGGTGCTTATAGTATTTCTCTGGCCAGAAATACAACAGCTACGTAACAACCAGATAAAATGCCTATAATTTCAGTGAAAAATGTCTTTGATTCATAAAACAAACAGCACATTCAAATTTTTCTGAATTACTATCTTTACAACTCATTTTGCATACAAGATCAATTTTTTGCTCTAAATGGTTCAAGTCAAAAATTACATAATTATGTCACCAAAATCAAAAAATAGTTGCCTTTCAGAAAAATTTGTTATTTTATGATGACTATCAGGTACATTATTGTTAGAACAGAAAATGATTTAACTAATTATTTATTATTTTCACTGTTTTCCATAGAATAATTCATAATACAGTATGAGTATTAAAATAAAATCACATATTTCAGGAAAACGTATTATTCTCCATCAATTTTTTTTATCACAATGCTATTGTCCTGGAATGAGTTGTCAAGAAAAAAATAAATATAAAAATTTTATTATAAATTTCAATATTTTATGAAATTTATATTAAAAAACAATATGTTTTAATTGACATTTGTAAAAGATTCTGATAAATAAAACTCATCCAATCAAATTATTTTGTATGTCTAAAGTCCTGATCTTCAACTATTAATTTACTTACATTTTCACAAATAATATCTTTAATCATTTTATTTTTAGAATTATTTAGATGAAATTAAAAGTAAAACATGTATAGAAAACACATTTAGTATAATATGATATTTTATTAAATACTTATTTAATTGTTTATACTACACATTAAAAAATATCACTTCAATTGTATGAAAAATATCTAAGATCTTGTTATTTAAAATGCTGAAAAAATATTTTGTTATGCCCTTCATCACATTTTTATGTTTACTCTACTCGTAAGATGCCATTAATGCTCACCCGCCTTATAAATGATTACTAACATGCTGTAAGCTTTAAAATAAAATCACATTGACTAAAATAAAACTGTAATATTTTATCAAGTGACTGAATATATTTTAATGATTTTTATAACTACCATTAACATTTTAAATTCTTTTAATTTTCTAACATATGTAAGAAGCGTATACAGAGCTTACGGGAATGAGTGTTCAGCAGCTCTCTCCAGCGTCTTGCCCGATTTTACACCGGAGTCGGTAATTGCTTCATGACCGATTCATGAAAGAAGTCGGCAATGGGTGTTATGCTTAAAGGCTAGAAGCCAGTTACCATACAATCAGAAAGCAAAATCAAAAAATAAGCAACTGCGTAGGACGATTGTAGCTGAACACTCTTCCCATTTTTGAATTTTTACATAACTTTATGCAATTTTCATACATCATATGGATGTATTTATTTCTTCCAGAATTTTGAAATCTTGGATAATTAATTTTAAGATTAGACAAAGGCCAATGCGAAATCTCTTTTATCCTCTAGATTGATTTTCTGGAAAGAAAATTTTCTAGTCAATGTACTTTTTCAAATGTATAACGATTCAAATTTCGTAATTATATCATTTACAACAAAATACAATAATTTCTACCAACAATAATGTGGGAAATCCAAAGGAAAATATTTTAAAATTAAGATATCGTGATGAAACAGATTAAAAAAATTCAATCGTTGTGTAATCATTACATTTTATATTCATCTATATTTACTGAAAGATTTATTATAATAGAATTTTTAAGAGGTCTGATGTACTGAAAGTAAAAATAAAATATTACATTTGATCTTAAATTATCTAACCATAAAATGATATTTTCAGAATTTTTTAAAACTTATTATAAGCTAATTTTGCACGTGGACATCTTTTATTGCTATCCGTGAACAAGTCTATTTATTATAAGTAGAAAAAAACGATTCTTAGTTCACACATCTAAAATATTCTTCTCACTTCTAACCATTATTCAGTAACCAATGAAAATGATTTAAAAAAAGAAAAGTTACAAATGTTCTGATATCTTTTTTTTCAGTTGCTAGTAAGCTAGTTTTAACTTATAATACTGTATAAATAATAATTTATAATAATTAAAGCTAAAATTAAAATTATTTGATTCTCTTTAAGAGAATATATATATATATATATATATATATATATATATATATATATATATATATATATATATATATATATATATATATATATATATATATATATATATATATATATATATATATATCACTGAATCTTCTTTTACGATAAATCTTTTTTCCGCAATTTTTAAATGCATTTAATGCACTTTAGGAAAGGATTTGTAACTTTAACCAATCTCAAGGAAGAAAAAATCATCTTTAATTATTTGAAATTATCAAACAATGGATAGTAGGTGTATTACTTAAAAAGCGATTATCAGCTTTTTAAGAATTATGTTCACTATTAAAACCAAAGCAATAATTTAATATAGAAGTGTATGTATTCCAAAAACATTTTGTTTATGAAAAGAAGTAAGATTGTAAAGTGATATACACATAAATATAACAAATAAAGTTAATTTTAAATAACAGATCCCAGATCTCTAAGATAATGAAAACATATTGTTTCCAATATTGTACTCAAATTCTTTTGTCATTCACCGTCAGTTGCACATACATTTTGTTCTCGAAAATAAAACTTTTCGACCGATTCATCATAACATCATCGTAACTTGAAACATGGTGAAACACTAACTAAGAGTTCATAGAGTAAAACCGCACTAAAACAAGCGAAAGAAATAATTTATCAGGATATTGAAGAACAATTTCTATCAAAAGGCTATGCGAGATGTATAAATTAAATACTTCTTTTTGTAAGTAGAGAGAGAGAGAGAGAGTGACAAAAATCTGATATATTTTAATATTGCAAAATCTGCTTAATAAGATTTTTCTTATCAGTTTAATGGAAGTTTTTATTTAACAAATAAAAATAAATTAAATGTTTTGGTTGATTTCTGCGGTCAAGTGCTTAAAACGTTCAGAATAATAAATTTCAGTTACTTATCAACGGCTTAGCACAAAATTGTTAGCATTCTGATAGAAAACCAAATTAAATTGGAAAATCTTTAATGAAAAATACCGAGAGAAACAATTAGGCACATTAAAAATTTTCTAAATTTATAAATTTACAATGCATTTCCAATATGAAATCAAATTTGGTTGAAATAACAAATTATTTAATTACAACTCTAGATTAATAAACAATTGTATTTAAAAAAAGAATATTACTTTTTATGACTTTTAGATACGTGTGTTAGTTTTAATAAAAATTGATTTTGATAATTAAAAATCATAATTATTATTTTTTATTTTCAATATATTTATATCCTCAATACATGAATGTAATGCATTATACTCCATTCATTTTTTTTCATCTCCAGGGCATTCTCATTGAATATATATATATATATATATATATATATATATATATATATATATATATATATATATATATATATATATATATATATATATATATATATATATATATATATATATATATATATATATATATACGAAAAAAATCGAATTATTATAATTTAAATTATAATTAATTAGAAAAATTATTTGTATAAAAATAAATTGAACACATTCACTATGAATTCCCATAAAATTGGCTAATAAAATGTCTTTTATGGCATTTTCATTTGTATTATATCCACTAATATCCATTAATAATTAATGAGAAAATTTGTACCCTGTAGAATAAATCCTTCGCTAAAATTTTATTTTAGTGAAGTTTATATTAAATATACTAATATATGGTTAATATTTTATCAATAGACTGAAAACATTAAAAATATATCATTAAAAATTTATTCATCTATAAAAATTTTCATAACTACCATTAACTTATTAAATTCCTTTAATTTTCAAATACAGATATGAAGTGTCTGTAATGTCAGCGGGAATGAGTGTTCTGTCGCTCCCTTCTGCGAGTTGCCCGATTCCTGTGGGAAGTCGGTAATTGTTCGAAGTCCGATTCATCAATGAAATCGGCCATTGGTGTTATGCTTTAGAGCTGGCGGACCATGAATTAAAAAACAAGGATAGAAAGACCAAAAATATGCAACAGGCAAGGAGATTGTAACAGAATACTCTTCCCTTTTTTGTGGAGTAGTGTACTTTTTAGATAATTATGGTTAGAGAAGCACAACGATAAAAATATTTTACGTTTTCTATATAAATCGCAAGAAAATTGAAGGAAAATGATTTACCTTGATTATATGTGAGAAGTCCACAATTTGAAATATAAACATACTTTATCACTCAGGTGTGACTACAGTTAAACTTTCAGGATTTCAATATTAGTACCTTTCTGAATACAAATCACCACTGATTCCCCTACATTGTACCAATGGTGTTTCCATGTATAGCATTTTAATCTAATCCCAAAGTGTAAACACATTACATGGTTTACATTTGTTCATTTAATCTTTTACTGAACCCGATGAGAACTATTATTATTTGATGTTATCCTATTTGATGCATTTGATTCTATATACTTTTATTCCCTCTACTGATGCATTGGATCGAGAATTCTTTCATTCTTTTACTTGAGAGAGGAATATAGTTTCGAAAATGAATTTCTATTGACTAAAATTCCAATTTCCCACATGTTCAAAATCTATATATCAAGTTATTCAATTTTTGCTATAGTTAATTGCGTACAAATATAATTCTTGTAAACTTCCTTCTATTCATACACTTGCTACATAGAGCTACTTTCAAATTCGATATTTTTATATTGCTGATTCAATACGTTTGACACTTTTTTCCTATTTCTAAATAGAATAGAAAATTTCCTGAAATTAATATTGTTTGCAAATTATTTTCATTAGCTGATATTTTATTTTCGTAATTATTTGTGGCAAAATTATTATTGGCAGGATTATAATTTGATAAGATATGGAAAATGAAAATCTCTCCATAAGCAAATATTATGCTAATAATATTTAAGCCAATATTTCCTGTGTAATATCTCAAGTTACTCTTCAAACTTTTAAGATAGGTTCTCGTAATCTTCAAAGCTATGTTACGATTTTCCGAATAGAAGTTTTAATAATAAGTCTCGAAAATAGTTGAAATATATAGAAAGATAGATTTATTCTGCAAGTGTATATATTGTTTTATTCTTTTCGGACATTTATCTTTTGTTTTAAGTGCACCGAATTTTTTAGGTATGTATTCCTTGCAGGAAAAGATTATACATTATAGTCTATAAAACATTTTTAGAAACGAATATAATAGTAGATTTTATGTGATCTTCAAAATATTTATATATTAATTGCATATCCTAATTTATATACATTAATAATTCTAAGCTATTTTAACTGCATATCCTAATCTATCATGAGAGTTACATAATGTAATGTGTCCTAATCCTAGTTATTCACTTATATTCATTATTACAGTGAACATAAAATTTATTTAAGAGACATTGCCATTTTTAGTGATTACTTTACTTAAGAACTCCTATCTTATTTCATAATTCTTTTAATATTATTTAAGAACTCTTTTAATATCACTTAAGAAATATTCTGAGAGATGGCAAATATAAAACTTCAAAAATTTTAAAAATCTATTAGTACATTGGTCAATCTCATATTATTAATTTACATATTATTTACAGATTTACATTATTAAAAATTACGTTGAATTTCGAGTAGATAGTTTTTTATGCACATTTTTGTATTTTTATATATACACACATATGGTAGTTAAAATTTTAAAGTGCGTATTATATTAAATCACTTTTTTTAGTTATATGAAATCTTATGAACATATGATTTACATAATATATCGTGATGAAATATTTAAGGATTTTGTCAGACATATAAATCATACAGCGAACTATACAGCTGTCTTTTTTAAAACATTTACTGGGCTGGATTTATAAAAAAAATCATATATATCGATTATTGTTTAAAAAATTATTTAAATTCAACATTCTATTTTATTTAATCTTAACACGACACTTTCGAAATTCTCTGCACCAATCACCAGCCAATTTGACACGTTAACATATTTCCTTCCTATACTAGAAGAACCCTAATTTTGTTGTAAAATGCGATCATTTCAATTGAAGCTCAGTGTCCGGCTTATGTCATATAAGAACATCCAATGTCATTACTCAAATCAGTGAGATTCCCAGGTCATAGCTATTTTGTTATAATTTAAATAATCTGTGTTAATCTATATTATTCAATACTTCTTATAATTTTTGACACTTAGAATAAATTCATAACAGAATATTTCACAGAATTAATAACTAATTTTAGACTTGATGGCAGCTTTATTTTTTAAATAACAATGCGAATACAATGAAAAATAATGTTATGATTATAGTATTATATAGCTTTAATAACTAATATCCAATAAACTTTAAACGAAAGTAATGAATTTTTACCAAATCGTATTTTTCATGCAAAAAAATCAATTTTCATCCCCTTGAAATCATAAACTATTAAAGTTAAAAGGCTAGGTATATTATTATAGCAAAGTAAAAAAAAAATAAATAAATAAAACTTAATTTTAAAAATTTCAGCCTAAATATGGACATAAATATTTTATACGATTTAAAACTAGATAGATAAAAAATTGTTTGTAAGTCAATAGATTTGATTCCGATTCGCTTCTGAGATCAGAAATTTGATGCTGCCTTAAAAACCTGGAAAGCAGAAGTAGCAAAAATGAATCTTGAAAAAAAATACGAAAGAGAGCAATGAGTTTGCAGCTAAACACTTTTCAATTTTTATACCGTTTTCAAATGTCTTAACTAAATTATTATAGATAATAAGTCAAATGATACAAATGTGTTAAAATTTATAAAGCACAAAATTATAAGACAATTTTTCTACTTGACAGAACATTAATATCAAAACATATTTTCATTTATATCTTTCTGACAATCTTCATAAATCCAGGTTGTAGGGAATGTAAGAAATAAACATTTAATCTGTTTTCGTGACCGCAGCTAAATACTGACTTAGGAAAGATTAAAAAATGGCCCTAGCGCATATAGAAATTTTATTTTCCTTCCTCAAATTGAGGAAACATAAGCCAATCCACTGTGTACTTTGTAACTGACACACATCTTTTTTACTTCCAACGCCAAACTTAGTTTCAATGATTAATATTATAAATGCGGAATTTTAATACATTTGATGAATCCTGATTCAAGTCTTTAATTTTACATGTGTGTTAAATATACATCCTTTATATATATATATTTTTTATTATATTTTGCAAACTTACTCATTTAATCAAAAATATTAAGATGTGAATGCTAAAATGAGGATATAAGATTCAAATAAAACTAATCTAAATGATTATACACTTCATGCTTTAACGTTATGTTATATATAAAAAGCTCATATTTCCACAATCCTCCCCGAGGATATAAATGTCGAAAAATTTACCTCATTAACACTTTCCTTAAGATATTTTAATAAATGATAACATAAAATAAAATATAAAATTATTAAAATGCTGAAAATTTGAAACAAATCTACAAAATCCGTTCGCTAAACTTTATTGTAAATATTAAATCAAGATGAATTAATTTTAACTATAATTATTTAATTCTACTTACATTTATGACTGTGCCAGATAAAGCTACAATCATTATAATCATCTCAAAGAATTGAGCTTCTTCTCGGTTTGCATGTATACAACAAAATAAAAGGTTCTATTCGAAATGTCCATGATAAATAAGACTATATAACCATAATAGCCAAAGTATGAATAATAATATTGTAATGATAGAAAATGCTTTTTTTCCTCTAAATTGATTTTTTTTAAAATAAATTTATCTAACCTTTATATGCATGGTATGATGTAACACGAACAGTTTTCATGAACTTTATTAATTATAATTTATTTATCTATGAGCAAAACTTTTCACATAGAAAATTTCTGCATAATATGTACAAACATTTAACCTGAAATTTTTTTCCTACGTTAGACTTTCCATCAACAGTTCTTGGGTTGCATTTCAATTTAAACTGAATGGTGCTTATAGTATTTCTCTGGCCAGAAATACAACAGCTACGTAACAACCAAATAAAATGCCAATAATTTCAGTGAAAAATGTCTTTGATTCATGAAACAATCAGCACATTCAAAATTTTCTGAATTACTAATTTTACGACTCATTTTGCATACAAGATCAATTTTTTGCTCTAAATGGTTCAAGTCAAAAATTACATAATTAGGTCACCAAAATCAAAAAATAGTTGCCTTTCAGAAAAATTTGTTATTTTATGATGACTATTAGGTACATTATTGTTAGAACAGAAAATGATTTAACTAATTATTTATTATTTTCACTGTTTTCCATAGAATAATTCATAATACAGTATAAGTATTAAAATAAAATCACAAATTTAAGGAAAACGTATTATTCTCCATCAATTTTCTTTATCACAATGCTATTGTCCTGGAATGAGTTGTCAAGAAAAAAATAAATATAAAAATTTTATCATAAATTTCAATATTTTATGAAATTTATATTAAAAAAGCAATATGTTTTGATTGACATTTGTAAAAGATTCTGATAAATGAAACTCATCCAATCAAATTATTTTGTATGTCTAAAGTCCTGATCTTCAACTATTAATTTACTTACATTTTTCACAAAAAATATCGTTAATCATTTTATTTTTAGAATTATTTAGATGAAATTAAAAGTAAAACATGTATAGAAAACACATTCAGTATAATATGATATTTTATTAAATACTTATTTAATTGTTTTTACTACACATTAAAAAATATCACTTGTATGAAAAATATCTAAGATCTTGTTATTTAAAATGCTGAAAAAATATTTTGTTATGCCCTTCGTCACATTTTTATGTTTACTCTACTCGTAAGATGCCATTAATGCTCACCCGCCTTATAAATGATTACTAACATGCTGTAAGCTTTAAAATAAAATCACATTGACTAAAATAAAACTGTAATATTTTATCAAGTGACTGAATATATTCTAATGATTTTTATAACTACCATTAACATTTTAAATTCTTTTAATTTTCTAACATATGTAAGAAGCGTATACAGAGCATACGGGAATGAGTGTTCAGCAGCTCTCTCCAGCGTGTTGCCCGATTTTACACCGGAGTCGGTAATTGCTTCATGACCGATTCATGAAAGAAGTCGGCAATGGGTGTTATGCTTAAAGGCTAGAAGCCAGTTACCATACAATCAGAAAGCAAAATCAAAAAATAAGCAACTGCGTAGGACGATTGTAGCTGAACACATTTCCCATTTTTGAATTTTTACATAATTTTATGCAATTTTCATACATCATATGGATATATTTATTTCTTCCAGATTTTTGAAAGCTTAGATAATTACTTTTAAGATTAGACAAAGGCCATTGCATAATCATTTTTATCCTCTAGATTGATTTTCTGGAAAGAAAGTTTTCTAGTCAATGTACTTTTTCAAATGTATACGATTCAAATTTCTTAATTATATCATTTAGAACAAAATACATTAATTGCTACCTACAATAATGTGGGAAATCCTAAGGAAAATATTTTAAAATTAAGATTTCGTGATGACACAGATTAAAAAAAATTCAATCGTTGTGTAATCATTACATTTTATATTCATCTATATTTACTGAAAGATTTATTATAATAGAATTTTTAAGAGGTCTGATGTACTGAAAGTTAAAATAAAAAATTACATTTGATTTCAAATTTTCTAACTATAAAATGATATTTTAAGAATTTTTTAAAACTTATCATAAGCTAATTTTGCACGTGGACATCTTTTATTGCTATCCGTGAACAAGTCTAGTTATTATACGTAGAAAAAAATGATTCTTAATTCACTCATCTAAAATATTCTTCTCACTTCTAACCATTATTCAGTAACCAATGAAAATGATTTAAAAAAAGAAAAGTTACAAATGCTTTGATATTTTTGTTTTTCAGTTGTTAGTGAGCTAGTTTTAACTTATAATACTTTATAAATAATAATGTATAATAATTAAAGCTAAAATTAAAATTATATGATTTTCTTTAAGACAATATATATATATATATCACTGAATCTTTTACGATAAATCTATTTTTCCGCAATTTTTAAATGCATTTAATGCATTTTAGGAAACGATTTGTAGCTTTAACCAATCTATAGGAAGAAAAAATCATCTTTAATTATTTGAAATTATCAAACAATGGTTAGTAGGTGTATCACTTAAAAAGCGATTATCAGCTTTTTAAGAATTTTGTTCACTATTAAAACCAAAGCAATAATTTAATATAGAAGTGTATGTATTCCAAAAACATTTTGTTTATGATAAGAAGTAAGATTGTAAAGTGATATACACATAAATATAACAAATAAAGTTAATTTTAAATTACAGATCCCAGATCTCTAACATCATGAAAACATATTGTTTTCAATATTGTACTCAAATTCTTTTGTCATTCACCGTCAGTTGCACATACATTTTTTTTCGAAAATAAGACTTTTCGACCGATTCATCATAACATCATCGTAACTTGAAACATGGTGAAACACTAACTAAGAGTTCATAGAGTAAAACCGCACTAAAACAAGCGAAAGAAATAATTTATCAGGATATTGAAGAACAATTTCTATCAAAAGGCTATGCGAGATGTATAAACTAAATACTTCTTTTTGTAAGTACAGAGAGAGAGAGAGAGAGTGAGTAACAAAAATCTGATATATTTTAATATTGCAAAATCTACTTAATAAGATTTTTCTTATCAGTTTAATGGAAGTTTTTATTTCGCAAATAAAAATAAATTAAATATTTGGGTTGATTTCTGCGGTCAAGTGCTTATAAAACGTTCAGAATAATAAATTTCAGCTACTTATCTACGGCTTAGCACAAAATTTTATCATTCTGATAGAAAACCAAATTAAATTGGAAAATCTTTAATGAAAAATACCGAGAGAAACAACTAGGCACATTGAAAATTTTCTAATTTTATAAATTTACAATGCATTTCCAATATGAAATCAAATTAGGTTGAAATAACAAATTACTTAATTATAACTCTAGATTAATAAACAATTGTATTTAAAAAAAACAATATTACTTTTTATGACTTTTAGATACGTGTGTTAGTTTTAATAAAAATTGATTTTGATAATTAAAAATCATAATTATTATTCTTTCTTTATTTTCAATAGATTTATATCCTCAATACATGAATGTAATGCATTATACTCCATTCATTTTTTTTTTCAACTCCAGGGCATTCTCATTGAATAAATTGGCATGGTAAAAAAATTCATATCATAAACTTGAAATTTTTATGAAATTAATAATAAGAAACAAGAATTTTTAATTGGCAAGAATTTTTGATAAAATAAAGTAACCGAATCAACCTATTTTGAACATCATATTATTTAAAACAGTGTTTTTTTCATTTATTTTCATATTTACGTTTCTTATGATACATATCTTTAACCGTTTCTATCCTTAGAATTATTCCCCATGGTAAAATATTCAAAAAATACAAATAACTTCAGATTGCTAAAAATAATTAAATAATATTCAGTATATGTTTCGTTTTTGTTCCTACTGTTTTTTTAATCTGATATTACGACTATACTACAGATTACTTATTCAATTATATGAAAAACATCAAATATCTTATTCATTACATGAAAAATTTTATCTAGCTTAGTAAGCTTTTCATCGCATTTTTATGATTTGTATGCCTGTAAGTATCCATTAATTCTTAAAACTCAAATGTTGTAAGCTTTAAAATGAAATCACACATTGACTATCATTCTATCAAGTTTTTGAAACTTAAAAAAATAATTTTGATTATTCATTTGTAAAAATTTTACATCTAACATTAATACATTAATTTCCATTAATTCTCAAATATATGTAAGAAGCGTTTGTGACGTTAACGGAAATGAGTGGTCTGCAGTTCTCTTAATTGCGTGCTCTCAGATTTCTTATCTGTAATTCTATGTTTGTCCGATTCCTCACCGCAGTCATCAACAGGTGCTGTAATTAACGGCTTGTAGCTGGTTAACTTGAAAGTAGTAAAAATATGCAACGATATTATAGCAGAACACTCTTCCCTTTTCACATAGTTTTGGACGTATTATTTTTTGTCTCTTTTTGAATGGTTATTTTCCAGTTCATTACTGAATTTGGGAAATGATGCTGTGCTTCTTTGACTAGACATCCAAAAGAAAATTTGAAGAAAATGTGCACAAAATATGAGTTACACTGCAGTGAAATTTCCTTCTCCAGTGTTCTTAAATGTCATACACAATTTTATGCGGACACTTCTTCGTTCAAAGATGGAAAGTTTCATCTTTCAAAAATATAAGTTTTGCATAGACAAAATTATTTATTTTTGTAAAGTGTTAAATTAAAATTATATTATATTTATTATATTCTTCCTCAAACTTTAAGATATCTGGTGACAAGAATTGGTAATTAATCGCAAACACACTCCTGTGTATTTGTATAGATTGTATTATTTGTTTTAATGGCTTGGGATAAATTCTTGTATAATTAGGTTTCTTGTGTTCATTTTTATGTTAACTATATTTGTAAGTATCCATAAATGTCCACGGCTAAAAGGTTGCAACCTCCAAAAAGAAATCATCACTGACTAAAATACAATTGTTAGTATATTATCAACAGTAACATTTGTTGATATGAATAATTAAAAGAATCTTGAATGCAACATACATGTAAAGATTTTTCATAATGATTATTAACTGTTTAAATATTTTTCTTTGCAAATCTATCCAAGAAACTTAAGTGATGTATAAAGGAATAAGGGGTCTACGTATCTCCCTCCATTTCGTGTTGCCGGACTCCAACTGTAAGGTGTAAAATATTCGTGATCCGATTCATAAATGAATTCAGCAATTGCTCTGTACTTAAAAGCCTGTTTTCGCTAACTTACGAATAATAGAAAACCAAAAATATCCAATGATGCTAAGAAATTGTAACAGAACACTTCTCCTATTCTTATTTGTTTTGTCCGACTGACACAAAGATAAAAGTTATTCAACTTTCCCAAAATGTAAGAATTAAAAAAAGACGTATCTCTTGATTCCGTATTAAAATCAAAACTAATTATTTTAATGATATTCACACTTTTATTCATTTTAGAGAGACACAATATCACAATCATTTTATAAAATATAATTGCTAATATTTTATCAATAGTTTGAAGACTGAAAAATTCTCATATATAAAACTATATTAAAATCACTAGATTTTCATAACTACCATTAACTCATTAAATTCCTTTAATTTTCAAATATATATCACAATCTCATTAATGCGAATAAGTGTTTTGCATAACTCTTCTATGTGTTACTGTTCCTCACGGAGTACAGAAATGTTTGATGCCTGATTCGTTGCTGGAGTCGGCAATATGTATTATGTTCCTGCTTGACACCACTAACTAAAAAACGCTGCTAGTAAGACAGAAAATATGCAACAGGTGTAGGAGGTTGTATAGCAGAACACATACATACTATTTTGAGTAGTTTGTATTTGATATAATTTTGGGTAGTGATTAATGTGAAAATGCTTTTCATTTCTAATAATATATATTTACAAAATGCAACGAAGCTTAATATATTCTTTTATAATCATAGTTTTCCCACTAACTAAATATTATCTCAATAAATATATATATATATATATATATATATATATATACATATGTATATATATATATATATATATATATATATATATAATATATATATATATATATATATATATATATATATATATATATATATATATATATATATATATATATATATATATATATATATATATATACACTGCATACATAATTTATTCAATGCTTCCACGTTTTTAAAAAACTGATTAAAAAACTTAAATGATTACTCCTTATTAAATAAAGAGCTCTTTTAAGGCAATGGTATCATGGTATCATTAGATATTTATAAGTTAATTAATTTTATAAACAATATTTACTTTTATACAAAATTTTTAATAAAGGAGCTTAGTTTTATACGAAGGTACTTTTACATATTGCAATATAGGTAAAAATCCGGATTATAATTCAAAAATGAAATAAAACCAAAGAGATGTATATTGTTTAATATTCAGCATTAGTATATTTATTATTCAGCATTAGGTAGATTCAGCATTAGATGAATTAGGTTTGGCTTAGTTATAAATAATTTTATTGAATTACATTTTTCATAAAATATATTATAATATCAATCTTTAACTACACCTAAATTTATATCTATTAATATCAATTGTTCATTTTTCAATAGACTATAGTCGCTATTTCCTTTATGTAATATATCTATGTATGAAAGTCTATATATATGTGCAGTATTTTTATAGGAATGAATAAATTTTAACATCACAGTCAATAGCATAAACTTTTAAAATTCTAGCATAATTTAATGCTGATTTCGTAAAAAAATCATCTGTTTTAATAAGATAACTTAGTTTTTATTTGCGAAAGTAAAAACATGCATATTTTCCCCCTATAATGTAATAATACATATCATAAGTTTGTACAATTGTAGAAAAATAACAAAAAAATGATAATGTACAATTATATACGCAATGAAAAATAATGTACACTTCATAAATTAGAAATCTTTAAATAGAATTATTTAAAATTTAAATATAAAAATATTGCATTTTTTAAATTTATAAATAGTAAAATATCTTCATAGAAATCATTAATTATATTTAAACAGCAGGAAGAATAGGCATCTGAACATCTTTAAATTGTATCAGCATCTGAACATCTTTAAATTGTATCAGCATCTGAACATCTTTAAATTGTATCATACGTTAAATCTAAATAACATGCCCAAAGATCTTTCTGATGATTTCAGCAATAACACTATTATCATGGGTTATATGAATGTTAAGAAAACTGTCTGAAGTAGCACTAGTGTTTATCAGAGAAGCGAAGAACTTCTTAATTTTATAGATGATCATGTTTTCTTTCTCTTAATTATGGCACAAGTATCTTCTCCTCTTTCGGCTATAGTATTGAAGATGTGCTTGACTTAAGTTTGACCAGTTCTACTTTGATTGTTTATGGACTGTGATTCATAATATCGGAAGCACCTTTAAACAAAAAAAATTAAATAAACAGCATGAATTAGTGGGACTTTAAGAAGGACAACTAAAGGTACTTTCGAGAGCATACTAATCTGAAACTTGCTGCAAGTTAAATTCATAAAGTTCTCCATACTAAATGGCTTTTTTACAGAGATACTGTGACTCAAGTAGAAAAACTAACAATTCCCATAGATAACATTAAATAATAGAGCCCATTTTTCATACATATTTCTCTTTTACTGAAGCGTCTCTTGAGAAAAATAGATCAACTAATGAAAGTCTCAAGGATAGAAAAGATTATTCCGTTAAAACTGAACTCTCAAAAGCTAATGCAGAAATAAAGGAAGTCTATGCTCTGCTCAAAAGGTGGAATTCAAAAGACTTTTCGCATCAAATTAAATTCTCGAACTACCATTACAAAGCTATGGAACCTGGTCAAGCAAGTTAATACTAAACCTTCTCCACATAAGACATGTGACTCCGTCATTGATGATCAAGGGCAGGTTGCCATATTTCTCCCATCGACAAGTTTGCTGCAAATCTGCTGGTTCATAATTACTAGTAGACAAGTAAACTTTTTTTCATGTGAAAAAAAAAGAAATATAAAACACTTAAAAATAAAGCCAGGCGTGTTATACATTGTTGCTACTGTACTGTTTCTAATGATAGCATTTTCAGAAGATCTGTTCCGCTAGAGGAAATGTATATTGCCTTAAGAACTTTTAATCCATCTAAATCTCCTGGACCCGACAATATTCATGATAAAACAATCTATCATGTAGGAACAGAGAATGTCTTTAAAATTTTCAATGCTTCTTTGAAGCAAGGTTGACAACTTCGAGGTCAGAGAGTAGTCAGATGTTCTTAGAATTTGAAACCTGCAAACCACACTTTTTAGATTTAACAAAACCTTTTACATAGTCTGGATAAACAAACTACTTATGAAAATTATTTAAAATTTTCAGGATTCATGGGAGAGCATTTTCTTGGATTAATGATTTTCTGAGGGACAGATAAATTTTTCTTAAATCTAATTACCCTCTCTTTTCTAGTGGCTTTAAACTGAGCCAGATCTTGCTTCAAGATTCTAAATTGTGTCTACTGATCTTCTCATTGTATCTGTCTATAATAGAAGCTTATATTGATCAGATGTGTGAAATGAGATTGTTTGCTGATGATATAATTATATGATAAACTGGTCAAAATACTGAATTAGCTGAAAATGATCTTAATCTCACCTTTTTTGATGTGGAAGTATTTGCTTCTCAACATAAACTACAATTTAACATCTCATTTTTTAAATAATACTAATACAATATTGAACAATTCTTACGCAAGTTTTAATCTTATACAAAATTCTTAAATGCTACTACAGCATATACAAAGGAAAGTTACATTTTAGGAAAAGGAACTAAAACGAAGATATTTTTAATGTTTAAGACATTAAGTTAATTTAACTGAATTAGTAATATATGATACATTGAAAACGACATGAATATTTTTTCTTAAAAAGTGTACTGGCAGAAATATGGAAAGAAGCAACTCACAAAAATAAATTGTTATTATTAAAATTAGCCTGTTTCCAACCACTATTTTTGAATATAAATTTTTTACATATCTTTCGCAGTTTCCCCAACTCAATGTCGTTCAATTAGCATTTCATATTTTATGCCCTTCGTGTGGTTTAAGAGGTTTTTTTTTTTTTTTTTTTTTTTTTTTTTTTGATGTCGGTGTAAGAATCGCTTATAAGTTTTCGTATTTAAAGAAATTCCCGGAGTTAAATAAAGGAGAATTTTTTTAAAAATAAAAAACATTTATTAAAAAAAAGAGATTTATACTGTTTACAAAGAATGCCATAAAAAGCAGTAAGTAATCTTTTTTAATTTTTCAATGTAATAATGGGAAATTGAAATGTGTTGATGATTTACTCATTAATAGTTTTCAACAAAAAATCAGTTTTCCGAGCATCGTGGAAAATATAAGATTTTTATGACAATTAACAGGCTGAAAACAATGATTTTAGGTATAATTTATGAAACTTTGTTACTTTTATAATTTTTAATCATCAACTTTGGAAATCGTTCTAAAGGATATATTTACTATTTCAGTTTGATAAATTCTGCAATGAGTTTGATAAATTTCTGAAAACCAATGAAATTATAGAAAAAAATGACTCTAGCTCTACATAAAACAATGTTTAATTGCTTCTTCACTATTATGATGAAACTGTCTAACATGCATTCTACATTTAATACCCTGTTATCTGATTCACAGTGTTACTTATAAAGTTCTCCAAAAAATTCGAATATTTCAAAACTTTTTTCAGTTTACAATGAAGAACTATATTAATATTAAGCAATATATTTAGTTTGTTATTCTGCGAGAAATAATTTTTTATAGTAAAATTTTCTTCTAAAAAGGGGATCAATTAACCATCTAAGATTTCTTGATAAAGTTCACTGTTCATTCGACTCGGAACAAAGGCTAGACGAAGCTTTCCGTGGGCACTAAACGCTCCCCAAGTCATTATACTTCCCCCTCAAAAATTTCGTTTTGAAAGGTGCTTTCTTTCTTTCCGTAAATCGTGCTAGAAGTATCTATAACCATTGGGCCCGACAAGATTCTAACAATAAATTTGAATAAATGATCTTATTGTGTCAATAATGTGAAAAATTAATGAATTTTCCCTAACTTTTGTCCAGTCTGTGTTCATGAACTGCTGTCCTAATTCCAATCTTCTCCATTTATCAGCAGCAGTAATTGCGGGTGTTGGCTAAAATTTGTTTCTCATAATGTTTATGTTTCCCTTTAAAGCATTTCTAACAGTTTCTCGATGGACATCAAGCTTCAAAATGTAACGAATCTGTTCACAAGATTTTGAACAATTAGATGCTTCACGAAATATGTCTTTTGTCTCATTCTCACATCTTCGGTTTACGTCCTGATCCTTTTTTAGATTTATATTATTTAGGATTATCTAAAAAAGTGTTAATATTTCGGGGTGATCTTTTTAGTCTCCGAGCAGTTTCACGACTGCTCATTTGTTCTTTATGGAATGCTGTAATTTGACGTTTTACATTTTCGTTTAACAATAATCCACGAGGCATTCTACTTTCGCACACACTACATAATAATACCCAAAAATAAATTGCAATCAGACCACAGTAATGAATAACAAAGTTAATTAATAAGTGTGATTATAAGCGCTTGGCACGATCTTTAGATAGTTTCTTCCTTCTTTGTTGGTAAAACACTGAGTTTCTGCCCAAAGGCATCTACTCATTCATCTGAATTAAATAGAATTGAAATGCAAATCTAAAAATTGTAATTTAAGATTTGATGCTAAAAGAAATTAGGCTAAAGCCTTAGAAAGTATTGCGTCCGATGTGTAAAAGTCCGCAATAGGTCTGACTTGGGCATCCCCTGGAAGAATATGAGAATTATAAAAATTGTTAAATTCACCAGCAGTACACTTGGATGCTTGCTTGTAGAAATTTACGTTCAATTTTTGAATATGATGGGTTAACTCTTCAATATTAAGATCATGTCTGATATTTTTGTTGCGAATGAAAAATGGAGCATTGACAATTTTTCTTAACAGTTTATTCTGAAAAGTATTTAAAAGTTTATTGCCTTGATTTGAAAGAGAACACCGGGCAGGGGAAGCATTAGTAATGATTGGTCTGATAACGGTAATATACAGTAATTTTTTTGGCTTAAGGTTGAGTTTTGACTGAGGTCCTATAAGAGGTTTAATTTTAAAATATAAGTTCCAAGCAAAAGATATTTTTGATGTAAGATGATCAGAGTTGGCTATCCAAGGATATTTTGCTTTATTAACTTTTTCTATTTGCTGGCCGAAAATATAGAGATGATTATTGATTTCAAGTTTCGTGTTTTTCTGTTTATAAGTTTTTATTTTGATGCATTAATAGCAACTTTCCAATTACAACAATTTTCAATAATACTAATTTTATTTTGTGATTTAGTTGTGCTGAATTTTGGTTTTTTTGATCTTTCAACAATTCCAGTATCATACTGCATAGGATGCAGTATGGCTGTGTACATTATCACTGACAGAAGAGTCTACAGTAGAACATAGAAAGAAAATTGAACCCGATATGCTTCCCAGGGGATCTTGAATTGTTTATTTTTGTATATACGATTTAATTACAGAAAAAATAGTGGTAGGTAACTAAATAATTTTGCATACTTGAGTAAGCATACTTGTTTTATGGTCATTCTATTTGTTAGGGGTTAATAAAACAATATTTTTTTAGATGAGATTATAATTTTTTGGAGCACCTTTAATATGACCACAGTTTTAGGCTACTCTGAGTTCTTGATAGCAAGCAATATTTTAGTTGTGTTTCTTTCTCATATTTTTGATGCAATTGATGGCATCTGTTTTTAATTTTCTCTCCTGACACAATGGATTGAGATATTTTAGTCTTAATCAATACTCAAAAAAGAAAAAATTTTTACTAAATACAAAATTTGCTGAAAATCTCTCTCATTCTTCAAAATATTCATGTTCCTAAAAAAACAAATAAATTTTAAATCGATTCTCCATATTTTAAATTAGAGTTGTTTTAGACTGGATGGCAGCTTTAAATTTTAAAAATAAGTTATATTTTTTTGAAATGTCGTATATGTTATGTAGGATAATTATCATGTTTATTTTAATCATAAGAGAAAAATTTGTATTTAATTTTACAACATAAATACAGGTAAAGTAAATGAAATTATAACGAAGATGTATATACATATTTTTATTGTTAACTATATGTTTATTTGTAACGAATCAGTGAAACGTAAGTTATGTTAAAAGCGAGATTTTTTATGTGAAAGCCGTATAAAATTTAGTAGTTTCATATACAGGAATTTATATTGTTCAAATTTGACGGTTTCCAACAAATATCTTTATATTTAAATTTTTAAATATAAAATTCACATTCCTTCGACTCACGGACGTGATAGTGCAGACTTTTACCCAATTTATTCATACTTTCATGAAATTAGAGTATATAATATACAATCTATGTTTCTGTTTAAGTAAATGAAATTTTGTATTGGTGTAAGAATGTGCATTTGCTTCAGAATCATCTCTGTAGGACTATCAGAAGTGTTTTTATACATTATCATATATTGAGATTATTTTTTCAATATCTGTATTGGAAATACATAGTAATTTACATTTTTTATGAGTTCAGATGACTTAAGACGTGATTTTATGTAAAAAAGTTTTATTGAAAACGTAGAAAAAGATGCTTCACCAATGCTCCCTACAATTATTTTCAAAATCATTGAAACTTTTAACTGAGTATACACTAACGAACTCTTAATAGTTTCATAAAAAATTTGCTATGTTAGCCAATACAAAATTAATTCAATGCTTGTAATGTTACCAAAATTATGTTAAAAAATAAAGAAACATTTTATATCTGAATACAATTTTATGTAAAACACTATTTCACAAAAATTTATTCTTATTTAATTCACGTAAATTTTCGAAAAATATTTTTACGTACTCATGTGAAAGGGTTTTCTGATGTTCTAATATGTCAAAGGATTGAAAAGAAATGAGAAGTAGAAATAGATTCCTAATTTTAATAATAGCTTCATAAAAAGAAATTTCTGAACTTCAATTTTTATATAATTTACTTTTGGCTGATTCACATGTAATACCTTATTTAAAATATCTGCTTTAAACAAAGTTATGTACATAATAAATATTATAGAAAAAAAATAACAAATAATTTCATCTAGTATAAATGACATTTTTCAAGAAACATAAGTAAACATTTTCTCTCCTATTCGTCAAAGACATGCTCATATTACGTTAGTATATAAGCATATTATAAAAAATTATTTTAACTTTCATTGTAAATATTTCCTTAAATATGTGTGTGAATGTGTACACTTTAAAATTATATAGCTTATTAAAATTAAAGATTATTATAAAGATTACTAATATATATATATATATATATATATATATATATATATATATATATATATATATATATATATATATATATATATATATATATATATATATATATAAATCTTCTCATAACTACCAATAACTACATGAATACCTTTAGTTTACTCATAAATTGGAAAGGAGCAGAAAGTATTATCGGGAATGAGTGATGTACAACTTCCTCACACAGCGTGTTACTTGACTATTTGGACTTAGGCATTTTGGGGTTGTACTTAAATGCATAGCGGGTGTCAGGGCTTTGGAAGAAAAATAAGCAACTGAGCAGCAAGAAAGAGTGCCAGAAATCTGTTAAAATTTTATACCATATTCAAATGTCTTGAATAATTTCTCATACAAAAGGCTTGAAATGGTTCAAATGTTTTACAAAAAGTATAAGAAAATTAATGCGCCTGACTAAGAACATTAAAATCAATACTTATTTTATTCTATATGTTTCTAACAATTTTAATAAATCCAGATTGTAAAGAAACTAAGTAATAAGTATTTAATCCTTGTTCATCACCGCCAATAAATACTCACCTAGAAAATCATTAAAAAATCTGTTAAGCTCAAATAGAAATTTCATTTCTTTTCCTTAAATTGGGCAATGATAATATAGTCTCTAATATGTATTATGATATTCATATCATTTTACTTTTAGCGAGACAAATTTTATTTTAAATAATATATATATATGAAAAATTTCAAAACATAATACATTTGAAGAATTCAGTATTTTGTGTTTAATCTCAGATATGTTCAATGCATTTCGTTTACTTTTCATTATTCATTTCAGAAATTAAATTCAGACTGCAAATTTAATCATAAAATTTTAAGATGTAAATGAAAAACCTTGATACACTTTACCTTCCTTCGGAACACTTTACCTCATTAAATTGCTTATTAGGCAATTTTAATGAATTTTAGTACAAATTTAAATATAGTACTATCAAAATGTCGCAAGATTCAAGCGAATCCGCAAAATCTATTCTCTAAAGCTTGGCATACATAAAAAAATCAGGAAAAATTGCCTAAAAACAGATCGATCTTCTGAGAGTTTTGAATGTGACGGCTATTTGATAGGGCTACATCATTACAATTATCTCAAAGATTTGAGCTTTCCTCAGTTTGTATAAATATACTAGAGACATTAAAATAAAATGTCCCAATCATAATACCTATAATTATTAAGACTACCTAACCATGACAATCAGCTTGTAAAATAATATTTAATGATAGAAAAGCCACTTCTCCATTAAATTGACTTTTTGGAAATAAACTTTCTATTGCTTATATGTATAGTTTGAAGCTGTTTTACTGTTTATTTAAAAAGTCAACTATATTAATTAAAAATCATTTAATTTATCGCACATATATTTGTAATTTTTATAAGTAAAGAAAACAAAACTTATGAAATTATCTACTATTCATATAATATATATATTGAATAAACGATGATCTATTTCATTCAAATATTCGACCAAACCTCAAATCACAACTGTAGATAAAGTAAAATATTTACCCCTAGTTTTGTCAAATATTTTTTTTTGGTTAAATTGAATATAGTTGCGAGGAATTGAAACCAATTAATTACAGGAAATGTAATCTCTATTTGGCTCCAAACCTTTGAGAAAGTTTGTATTTAATTGGAATCGAAATCAGAGTTCTCAAATATGCCATACCTTTGCTTTTCCGTAATGCACATCGATTCGGAATTCTACTTACTTCAACAGCAGAGGCTTTTTGTACATTCTCCGGTTGAATTTGTGTTAATACATAAGCACTATAATGCAGAGAAAAATGATGCATAGGATCAGGTTTTCCTTTCTCACATTGTGAATTAAGGCAAAAAAAAGAATTATTATTTTATATTATAAAAAAAAAGATTTTTCGCTTTGTAGTATATGTATAAATGTATTTTCTTAAAATTCGAAAGTCCAGAAATGTATAAGAAAGTACATTAAACTGTCTGTCTTCAATAAGTGTGTAAGAAAATGATATTTCACAAAAAAGTTTATATGTTATTTGAATTAGTTTTACCTGACCTATACGCACTATCTCGTTTTATGGTGCGAAAGCCTATTTTAAACAAATCAAATAAATAATAACCATTCATTCAAAAATAGTAAATACTTTATTTACACAAATTGCATTATTCCGGAAAATACGCACAATTTTTTTCCGTTAGCAGCCACGTTGTATGAAAGCTTATGGACTTAGTACACAAGTATAATCAAATAAAGAAGTTTAATCTACAAATTCATTTTATCCCTGAATAATTACATCATTTCACTTCATACTTAGAAATTAAATATAATTTGTTGAAATGCAATTAATTATAAATTATCCATTTCTTGGAAATCATTTTCTGGAAGAGATTGATAAACAACATGTGAACATATTCAAATCTACTCATAACTACCATTAACTATTTAAATCGGCTTAGTTTACTCCTAATTTTAGAAGGCGCATACAGCATAAGCGGGAATGAGTGTTCAGCAGATTTCTCACACCTGCGTGTTGCCCGATTCATATAAAGTCGGCAATTGCTTCTAGTCCGATACGTTTCTGTGTTCGGCAATTTGGTGTTGTGCTGCAATGCCTGAGACTCGGAACTTACAAAAAAGAATTTAGAAAAAAAATACGTAACGGAGCAGTGAGATTGCAGCTGCACACTCTTCCCTTTTTATACCATTTTCAAACGTCTTGAACATTTTATGATGGAAAGTAGTTCAAATATATAAAATCCGTTATATACATGTTCCAGAAAAGTAAAATTATACAAAAATTACTGCCTGTGTTGAACTATAAAGGTACTTATTTTATTTAATATATGTCTAACAATTTTAATAAATACAGGTTGTAGAGGAATTGTAAATGATAATATTTTAATCATTGTTCATGACTGGAGCTAAAGACTGACTTAGAAAAAGATAAAACTGTAATAATCTCATTTCGAAATTTCTTTCTTTTTTCTAAAATTCCGAAATATATCAGATTACTGTGAAATACTTTATTCATACATTTTCTACGTTTAATATTAAATTCAGCAGCTTTCAAAGATATATATTACACAATTGGAAATGTATTACAATGAAAGACTTCAATTTTCAATGTTCAATCATTCATGTGTTAAATATATACATTTCTTGTTTTTTCTTATATTGTTTTTTCTTATTATTGTTTTTCTTGTTTGTTTCTATTATATTGTTAAAATTCGATTGTTTCTATTATTGTTTTTCTTATATTATCTCGCGAATTTAATCATAAAATATTATGTAGTAAATGCAAAAACGGTGATAAATTATTTAAATAAAATAAATGATAATATTTTCATCTAGTATTTTTGATGAAATTTTATATATCAAAACTTAATGTTTACAAATAAATATCTAGCAATTGCATATATTTCAAAACATTAAAACCTCATTAAACATTTAGCTTCGCCATTTCATTAAATTAAATATCTAACTAAACTATAAACAAAAAATATAGACAAAATATAAACAAAATATTATTCAACAAAAAATTAGCAAAAAAGCCTCTCTTATGCAGATAGGCAAGTTTCGCTTACCACATAAAAAGTCCTTAGGGAAAAAATTACAAATTCTCATTACGTAACTATTCGCTATGAAAGCCATATGCTTAACATGTTAGGTAATTTCAAATCACAAATTAGGTCTCATTTAATCTTTTTCAGCTTATTTATATGCGTTGGATATTAAAATACTTTCAACAGATATTTTATCTGAAAGTATAGCATCATTCAATGCTTCAATTTTCTAATTATTAAAAAAGCATGAAGAGCTAAATAATTCTATACATTAACAAAATCGAAAAATTGGCAACATCGAATTTTTTTAAAAAATTGACGTAAAAGAAAATTATTTAAAAACACTCTAGTTTCTATTCTTCAAAAAATAATTCTATTCAATTTCTTAAAAAACTACGTACTAGCAAATATAATAAAAATGTTGTGAAATTTTTATATTCTAATTTAAAAGTATTTCTTCTCAGGAAATGTAAAAACTTATTGCACATTAAGTCATTAGATACATTTTGAAATCAGAATTTTACATTGCATTTTCATTTAAAGGACAAAAGTTTATTTTTAATATTACAGATATGTGGCTGCAAGAGAAATATGTGTCTTTTAAATTAGAAATAATTAAAGTTTATAGATTTTTCAAACTTTAAAAAACATTTTTAATATGCTTAAGTTTAGACATATGCAGGTATATTTTAGACACACCATGCCCTTATCTTAAAGTTGATTTAATTTTTCATAAAGATTAATATCACTTAATTTATTTCAAAATTGTCTTTTAAAAATCATTTAAAAAATTTTAAGGATTATTTTCTTACTAGATATTTCAATCTTCTTCATTACTGCGTTAATTATTAAAAAAAATCCAAAAGCACAAACACAAAATTTTTTTTCAATCTTTTTAAAGATTCCCTAATCTGCAATCACTCTAATTATTTCATAAAATGTATCTACTATATTATAATTTACACTTACGGTTTATTTAATGCAATAATAAAAATAAATATAATGATGAATAAATATATCGCCAGCGCGTCATATTATAAATTTAGCACTACGTATTTCCCTTTTACAATACTTTACATTTTTATCGCTGATAATTTCTGTTTTTACAACCACATACACTCTCCTCTCGTCTGATATTATGGTCAAATCTTATATATATCGAAGCATAACAAATACGTCCAAAGTAAAATACAGCACAAATGGCAAAACATAACGAAAAGGCATAACATAAGCAAAAATGCACTTCATTAAAAATAAATATCGCTTAGAGCTACATCTTTAATCCTTCTTACACTTATACTGCTTTCGAAAACAAATTTAATTATTTTCATTTGTACATTAAATGACCTTAAAATAGGAAAACAGCTAAAGGGTGTCTTACATTAATGTGTCACGATATATATATGTATACGAAAAAAATCGAATTATTATAATTTAAAATTATAATTAGAAAAATTATTTCTATAAAAATAAATAGAACAAATTCACTATGACTTCCCATAAAATTGGCTAATAAAATGTCTTTTATGGCATTTTCATTTTTATTATATCCACTAATATCCATTAATAATTACTAAGAAAATTTGTACCCTGTAAAATAAAATCCTTCACTAAAATATAATGTTTAATTTTAGTGAAGTTTATATTAAATTTACTAATATTTGGTTAATATTTTATCAATAGACTAAAGACATAAAAAATTAATCATGTATATAACAATTTATTCATCTATAAAAATTTTCATAACTACCATTTACTTATTAATTTCCTTTAATTTTGAAATAGAGATAAGACGCGTCTGTAGTGCCAGCGGGAATGAGTGTTCTGTCGCTCCCTTCTGCGAATTGCCCGATTCCTGTGGGAAGTCGGTAATTGTTCGAAGTCCGATTCATCAATGAAATCGGCAATTTGTGTTATGCTTTAGAGCTGGCGGACCATGTATTAAACAACAAGGATAGAAAGACCAAAAATATGTAACAGGCAAGGAGATTGTAACAGAACACTCTTCCCTTTTTTTGTATACTAGTGTACTTTTTAGATATAATTATAGTTAGAGAAGCATAACAATAAAAATATTTTACGTTTTCTATATAAATCGCAAGAAAATTGAAGGAAAATGATTTACCTTGATTATATGTGAGAAGTCCACAATTCGAAATATAAACATACTTTATCACTCAGGTGTGACTACTGTTAAACTTTCAGGATTTCAATATTAGTACCTTTCTGAATACAAATCACCACTGATTCCCCTACATTGTACCAATGGTTCTTCCATGTATATCATTTTAAACTAATCCCAAAGTGTAAACACATTACATGGTTTATATTTGTTCATTTAATCTTTTACTGAACCCGATGAGAACTATTATTATTTGATGTTATCCTATTTGATGCATTTGATTCTATATACTTTTATTCCCTCTCCTGATGCATTGGATCGAGAATTCTTTCATTCTTTTACTTGAGAGAGGAATATAGTTTCGAGAATGAATTTCTAGTGACTAAAATTCCAACTTCCCACATGTTCAAAATCTATATATCAAGTTATTCAATTTTTGCTATAGTTAATTGCGTACAAATATAATTCGTGTAAACTTCCTTCTATTAATACTCTTGCTACATAGAGCTAATTTCAAATTCGATATTTTTATATTGCTGATTCAATACGTTTGAACTCTTTTTTCATATTTCTAAATAGAATAGAAAATTTCCTGAAATTAATATTGTCTGCAAATTATTTTCATTGGCTGATATTTTATTTTCGTAATTATTTGTGGCAAAATTATTATTTAGCAGGATTATAATTTGATAAAATATGGAAAATGAAAATCTCACCATAAGCAAATATTATGCTAATAATGTTTAAGCCATTAGTTCCTGTGTAATATCTCAAGTTACTCTTCAAACTTTTAAGATAGGTTCTCGTAATCTTCATAGTTATGTTACGATTTTTTGAATAGAAGGTTTAGTAATAAGTCTCGAAAATAGTTCAAATATATAGAAAGATAGATTTATTCTGCAAATGTATATATTGTTTTATTCTTTTCGGACATTTATCTTTTGTTTTAAGTGTACCGAATTTTTTAGGTATGTATTCCTTGCAGGAAAAGATTATACATTATAGACTATAAAACATTTTTTAGAAACGAATATAATATTAGATTTTATGTGATCTTCAAAATATTTATATTAATTGTATATCCTAATCTATATACATTAATAATCCTAATCTATTTTAACTGCATATCCTAATCTATCGTGAGCGATACATAATGTAATGTGTCCTAGTCCTAGTTATTCTCTTATATTCATTATTACAGAGAACATAAAATTTATTTCAGAGACATTGCCATTTTTAGTGATTACTTTACTTAAGAAATCCTTTCTTATATCATAATTCTTCTAATATTACTTAAGAACTCTTTTAATATCACTTAAGAAATATTCTGAGAGATGGCAAATATAAAACTTCAAAAATTTTAAAAATCTATTAGTACATTGGTCAATCTCATTTTATTAATTTACATATTATTTACATTATTAAAAATTACCTTGAATTTCGAGAGATGGTTTTTATGCACATTTTTGTATTTTTATATAAGACTTTCACACATATGGCAGTGAAAATTTTAAAGTGCGAATGATATTAAATCATATTTTTTTAGTAATATGAAATCTTATGAACATATGATTTACATAATATATCGTGATGAAATATTTAAATATTTTTTCAGACATATTAATCATTCAGCCAACTATAAAGCTGTCTTTTTTAAAACATTTACTGGGCTGGATTTATAAAAAAAATCATATATATCGATTATTGTTTAAAAAATTATTTAAATTCAACATTCTATTATATTTAATCTTAACACGACATTTTCGAAATTCTCTACACCAATCACCAGCGAATTTGGCATGTTAACATATTTCCTTCCTATCCTAGAAGAACCCTAATTTTGTTGTAAAATGCGATCATTTCAATTTCAGCTCAATGTCCGGCCTGTGGCATATAAGAACATCCAATGTCATTACTCAAATCATTGAGATTCCCAGGTCATAGCTATTTTGTTATAATTTAAATAATCTGTGTTAATCTATATTATTCAATACTCCTTATAATTTTTGACACTAGAATAAATTCATTACAGAATATTTCACAGAATTTATAACAAATTTTAGACTTGATGGCAGCTTTATTTTTAAATAACAATGCGAATACAATGAAAAATAATGTTATGATTATAGTATTATATAGCATTGATAACTAATATCCAATAAACTTTAAACGAAAGCATTGAATTTTTACCCCAAATCGTATTTTTCATGCAAAAAAAATCAATTTTCATCCCCTTCAAATCATAAACTATTAAAGTTAAAAGGCTAGGTATATTATTCTAGCAAAGTAAAAAAAATAAATAAATAAAACTTAATTTTAAAAATTTAAGCCTAATTATGGACATAAATATTTTATACGATTTAAAATTAGATAGATAAAAAATTGTTTGTAAGTCAATAGATTTGATTCCGATTCGCTTCTGAGTTCAGAAATTTGATGCTGCCTTAAAAACCTGGAACGCAGAATTAACAAATATGAATCTTGAAAAAAAATACGAAAGAGAGCAATGAGTTTGAAGCTAAACACTTTTCAATTTTTATACCATTTTCAAATGTCTTAACTAAATTATTATAGATAATGAGTCAAATGATACAAATGTGTTAAAACTTATAAAGTACAAAACTATAAGACAATTTTTCTACTTGACAGAACATTAATATCAAAACATATTTTCATTTATATCTTTCTGACAATCTTCATAAATCCAGATTGTAGGGAATGCGAGAGATAAACATTTAATCTGTTTTCGTGACCGCAGCTAAATACTGACTTAGGGAAGATTAAAAAATGGCCCCAGCGCATATAGAAATTTTATTTTCGTTCCTCAAATTGAGGAAACATAAACCAATCTACTGTGTACTTTGTAACTGACACACATCTTTTTTACTTCCAAAGCCAAACTTAGTTTCAATGATTAATATTATAAATGCGGAATTTTAATACATTTGATGAATCCTGATTCAAGTCTTTAATTTTACATGTTAAATATACAATCTTTATCTTTTTTTTATTATATTTTGCATACTTACTCATTTAATCAAAAATGTTAAGATGTGAATGCTAAAATGAGGATATAAGATTCAAATAAAATTAATCTAAATGATTACACTTCATGCTTTTAACATTATGTTATACATAAAAAGCTCATATTTCCACAATCCTCCCCGAGGATATAAAATTCGAAAACTTTACCTCATTAACTCTTTCCTTAAGCTATTTTAATAAATGATAACATAAAATAAAATATGAAATTATTAAAATGCTGAAAATTGGAAACAAATCTACAAAATCCTTTCGCAAAACTTTATTGTAAATATTAAATCAAGATGAATTAATTTTAACTATAATTATTTAAATCTACTTACATTTGTCACTGTGCCAGATAAAGCTACAATCATTATAATCATCTCAAAGAATTGAGCTTCTTCTCGGTTTGTATGTATACAACAGACAAGAAAATAAAAGGTTCTATTCGAAATATCCATGATAAATAAGACTATATAACCATAATAGCCAAAGTATGAATATAATATTATAATGATAGAAAATGCTTTTTTTCCTCTAAATTGATTTTTTTTAAATAAATTTATCTAACCTTTATATGGATGGTATAATGTATCACGAACAGTTTTCATAAATTTTATTAATTATAATTTATTTATCAAATGATCATCAATTATTTTACATCATTATATTTTTATTTATTTTATGGTAATGAAAACAAAACTTTTTCAAGTAGCAGCTACCAATATAACATATTGAATAAACAATATATAATATAATTAATTGGAAAATTCTTCTTAATGAAATCCAAACTACCATTCATACTATGGTAACTACCGCTAGTGTAAAAAATTTTGCTGTCGGTTATTCCATCTGTGGTCAAAGGATTAGTTTGATTAATTTAGAGAATCGATACTAACTGATGAGGAGAAAGATAATTAGTTATTTGCTTTTTTAATTTTGAATATGTTAGCAATTTATTAGAAGCGACATGAAATCTTACAAACATGTAATATCCTCGGTTTCTCCATAATGTACAACGTTCCGGAACACTGCTTCTAGATCAGAAACATGTACATTCTTCTGCTAAACATTTATTTTGCATAAACACTTAAGTAGAAAACAATTACACATAACATCAGATTTTCCTCTCTTCGTTCTCGCAAAGTCAATTAAAATAAAACAGGAAAAGAACTTCCTTATTTTATATTATGAAAAAAGGTTTGTTCAGTTCAGTAAATATGCTTTCTGTTTTCATAGTATAAGACATTCCAGAAATGTATTGCAAAGTGTAATAAGAGTGTCTTACTTCAGAAAGTGACAAACATTTCATGTCTCGTTTGAATTGCATTCAGCCGATATCTGGCTCAGTATCACATTTCTTGGTGTAAACGTCCGTTTTCACACAAAAAATATAAATAATAAATATCATTAAAAAATAATAAACACTTTATTTTACAAATCAAATTTATCCCGAAAAATATGTACGCTTTTTCTCCTCTAGATCACGCAGTATAATAGTTATGGACTTAACAATTTCTAGTATAAATATATAATGAACTTAAATGCAAAAATTCATTTTATCTCTAAATATATACAGCATTAAACTATATTCTTTAAAATTAAATATAATTTGTTGAAATATAATTAATAATAATTTATCCATAATCTTAGGAATCCTTTGATGAGAAATAATGCTAAGCAATATGCATGCATTCAATTCTACGCAGAACTACCACTAGATATTTGCATTCTTTTAATTAAGGCCTATATTTGTATTGTTAATATAAGAGACGAGGTAATGATTATCCTGCTGAATTCTCAAAACAGCGATTCATTATGACATCGTCAATTCGTTGTGATCCAATTCCTTACGGATTTGGGTAATTGGTGCTGCGTTTAAAAGCTAGGGACTCATAACTGATTAAATTAAAGAAAAAAAAAATACGCAACTAAGCTGTGATATTTCAGCGGAATACTCATCTCATTTTCAATCCTTTTAAACTATTTTCCATACTTACGAGCAAACAGTTTAAAATGTGTAATCATTTCAAAAAAAAATCCCTTAAAAAAATAATTTGCTTGATTAATTATTAATATTAAAACTTTTTTATTTAATAGTTTTCGATCAAAAAATTTAATAAATGTGGATTCGAGAGAATACATTTGACAAGTAATTATTCCTTGTTCATAAGCGCACTCAAATGTGATTACAAAAGATTTGATATATGAGCTAGGCTCATAATTTCATTTTCCTTCCTTAAATTTTAAAAAAATAAACCAGTTTGTTTTCTATTATAATAATCTTATCTTATTGACGTACAATGCTTTATTCAAATTTCAATGACAAATCCTTACATTCCAGAAAGTATTACAATTAAGGAATTCTGCTTTAAGTGTTTAATCTAATAGATGTTAAATATTTTTTTGCTTTTTTCATTATTATATACAAATTTTATTTTATTTTTATCGTAAGTTGTTATCATGTAAATGAACGAATTAATTAAAAAAATTTAATTAAATAAACAACTATTTAAATTTTCTGTTTTCAAAGCTATATTATACATTAAAAACTCTTGTTTTCAAAATACCAACAACAAAATGTGTAAAATTAAAAACAATTTTCCTCATTGAAGCTTTCAATAAGCCCTTTTATTAAATTATATTTAGTGTGACTGACTGCGGATAGGGTGGCCCTGGGTTTGAATCCCCATTCTTGCATGGTTGTACTTTCTCTCTATATATACCTTGTCCATGTCCTTTACTTCTATTAATGGGTTATGAGTGGTAGGCCTACCCTATAAACGGATACCTATAGCATGTGTGTAGTGAGGAAGTCAGATTCCATACCAAAATATGGTTCAGTTGGAAAAGTAGAAACGCGAACGCCATAATGCCAGACTAGATGGCACAAGACAAAAACAACAACAATAAATTATAATGCATTAAATGCACACTTCATTAAGAATACCTATAAAATCAGAACATATTGACTAAAATCAATCCGATTCCTAAAAATTGTGGATGGTTTGGATAGTTAATAATGGTGAAATCAGTAGAATTATTTCAAAGAACTGAGCTTTCTTGCGTTTACATATATACAAGAAACTTCAAAATAAAATGTTCCGGTCAGAATCTCAATGATAAATGAGACTTTATAAACATGACAGCGACGTGTAAAAATAATATTGAAATACTTGAGCACTCATTTTACTATACAAAATTGATTTTAAGGAGGCAAACTTATCTAGTGCTTAAACGCACCGTATGATGTTATATGGACAATTTTTAAGAAGTTAACTTTCTTAATAATTATTATTATTCTAATCCTACACATCTATTTAACATTACATTTTTATTTGTTTTTAGTAAAATAAAAACAAAACATACATAAATAAGTATGTGATATCTCCAATTTCATGAAGACATTTTACTACATTTCTTTTTTTCACCTCAATCGCATTCTCAATGAGTATAAATTGGCATGGTAAAACAACTAATAGCATTAATTTGTATACTTTGGTAACTTTATAATTAGAAAGCAAGAATTTCTGATAAAATAAAATAATCGAATCAAACTATTTTCAACATGATACAATAGAAAATTGAGTTTTTATTTTTATATTCATTTTTCTTATAAAAAAAATACCTTTTACCATTTCTATCCTTAGAATTATTTAGATGTATTTATCACAAACAAAATTTGTACAAAAATAATATTTCAATAATACGTAATTCTTTTATTTGCTACTATAATATATTTCATATTTCACATGGTAAAATATTCAAAAATTAAAATATAATTCTGATTGCTTAAAATAATTAAATAACAGTCAGTACTTTTTTTTTTCTATTATATTTTATCTGATATTACGATTATACCGGAGGTTACTTATTCTCTTATATGAATAACCTAAAAGATTTTTTTCATTATATGAAAATTTTGTCTTGCTTAGTAATCATTTCATCACATTTTTGTGATTTCTATGTCCGAAAATATCCATAAATTCTTTAAACTAAAATGTTGCAAGCTTTAAAATGAAATCATTGACAATCATTCTATCACGTTTTTAAAACTTAAAAAAATTGATTATTCATTTTTAAAAATTTTATTTCTACCCTTAAGACATTAAATTCCTTTAATTCTCAACTATATGTAAGAAGCGTATGAGAACTTCACGGGAATGAGTGATCTGCAGCTCTCTCAATTGCGTGTTCCTCGATTTCTCGTCGGTTAATGTTTGATTGACCGATACCTCACAGGTGTCGGCAACTGGTGCTATGCTTAACAGCTTGTAGCTGGTTAATTTGAAAATAAAGATAAAATGTTACCAAAAATATGCAACGGTGAAAGGAGATTGTATCAGAAAACTCTTCCCTTTTTATATAGCTTTGAACGTTTCATTTTTTTGTCTCAAATTTAATATGCATGTGTGTTTGTTTTTCAATTCATTACTGAATTCGGCAGATAGTACTTATTCGACTCAGAGATAGACTCCCGGAAGCAAACTTGAAAAAATGTGCGCAATGGCAGTAAGACTGCAATTTAACTTCCATTCTTACAGTTTTCAAATGTCCTAAGCAATTTTGGCCGGATAGTAATTCGTAAAATCTCGAGCTATCTTTCACAAATGTAAGATATGCAAAGTGAAATTAAATTCATTTTAGTCGAGTATTAAAATTAAAACTACTTTATTTTTATTATATGCTTCCTTAAACTTTATAAAAGCTCGAGATAATCTGAAATATGTAATTAATCGGAACCTTACTCTTGTATATTGACAAAGATTGTATAATTAGTTTCTCATTATTTTAGGATGAAATCTTGTATAATTAGTTTCTCATGCTTTTCATCGTATTCTTATATTAACTATAAAATAAATAATCCATAAATATTCACGGCTAAAAAGCTGTAAGCTTCAAAAGAAAATCATGATTGACTAAAATACTATTGTTAATATTTTATCAACATTTAAATTTGTTGATATGAATATTTAAAAGAATCCAGTATACAACATACATGTATAGAGTTTTCATTAGTATCCTTAATTCTTTAATATTTATTTTATTGCAAATATATCCAAAATGTGTATACGATGTTACGGAAATGAGCGGTCGACATTTTTCTCGACTGCGCCGGATTAAACCCGAAAGGCGGTTAGTATTCAAAGCCTGATTCATACCTGAAGTCGGCAATTTGTATATGATTAAAAGCTTGTTTTTGCTAAATTACGAATAAAAAACCAATTTAAGTATTATGTACCTCTCAATTCCATATTAAAATTAAAGTTATTTATTTTAATGATATTCACACTTTTATAGAATTTAGAGAGACACAACTTCACAGTCATTCAATAAAAAATATTTTTCTTATTTTATCAATAAGCTGAAGACTCTGAAAATATTTCATATATATAATAATATAAAAATCTATAAAAAATGTTATTACCATTAACACACACATTAACTTCATTTAATTTCCAAATATATGATACAGGCTTATTTGGTTGTAACAATCTTTAGTATTCTGCATCTCTCTTCAACGTGTCAACCTTCTACGTTCTCCCTTCTACGAGTTACTATTCCTCACGGAGAGTTGTAATGTTTAATGACCGATTCGTTACTTAAGTCGGTAGTTGGTGTCATGTTGCAGCTTGAATACCATTAACTAAAAAAATGATAGAAAGACAAAAAAATAAGCAACAAGGTTAGGAGATTGTGAGAGATTTACTCGAAGGTCAACAACGCTTTTCCCATAACTTTCCTCAGACAGTTTTTGACGGATCTCATGAGTCTTTCGTAAAAGCCTCCCTACCATGCAACCCATCGTTCAATGATAAACGTCCTCTGAGTTCTCTCTTTGGCAATAAAATTCTTAAACACATCATCATCTAAAATTCTAGAAAAATTCTCAACTTCTTTTTTAGCCTTCTTGAAGTTTTTAGCGTTATCAGAATAGATGATTTTACAGTTTCCACTTCTACTGAAAAATCTGCGAAATGCCAGTAAAAATGAATCTGTCGACATACTTGAAACTAGTTCCAAATGTATGGCTCGGGTTAATGAAAATGTGAATAATGCAATGTATGATTTTTGACTATCTTTTGAATTCTTTACGTAAACTGGTCCAGCAAAATCAACACCACAAACAGAAATGGTGGTGATTCAAGGATCCTGTCTTCAGGTAAGGGTGCTGTTATCTGGTATGCAGGTTTGGATGAATATTTTTGGCAAATGAAAAAACTTTTTATTGTCTTTTTGACTAACTGACGTCCTTTCGGGACCGAGAAAAAGAATCTAACCTTAGCCAACTTTGCAGCAGTCCCTCCATGTCTCGTGTTGTTGTCTCCATCTTCTCGTGTTGCTTACGTGCAACTAAATAGGTCAATCTAGAATTATTAGGTAGTACTATTGGATTTTTATTATCTAGCGTAAAGTCAGAAAATTCTAATTTTCCTCCTAATCTCATGATTCCCTTTTCATCAATATATGGGACAAAATTGTACAGAGGGGAATTCTTGTCAATCGATCTACCTTCTTCCAAGGATTTATATTCTTCGGCAAAAAATGTTTTTTGATCAGACCGAATCCAGAAATTTTATGCTTTTAGTAGTTCTTCTGTTATTAAAGTTTCGTCAACACTGCTACACTTTCTCAATCTTGAAGCGAAGCGTTTTATCCAAATGGTGACCCTCAACAGTTTCTCTAAATCACTATATTTTGAAACGTCAAAGAAGTTATCAATATTTTCAATAGTGCATTCAAACTGATATACATCAGTAGATATTTGTCGATATTCAAGTTTGGCTTCGTCAATTGTAACCGTAAGATCTAATTTCAACCAAAAATCAGGAGAGAGCTTAAGCCACTTTGGACCTTGGGTCCAAATGTGTTAATCCGTTAATTTAGAGATTTTCGATCCCCGAGATACGAGATCTACAGGATTGTCTACGCCAAGGCAATACTGCTAATTTTGAGGTGAGGTTAATTTTTGAATTTCCTCGACACGATTCTTCACAAAGGGTTTGAAGGATTCGGGTTGTTTTCTTATCCAAAAGTAAACGATTATCGAGTCTGTCCAAAAGAAGCACGGTACTTTTAACTTTATAGATTTTAAAATATTGTTACTTAACTTTGCTGTCAATAATGCTCCCATCAACTCCAATCTAGGCAAAGAGAGAGTTTTTTGTGGAGATACCCTGTTTTTAGAAGCAACGAAGGCAGTTTTAGTTTCATTATTGCTTGTTGTTAAACGTAAGTCGGCAACTGTACCATATGCTTTCGTGCTTGCGTTTGAGAAACAGTGAAGTTCGATATTTTGGACATCAAAGTTTGAGAATTTGAAAAAGTAATGACAAGGGATAGATAATTTGGCCATTTGAGGAATCTCCTCACACCAGCTTCTCCATTAAGAAGTCAAATCTACTGGTAGTGTTTCATCCCTGTCTATACGCGATGACCAGATCTTTTGAATCAAATATTTCATTCTAACAGTGAAAAGTCCCAAAATTCCTAGAGGGTCGATAATCCGACCTAACACCTGTAGGATAAATCTTTCCGTTTCTATTGGTTTAGACAAAAATGACAATAAACTTCGAACATCAAAATACAACACATTGTTTGAATTATCCCATGCCATACCTAACACCTTAAATGAGAGATTTTATTTATCAAAGGAAACGGAAACTTCATCTGAAATAACACCTTCCTTTATCCACAATTCATTGAACTCTTTCGAGTTAGTACGAAACTTGTGCAAATGCATATTAGCTTCTTTGAAAATTTTGATCGATTCTAGAGTTGTAGTTAAAGTTTCTCTGACTGTCGACTGACTTCCGAAGTTTTTTAGTGCTTTTTTTTTATGGTGGATTCCAAAGCTTTAAGCAAAAAAAGAACTACACTTCGCAGTTCCATCACAAATATTTTTAAGAACGTTGACAAATTTATTGAAAATAAAAATTGTGACGAATTAGACGATTGTCTGGAACTGTTAAATTCTAAAGAAATTAAAATTAGGGATTTAGATGAGAAAATTCAAAATTTGATTAAAGATGATGATACTAAATTAGAATCAGATATTAAAACTTCCATAGAATACAGTGATAAAATAATAATAACGAAATCAAAAATCAAACGTTATTTCAAGAGCGTTGAAGCTTAAAATGTGAACTTAAATACTTCTAACGACTCACGTTTAGAAATCGAAAGTAAAAAAGAAAAAGAATTTTAAAATAATGTTAAATTACCTAAAATGTCAACACAAAAATTTAATGGATATTATAATAAATGGGGTAATTTTTGGAACTCGTTTAAAATTACAATTCACGAAAATTCAACGCTTTCAAAGATAGAAAAGTTTAACTATTTAAAATCATATTTGGGAGGAAATGCTTTAAGTTCTATCGATGGATTTTCGATTTCAGAATCCAATTATGATTCGGCTGTAGAAATTCTTACCAACAGATTTGGCCAAACCCATTTGATAATAAATACGCACATATCAAACCTCTTGAATTTAAACCCTGTGCAAAGCTCGAGTGATGTAACAAAATAAAGAAAATTATATAACACAATAGATGTTCAAATTAGAAGTCTCTCCTCTCTCGATGTAAAACCAGAGTCTTATTCTAACATGTTAATTCCGGTTTTGATGAAAATCATTCCCATCGATATTGCTTTAGAGTTCCATTGTACTAACGGAGATAGTCCAATCTTTAGTTTAGACACATTTCTTAAATTCTTACAGACTGAAATAGAATCCCGTGATAAAATCTCCTGTTTGTCGCTTTCTCAAAAATCAAAACCACAACTTCCGGAATCCAAAAATACGTATAACAAATATGATTCAAAGTATACGTGAAATTCTAATGTTAAAAGAAAATACTTTAACAAATATTCAAAAAAAAAAAAAACCGTTGGTCAGCACACTCGAATTTATAGCTACAATACAAAATCGAAAGTGCATTTTTGATTCTCAAGAACACTTATCAGAAAATTGTAAAGTTTACAGCAAATGGAAAAATGAGACATTTTAAAACAAAGCAATAGATGTTTTTTGTGCACGTCTTTGAAACACATAAAATTGCGTCTTGCCCCTATCGACAAACAAAGGCTTGCAGGATTTGTGGGGGAAAACAATGTTTATCTTTCTATTGCCCATCAGATTTACACAGCAGCAAAATTAATATGGGAATTGTGATAGCGGTATTTTTACTAAAACAACATCCAGTAGTTTCACCATAAAGATTAGAAATCCAGACCATTGTTCAGGTTTCCGTTCGGAACTAATAGCATTTGGCGAGGGTCTAATGATATCTCATGATGATCATGATATCTTTAGAGTCTATGCAGATATTTGCATGGACTCTAAAGATATGATCATCAATAACAGCCGTAGATCTAACCAACTCCTCCAAGACTAATCTCATATTGGCGACAGCGCTTCAATCTCTATTCTAGCCTTGATACAAAAAATCTCTTGCCATATTGTTAATGACCTTAACATTTACCTCCCGAGAATTTTTTCAAGATTATCTCAAAGTCTTCTATGATAGAAATAATCAAGATATTGAAAAAAGTAATATATAAATATAATATGAAGGAATGCTGCAGAACGCTGCCCAATGTTACATATATAATAATTTTGGAATAATGAAAATGATTTAAACATTCTTTTAATCATATTTTACTTAATGATGTTAAATATGATTTTAATTCTTAATCAATATTCAAAAATTATAATGTTAATGATTAAATAATCTGCTACAATCTGCTATTCTTCAAGATATTCATGTTCTATAATAAATAATAAGTCAATTATCGTTATGTGTGTGTGTCTAATATTATTAATTATCAGGTTTAAAATATTAAGTCAATTATCTTTATTTTAAATTAAATTTATTCAACGTTATAAACTTTTAAATTTATGTTTTTATAAAATATTACTAAGTCCAAATTCGATAATTTTTATGTATATTTTTATCTTATACAAAATTATTTAAACTGCTACAACGTTTACAAGGTTTAGTGAAATTTAGAAACAAAAACTAAATCGTAGATATTTTTTAATGTTAAGCATTAGATATAATTTTAAGGCATTAGTAATATATGATACAAATATTGAAAGCGACATCATCCTTTACACTAAAAAGTATACTGGTAGGAAACTGGTAAAAATTCATAAGAAAAAACTTATAAATTTAAAATTATCCGTTTCCAACCACTATTGAATATAAATTTTTGTATATATATATTTCCCAGCTCTCGTACCTCATAATCATTCTTCAGGATATAAATTAATTGTTTGCAACTATGTTAATGGTAGCAAGCTCATTATCTATGAGGATATTAAGCTCTCTGTAATTGTTTATGAAGTTTCCAGATGGAACTAAAAAAAACACTCTAAAACTGATATTTTTTAATCTACAAAAATTATGAATGAATTTATCTGATCAATTTATTTACTTGATACTTGGAAAATGCCGATAGTCTTCATGCACAAATAAATCAAAATCTCACACTTCCCCAATAAAAGTATACCGATTTCCCTTCTCCATACGATAGTCAAAATTAGAGAAAAAATTATACTGCATATATTAGAGCATGCGAAAATACACAAAGTAATCATCGCACAACAATTGGACTTTAGAAAGCACATGTACACCTCACATCACCTCCTCAGATTGGTAGAACAAGCCTCCCAATCTATTTCGCAAAAATCTTTCACTGAATCATTATTCCTCGTTATTCCTTTTACAAGGTCAAGGCCCATTTACAAATTTATCCACAACAAATTCCCTCAGATTCTTGTGAAACTAATGAACAGCTGTAGACGAGATAGAACTTTCCAAGTTAGAGTAGAAAACAGTCTTTCTTCAGTTCAACCTATTATAGCAGGTGTCCCTCAAGGATGACTTTTAGGATCGTTTTTATTTCTCCATACATAAACGACATCCCCTCGCAACCACCGATTCACTATGCCTATTCGCCGACCACACGGCAATTGCCATTTCAGACAAAGAATTTGTAAATGTCCATAACAGCCTCACAACTCGCATAAAAAGTATTGAAGATTGGTTCTTAAAGTAGAAAATAGACATAAATTCTGACAAAAGTCTATACTTTTAAAAAAACCAGCGCAACATTCCAACCAATCAAACTCTATAATAAAGAAATCCCATGGAGTAAGTAAACAAACTACCTGGGAGTAATCCTAAATAGTAAATTGATTCGGAAACCCATATTCTGGAGGCCAAAAGAAAATTTATAGCAGAGAAAAGCAAATTGTATATCTTATATCCAGAAACTCACACCTTTCCTTTCAGAACAAGCTACTTATTCACAAATCCTTCTTTGCACCGATTATAACTTACGCCTGCCAAATCTGGGGGAAGCACTGCAACCCCTAACTGCCAGGTGCTTGGGACCGAGATCTTAAAAAAATCTTTATGCGAATCACACCAACTCACCCTACTTTGTCAGAAACGAACTAATAAAAAAAATCTCTCAAAACAGCCACTCTTAAAAAATTTGTTCAAAAACTACCTTTTAAATTTTACTTTAAAATTAATAAATCCCCCAACCCCTTGATAAACACAATGTCTTATTATAACATTTACGACGAGGAGTATTTCTATCGTCCTAATGGAATACCGCGACCATCCCCCACTATCCCTGATAAATAAATAAACAATTCAGAAATAAACATGTATATATATTCACTGAGTCATACCCCTACCTTATATTTATCTGTAAATAAATTAAAAATATATGGAAATCTGCAGGAACCAGAAACTATATTTACTTCTGTTAACAAGTAATTTCCCCTTTAAAGTATATTATTCATATTCCTACAAAAAAAAGTTTCAAAAATCATAAAACTGCGTGTTGCCCGATTCGTTATATAGTCGAAAATCGTTTCTCATCCGATTAAATTGTAAGTTTGCCAATTTTGTGCTTATATGCCAGAGGCCCAGAAAACGAAACTGTGTTGTGAGATTGCAGTTCAACACTCTTTCCTTTTAATACCGATATCAAATATCTTCAACAATTTATCATAGAAATTAGATCATATGTTAAAAATGTGTTATAATTTCGAAAATGTAAAAAATTCTCAAAAAATCATTATGCTTGACTGAACAAAACTAAAAATTTATTTTGTTTAATATGTTTCTGAAAATTTTAATAAATATTGGTTATAAGGAGTGTAAGTGATAAGCTTTTAATCCTTGTTCGTTAACACAGCTAAAGGTTCACTTAGAAAAACTTAAAAAAATGGGATAATAATCTCATATAGAAATTTCAGTTTAATTTTTTTTAATTGGGGAAAGATAACCTAGTCTACAGTGCATTATTTTATTCCAATCTTTTTACTTTCAAAACCAATATTCAATTCTAATGAATAATATTATAAATTTCGAAATGTGAGATATATTTCATGAACCCAGCTTTAGGTGTTTAATCTTATATGTGTTAAATATCCTTCCTTTATAGCTTCCGTTATTTTATTTAGACTCTTGCAAATTTAATCAGAAAATGTTATAAAGTTAATGCTAAAATTGTAATGGAAAATTCAAATAAAATGAATTAAAATTTTTATATTTCATGTTTTTAAAGTTATGCTGTACAGATGTACCTCTGGTATATGTGTAAAATACAAAACGTTTTACCTCATTAAATTTTCCATGAAATAATTTTAATAAATTAAAGAACAAAATTAAATAAGCAAATATTTAATTTTTTAAAGATGGAAACTAATCTGAATCAGCCGTTCTCTAAAGTTAAGCATAAATATAAAATTAGGATGAATCGACGAAAATTATTTGGATGTTATTTCAATTGTGAATAGGTTGGGTAGCTGATAAAGTTAAAATCATTACAATTATCTCAAACAGTTGAGCTGATCTCAGTTCGTATATATGCACAAGAAACTTTAAAATAAAATGTTCCATTCGGAATAACAACGATAAATAAAACTATATAACCACGAAATCCAACGCGTAAAAACAAAATAGTAATAAAAATTATTTTCTAAACTAAATTGATTTTTTGAAACCAAGTTTTTCTAATGCTTATATGTATGGTATGATAATATACTAACAAATTTTATTAAGTCAACTTTATTACTTTTAATTTATTTATTAAATGATCACGCTTTTTGTATCGTAATATTTTATTTGTTTCCAAGTAATGAATTCAGATATTTTTCAAAAATTCTTAAAGAATACAGAAAACAAAAATACGCACCTGAGCAGTGAGATATCAGCTGAACACCCTTTTCATTTTATAGCATTTCCAAACGTTTTAAGCAATTTTCCATACCTAGGAGCAAAAGGCTAAGAAAATGCTATCATTTCTAAAATATAAATAATTGTTAAAAAAAATAATAATTTGCTTTATTAAGCATTAATAACAAAACTTTTTTTTATGAAATACTATTCAACCATAAAGTTTATCGAATCTAGTATGTAGAAAATGTTATTAATAATCATTTACGCCTTTTTCATAAGCGCAGCTAAATACTACGTCTTAAAAAAAGTATTAATAAATGGGCTAACCTCATAAAGATATTTCATTTTGTGTCCTTATATTTTGTAAAAGTAAACTAGTTAGTTTTGCGTGAACATATTAACTTTTTGAAGTTCGATGCGTAATTCAGTTATAAATGACAAATTTATAAACTTCAGAATATAATACATTTAAAGAGTTCAGTGCTTATTCTGATAGAAGTTAAATGTATTTATTTTTTATTCTATTTAAATTTAATATTTTAATCATAATTTGTTATTCTTTAAATGCAAAATCAAAATCTTTAACTAATATGTTTATATATATATATATATATATATATATATATATATATATATATATATATATATATATATATATATATATATACCCTCAAGCAAAATGTATAAAATATGAATAAATTTACCTCATTGAAATTTTCAATAAGTTATAGTGTAACATTAAATACACAGTCAATTAAGAATAAATATAAAATCAAAACAAATTGAAAGCTAAAATCAGATCCATTCGAAATATCTAATTTTATGGTGTAAGAATTTGCCTTGAACAAAGAAATATAAATATCAAATCTTATTCAAAATTAGTTAATATTTTATTACACCTAATCGCATTTCCCCGGAAGATACATTTACCTTTTTTTTCCCTAGAAGTCATGGAAAACGAAAACTACCTACCTCTTAACATTTAGTTTAGGAATATAATAGAAAAGCGTATGAAGAATAAGTGAGAATGGGTGTTCTGCAAATTTCTCACAACTGTGTGCAGCTCTATGCAATATGAAGTCAGGAATTCTTTGTGCCCGATTCGTTTCTGTGTAAATTTAAGAAAATTAAGTAATTGAGTTGTCCGATTATATCTGAACACTCTTCGTTTTTTTAATACTATCAAGTATTTTAAATAATTTAACGTGGAAAGAAGCTCAAAGATTAAAAATAGGTTACCGCTTTTAAAATAATAAGAACTGACAAAAAAAAAGAAGACTCTTCATGAAAGAGTGTAAAATCAAAACTTCAATCCATTTGTTTTCGGACAAATCGTTCGTGCTTTACCAAGTTATTATTTAGAGTTCTTTTCTCTTTTAAAAAATATAATTGATGTCAAATGAAAACTTTAATGTCTGGTAATGTGTATTTATAATCATCACTTTAAAAGATGTCAACAGATTGTCACTGCACAACCCAGCATCAACATATCGATCAATGGAAAAATGGAATCAAAACAACTCTATATAAAGAGTATTAATTAAAATTTAAAAAACTAGATAGGAGAATGTACTTTATCACAGTATATTAATTGTATTTTTGTGTCTATATCTAAATACTGATCCAAAAACAAATTTGGAAAAACGATGTGCTTAACTCATGAAGAAATTTCATTTTCCCTCTTAAATTTGGGAAGAGATAAAACAAAAACACTGAATTATAGTGATCGTAATAATATGATTAAAATACAGATTTCAATTTAAATGTAGATAAATAGAAACTTTATAATATACATTTTTACAAGCACATTTAGCGATTCATAATTGAATTGATAAACTTTCATGTGTGTTCCTTCTTTTTCCATTATTCTTCTTAAATTTTTATCCTAAATTAAAATAATATGATGTAACATTGATAAATGCTTAAATAAAATAAATCAACATGCATACCTCATTTTCTAAAATTTCAGGTCATTCAATGCTGATATATTTCGTTCTAATGCTTTATATTGAAATTTTCACTATTTTTCAGTTAATTATAATAACATTTTCAAAGCTAAAATAATCAATAGATGAAAATAAAAATTAATATATATATAATTTGTTCTTTAAATTAAATTGCAAATAAAAAAATCAGAATAAATAAACTAAAACAATCCAATCTACTCCAAATTGTGAATATGTTGGATAATTATTTAAATGACAATTCTCGAAATAGGCTGTAGTCGGTTAGCATAAAAGCTATTTAGATAAGACGTTTCAGATAGATCCCAATAATGAATGGCAATACATGAATATGATAGCCAATTAAAAAAAAATAACATTGAATTCGTATTTGAAAACAAAATCATATTACTAAGAAAATGGCTGCTTACACACATACAAATGTCAGTATAAAGTTGCATTTTGGTTTAAACTCAACCATAAGTTTCAAATCGTTGCCGAAATCCATTTTTATGCAATGGTTACACCTTTCAAATTTCTTCCGCTGGTTAACTAACACTACAGGACAACAATTTCAATTCAGTTTCTGCCCTCTCATACGTTATCTGCAGAAAGTTTAGTATTAAGCATGTACGTATAAGGTTAGTTGCTCCTAAGAAATAAAACTGAATAACAGATGAATGGCTTGTTTATTTCAAACTCCTCAACTGGCATTACCTAAAGCAAATCTAAGAATTAGAATTCTTTTATGAGCTCAGAGGACTTAAGATGTAATTTCATACAGAAAATGCATACTGAAAACGTAGGAAAAGATACTTTAACCAATGCTCCCCAAAAATATTTTTGACCAAAATTGCATTGAAACTTTAAACTGAATATATTATAAGAAATTACTCAATAAAAATATCTTATGTTTAAAAAACGAAATCAGAAAACAATGCTCTGTTAGACAATAGAAGTTAATTCAAAGCTTGTAATGTTACCAAAATTTGTTGAAAAATAAAAAAAAATTGTATATCTCAGTATAAATTTAAACAAAATACAATTTTCCAAAAATGTTTTCATACTTAATTCATTTCAATTTTCAAAAAATATTTTTACGCTCAAAAGCGAAAGTGTTTTCTGATTTCCTAATACGCCCAAGGACTGGAAAAGGGAAAAAGAGTCCTGATTTTAATAATAACTTCATAAAAAGACATTTCTAAAATTTGATTTTTCATATAATTTACTTTTAACTGATTCCCACGTAATGCCAAATTTAAAAGATCATTTAAAGATATTTATTATTTACCAAAGAGTTATGTAAATAATAAATATTATAGAAAGATATAACAAATAACTTGTGTGACTTATTAAATGGAATTTTTTAAGCACACACAGATTTCTCTCCTTGTCGTCTTCGACAGGCTAGTGTTACATTAGTACAAGCATATAATAAATTATATTTTAAATTAAAAAGTAAATTTTTCCTTAAATATGTGCCTGAATGAATACACTTTAAAATTAAATAGCTCATTAAAATAAAAAATATATAAATAAAATTGGAAATATGCTAAATGCAATAAATATATTTATATAAAGCTCCTCATAACTACCAATAACTATATAAATTCTCTTACTTTACTAATAAATTGAAAAGTGATTTAAAATATATGCGGGAATGAGTGTCCTGCAGCTTAAGCGACTGTTGCTTGCCGGGGCTAAAAAAACCTGACAAAAAGGTGTTTAGGGAAAAAAATGAGAAACAAGGCCTCACCGCCTTGTTAAACTGAATTGTAGTTGAACACTCTTCCCATTTTATACCATTTTCAAATGTCTTGATAATTTTATCATATAAAAGAGCTCAAATGTTTATAAAAAGTAAAAAACTATAAGAAAATTATTGCTCCTAACTAAAAGAGCATTAATATCAATACTTTTTTTGTTCTTTCTAACAATTTTGAAAAATCCAGGTTGTAGGGAATCCAAGTAACAAATATTTAATCCTTGGACTTCATCGCAAATAAGTACTCATTTAGAAAATCATTAAAATGTTTACTAGGCTCAAATCGAAATTTCCTTTCTTTTCCTTATAATGAGGAATGGTAAAATAATCACTACAGTGTTCATTATTATTTTGATTTTTTTTTCTACTTTTAATGATAAATTCAATTATAAATAATATATATTTTGTAAATTTCGGAACCTTATACATTTGAAGAATTCAGTTTGCATTGTTTAATCTCAGGTGTGTTCCATATATTTCCTTTTTTTTATTATTTTTTCTACATGTATTTAGACTTGCAAATTTAGTCATAAAATAATAAGACGTAAATGCCAAAAAAAATTCATGAAAGATTTAGGAAATTTGTAGGAAATTTTGAAAAAAAAGGGTAAATTCCAAATGATATTAAGACAGAAAAGCACCTGAAGAATACCATAGAACCAGGTTCAATGTTAAACTCTCTCAATATACTGATAAATTGACACAAAATGTCTCCTTCGAACAAAAGCAATTCTAATATCTTTCTCATAGTTGATGTTGTCGAGATTACATGTACCTTTACGGAAATAATACTAGCAAACAATAGAAAAAAACTAGTCAGTCATTAACCCTTCACTCCATGTTCTTAAAAAAGCACTTGATTCATGCAATAGGCGGATAACATATGCTTCTTATCATATTCAGGATTTACATAACAAATGACAATTGCTTCCTGTCACGTGGAAAGGAAAACATTTCCCTAATACTCTTTTATTGCTTTAGAAGACATTTTTAATTATTTCCAGCTGTGCAGTAAATTTCCTTAAAATAGAAAAAAATGGCAAAACAGTTGCTTATGTTAAGGTGTCACTAGTGAAAGAATTCGCATTATTATAAATTACCATTATAATTAATTGAAATAATTACTATTATGATTAGCAACTGATTTTTGTCAGACCAAATCTAGGAATCCGTGGACTGATGGAAATCGAGGAAAAGGAGGGGAGAAGTGTAGATATCATCCCGTAGTAAATTCATACAATTCAGGATATGCTCAGGAGAAGCTAGTTGGACATGACATTTAAGACTGAGGGGGATGGTCTTGTTACCCGCTACAAAACTGAGGCACTTCAGCTGGCCAGAGGCGAAACGTGCAAGGCAAGTAATGGATTTTCTATTACGAACTTTCTACATCAGTGAACACGAGTGATTGTTTACCTGAATTGCTAAAACAATTAGCCTTGGTAATCATTAATAATATACCACCAAATGACATAAAAATCTACATTGATGGCAGCAAAATAAACCACTGAACTGGCAGCGGAATTTTCATGAAGACTCCTCATGACAAACTCTCTCTTAGTACACGTAATCCCGACTTTTATTCGGTCTTTTCAATTCGACATCTACAAAATTAAACCTGCTTGGAAGACCAAGCAAGCCTTTCTATTCTACACAAGCTAAAAAGTGTCCCCCTTCTGCAAAATACCTGTTTTCAATGCATCCCGTCTCACGTGGATATCGGAGGCAGTGAAATAATATACACTTTAGCAAAGGAGAGCTCAGGTCATCCTGCTCCTTCTTATTCCGCACTTACCTACCTAGAACTCTTTTCCCTGTGAAAAGCCCAGATTAAAACCAATTGGCAAGTACCTATGGCTCACCACTTCTACAAGGGTAGAAAGCCAGGACCTTCTCTGGCTCTTTCCTGTAATAAGAAATCCAGCATTTGCCTTCCACGTATCGCTTCAATCCACCTGAAATGCCTTTATTTATGTAGCGGGTAACAAGACCTTCCCCCTCTGTCCTAAATGTCATGGACACCAAGCTTCTCCTGAGCATATCCTGAATTGTATGAATATGCTATGGGATGAAATCTAACCTTCTGCCCTCCTAGTCATCGACTTTCTCTCTGTCAACGGATTCCTAGATTTTATCTGTCTCCGTCAAACCCTTGGAGATAAGCAACAACTATTATGATTAATTGAATAATTCCATTATAAATTTCCATAAAATATGCTCATAGAATGTTTGTTTACCGCATTTTTATTTTTATTTTATCCATAAATATTTTATCAATAGTCTGAAGACTGAAAAATATTCCATGTGCATATATATATATATGCACATGGAATATATATATATATATATATATATATATATATGTACATAAATTTATTTATCTAAAGATTGAAGATTTTCTTAACTACCTATAATTTTTTAAATTCCTTTAATTTTCAAATACATATAAGAAGCGTCTGTTATTTCAGCGGGAATGAGTGTTCTGTGGCTCCCTTCTGCGTGTTGCCCGATTCCTCTGGGAAAACGGTAATTCTTCACAGTCCGTTTCATCAACGAAATCGGCTATTGGTGTTATGCTTAAAAGCTGGCGGTTTATAAATTAATGAACAATGATAGAAAGACCAAAAATACGCAACAGGCAAGGAGATTGTAACAGAACACTCTTCCCTTTTTGCGTAGTAAGGTATTTATTAGATAATTATTGTCTGTGAAGCATAACGATAAAAATATTTCACCTTCTCTATATAAGTTACAAGAAAATTGAAGGAAAATTATTTATATTTTCAAAGAAATTAAATAGAAACAATGACCATATACATCCACTGCTAAGATAGTGATCGCGCGAATTACAGATTTCTTTCGTTTATTGATCAGAATGTTGTTTAGAACAGCCGGATATTCTTACATGTACTCTCTCTCTCTTACAAGTTTTAGCAATAAGCCTAAAATATTACTTCATATTAAACGTACTTAAATTTTCATAAAAAAAATATTGTTAGTGTCAATTTACTCTTATAATTAATAAAAAATTACCAAATTTTACGATAATATTTGTCATGTATTCATTCAAAATTTATTTTCATTATTTACAAAATATATGTTCTTTCTACAAAATTTTGTTTTAAAATATTTAGCAAGTATTCGGTGTAAAATATTTATTAGTAAAATTTTAAAATTTTAGACACCTATTATTATATCAAAATAAGTAAAATTTAAAAATCAAATTTTCGAAAACGGTTATTAAAGTCTTATTACCGACAAAATAAACATAAAATATTGCTTCATAAAAAAATAATAAAAATGTCACATTATATGTGTTTCGATAAGTACTTAAAATAAGCATGTAATTCGATGTTACATAACAATTGAATAGTAAATTATAATAATAAATAAACATTTAACCATTTTATAACCTTATAACCTAAGCATTACATTTATATTTCATTATACTTTCCCTTTTATTCGTTGATTTTGCTCTTGCATACTTTCTGCTTTTTCCATCACATATATTCTTCTATCATCTGAAATTATGATCAGATCCAGTATAGAAATATAATAAAACCGTCCAAAATATAAAAAAAAATATCATTACTAACAAAGCATTATAAAATCACCTTCTCACTATTACTCGAGAACCAATGCTTTCTTTTAAAGGTTCAAAGTACCTTAACTTATATATATATATATATATAGATAGATAGATAGATAGATATAGATATATTATATGCGCTCGTGTTCTGTATCTTTATAGCCTAAACTACATGGTATTCCAAGGATTAATATTCTAAGATTTTATTCATTTTTGTCTGATATTTATGTTATAAAATAGGCATTTTATTCTTGAATAATTATTCATTTTATCATCCAACATATTGAAAAACTATATATTTACCATATAAATCAAAATGCAAATAAAAAATATTTATTAATAAATATTTTTCAATTATTATTTAATTAAAGAATCTACTTTGAATAGTTTCCATTAAGATTTAAAAGTGTGAATTTTCTTAAAAAAATTAAATTTTACAATATACAACCGATTTTTCATTATTTCATAGGATATTTCTATGCAAATATTAAGTTAGTTATGTTGTCATTGTACACAGTGACACGAAAATTAGAGCAAATATCTTCCTTGGTTAGTATTTACTTTCATGATGAATTTGAAAGACGAAATTAAATCGAGTCCTTACATATATCTCATGCAGTAAAGAAGATTCTATTTCTGATCGGCCCACTGATAGCTGGTGGACTTATAGTTCTTTATCACCATAGTAAAAAAGGAGTTAATTTTACAAAAGTCTCAATTCATAAATGTATACAATAAAGGAACGCTTTGATTTTTAATATAAAACAATTGATGTATCTAATATTAATTTATACATAAAAGTACTTTACAAGCATTCCTCTTCATAAAAAGTGCTGAATAGAGCAGAAGTGTGTAAAGATTATCATAACTACTAAAACCTATTTAATTTTGCTTAATTTACAATTATTTCTAAGAAGTACATTTGTGATAATCGGGAATGACTGGTCTGTGACTTTCTCTCAGCTGGGTGGAGTCCGCTTATTAACTGGTAAATGTTTGTAATCCGATTGAAATCAGTGAAGTCGGCAATTCTTGCCACGGTTTGTGTATCGTTTCTAAAAGTAAAGGGAAAAAAATATGCAACTAAGCCATGAAATTGTAATAGAACTCTATACCCTTTTTATGTAGTTTTTACACGATTTACACAGAAAATATGCCTAATGAGGAACGCAAAATTTTAAATGTGCTACTTTGAAAAATGCAGAAAATAGATAAAAAAAATATTACAAAATATTTTTAAATTTTAGAAGCGTAATTTGTTGATAATTTTATTGATAACCATTTTACTCTTATTCGTGTCCGCAGGTAAATGCTGAATAAAGTCATTAGAAAATGCATTAAACACATATAAAATTTCATATTCTACTTTTAATCCGACCAAACTATGATGTATTTTGTAATTTTTCCCTATTTTGCACCCAATACTTCTTTTTATTTTAAAATTTTAAATGATGAAAATTATAAATTTTAAAATGAGGTGCTACTACTTTTTCCACATCTCCGCTCTATAATCCATGTAGGAAATTGGCATCATTTGCCAAACAATTCCGCCTCACCTTCTCTAATCCTTGATCTGTGTGTGTCTTCCAATTTTTAATCATCTTTTTCAATTCCTTTTTCACTTCAACCAGCTATATGGGTGTGGGATGCCTAACATTTATTTTACCCTTTGGTCTTCTTCTACTAAATTTTTTCATTACTCTTTCATTGCACCAGATATCCGAAATACCTATACTGCATATGTCATTTCATTTTAATCTACTTTCAGAATATAACTAGGAATCCCCAAGGACTACTAAAAATTTGAGAACTGATGTCTTTTAAGATTTAATATACACAATTATTTAAATAATTAATAAAATATCATTTTATATTGAAATAGTTTTCCATACATGTTTTACTTTTATTAAATACATCAAAATAATTCTAAAAATAAATCGATTAAAGATATTTTTTTAAAAATATCTTCAATCAAATTATTTTTAGAATTAAGAGAAATATTTATTAAGTAAAATAATAGTAAAAAATCATATCCTTATAATGTTCTAAAGAGATTGATTCGGTGAGTTTAATTTTTCAGAATATTTTTGAAATCCCAATCAAAGGTTATTGCCTTTTCAATATCAATTTCTTGAAAGAAAGTTCAAATTTATGATATTAATTTTTTTATTGGAAATTTATTCGAAGATATTAGCATGGTGGTCAAGAAAATTAATGAAAATTAATGACTTTTCTTGAAATATTACACATTATTTTCTATCGATTTTATTTTACTACTATTTTAAGCATTAGATATTTCTTTACTTCTAATAACTGACCTAATATGTTAAAAACTAAGCATTTTATAAATAAGATATCATCTTCATATCAACTTCACCACGTTTTCTACTTTTATGTGAGTAAAAACTGATTCGAAAAATTAAAAAACATATAACTATTAAGAATTTATTCATATAAGTTACAATTTGCCACAGATCTAAATGGCATTTATTGCTCTTTAAAATATTAATTAAGTAGAATGCCCTAATTCACCGTATTTTTCTCTGTAATTCATTCTATTCAAGTTAGAACAAAATGAAAAATGACTACATTAAAAGTGAATTTTTCTTTGGAATTTTGCATTTACCAATTCATAGATTGTCAATTTGGTGATTTTAGTTCATGGCTCTAGCATTTTTTATGCAGATAAAAAAAGCAAAATTTAAAATAAAGTGCATGTAGAAAGTACAAATTAAACAGAGTTCGGGGCAAATATATTAACAATTAATGAATATTCTTAACATTTTACGCGGAAATAACTGAAATATTTATATTGAAATTTGGCCACACATGTTTATTCTGTTATAAATAGACTAAGTTTAAATAGAATGAACAAAGAGTTTCGTACTTATAATTTCCTTAGTTAATAATCATATATCTATTTATCATTTTATGTGAATAAAGAATACAAAACTTTTTCGAGTAGCACAGAACTCCCCATATAATATTTACTGAAAAAATGATAGTGAATATTTTGTTCATCGATGGATTTTGTATATATTATAATATGGCTAAAATAAAATCCTAATACTATATACTTTGAATTTTCACCCAGTATTAAATTCAGAAAAGCAGCTTCAAATGGATGCAAAGTTACATAAGAATTTTAATCTGAGTTTACATAAGAAAATACTCTGTATTTTCATCTGAGAATTCCTTTGCAATGTTAGTTAGCAGTTTGAACCTACGTTAAACCACTCATTCGTCATTGTAGAAATGGACATCCTACAGGAACACTGTTCACTTCAAGAAAGAAGATATGTGATACTTTCCAATCATTATTATCTTTCAGGCATAATTTCAAAGTTAACAAATAATATGTATTGAATTAGTTTTTAATTTCTTTTTTCATTTAAACAATGCATTTTGAACAATTATTTCGTGCATATTTCTTTATTTAAATTTTCCAAATTACTTTTTCAGCAGTTGTTTCTCTTTTTTTTCCATAATAAAACAGCAACGCGAAATGCATTCAAAAGTGAAGAAGAATGCTGATTTTCATAACTGCTTAGTTAAAAAAAATCACTAAAATTTCATACTTCTATCAAATTTTTCTTAACTTTTATGTAATATCTCTTTTCAAAGCTGTGTTTTAAGTGAAATCGCTAGGTTTATGCTTGAATTTATCTCGGTTTTAGCTAGAAAAGAATCCTTTTATAAATAATTAGTAAATATCTTTGGAAAATAGAAAATACTATTAATTCATTAAATCGATTTTTTTCTCAAAAGATAGATGCATATTTTCTACTCAAGCATTCGTGTACCCTAAAGCTATCATGCTCTTGTTAAAGCATAACTCTATATAATAAAAAATTAATTCATAAATATATTTATTCTTGAATATGTACAACAATACTGTTTGCTTTTAAATTAATTTGTATATAAAATTAATATATATATATATATATATATATATATATATATATATATACATATACAGAGAGAGATAAAAGGAGAGAGAGAAGGAGAATGTGTATGAAATTTATTAGCGAATGAGAGATATGTGATTGTGTTACCCTGAGTATTGCCTTATTATGATAGAGTCGGTAATGTGGCTGCGTGCTTAAATGCCTGGGACTCTGACAAACAAAAATAGGAATTTTATAAAAAAAAAAAAAAATACGCAGCTTGAGCATAGAGATTTTAGCTGGACACTCTTCCCTTTTTATACCGTTTTCAAATATTTTGAACAATTTATCATGGAAAGGAACTTATGTTAAAATTGTGTTACTATTTAAAAAAAAGTATAAAATTATTAAAGACAGTTACTGCGTTTGACTAAGCATTGAAATCAAAACTAATTTTATTTAATATATTCCTGACAACTTTAATAATTCCAGATTGTAGGGAATATAAATTGATAAGAATTTAATCCTTGTTGATGTAAAGTAATGATCTTCACAAAAATAAATTCGTTCACGGTCCGCTGTAACCAATATGATTGTGGTGCGTATTTAGATTGCTTCCATTTAATTCTTCATTGTGAAAGATTGTATAAGATATGTAAATTAATATATTTTCATGTTTAAGTATGCAGCACAATATTTCACTTTTAAAACTAAAGCAAAATCACTATGCATTCAAAGCGAATAATATTTACAAAACACAAACATACATTGTTTAATTTTAGATTTTAGGGAAACGTTTCTGTTGCTTCAAAGTATCTACGATTATGATATTATGATAGCCAAATTGAAAAAAAATAATATTTTAGGAATAGGAACCTTTTTCTCCACTAAATTGATTTTCTGAATTTTTTTTTCTAATGCTAATATGTACAGTATGATGTTGCATGAACCGTTCTTATGAAGTATTCTAAATTATAATTTTGTTATGAAATGATGACATATCTTTTTGTGATTATATTTTTATTTGTAGAATGGTAAAGAAATAGCTTTTGCAAGTAGCTGCACCCCATATAACATATACTGAATTTACGATTACATAATTCATTGAAGAATTTCATCAAATGGATTTCTATCTGAATATTACAACTATATTTAACATAAAATGTTCCAATATATTTATTTCAATTTTTCTTCAGAGAATACAATAAACTAGTTTTAATGAATTGAAGGTATATAAAATTTTATAAATCATTTACATTAATTATAATTGATGATATCTAAAACAATATTTATGCGAATATACTCATATAGCATAATTTTATTTCCTATATATTTTGCAATAGTCCATTTATTTCAGTTGTAATACTTTTATATAACAGCAAAAAATCATTTAATTTTCATAATATTTATTTTCTCTATTCATTAGTTATATATTTTGTTATTTTAGCTCGTACTAGATAAAATGTTGGCTCAGAGACCAAATTAACTAAATTTGAAGATATTGTGTCAAGTTTTTAAATAGATGATTCTTAGAAATGTATATCAAGTAAGGAAAATTACTGTAGATACTTTGTTAAAAATAAAGAAAACATCTTTATAGGCGAAAGAGGATGAAATCATTTTTATTAGAAAATGGTATTATATATATGTGATGAAAATAGTACTTCGAATTAAAATGCACTAGTTTTCATATTTTACATAGTTTCAAATAAAAGCTTCAATGGGAATTTCATGACATGAATGAAGAAAGTATAATATGAAGGTCAATTAATATATCTCTATCATAAAAATGCCTTTAGTTAAGATAAAAAATACCATAAAAAGTAAATTACAAAGTGTGAATTCTTAAAAACTCTTATCAGATTTTAAATTTTCTTATTAATTTATTATCAGTAGTCTAACAGTATTTTCCCTTAAAATAAATGTTTAATTGAGGCATATATGAATTTTGTTCATAGGTACCATTAACAATTTAAATTACCTTGACTTTAAATATATGAAAGAATGCAACTACAAACAGGGTTGAGTGGTGAGTAACTTTCTCAATTCCGATTCGTTATCGAAGTCTTCTGTTGCTTGTTGACCTATTCATTATATATATAAAGGACGGCGATTATGTTCCAATTATTATTTTTACGGTACTAAAAATACTTAGAAAAGGATAAAACATACCTCTGAGATTGTATCAAAGCACTCATCATTTTTCAGCTAGACTTAAAATGTGTTTCATTTGAAAGTATGGCTATAGAGAGAGAAACTCTCATATTTTAAAAGTATGATACCTGATATATATGTAAAAAAAAAAGAAATGGGAATAATAATAATTTATTCTTATTGAGAATTTAAGATCTAAATTACTTATTTTTTTACTATTTAATTTCAAAATGCCTAGACTGCAGAGAAGAAAATTAATATGCATTTTATTCATTAGCTTTTATCATAACGCAGATCGGAAATACATTTTAGTATTCAGGTATTAAATATTCATGATTTTTACTCAGGAGTATAAAGAACAGGAAACAGGAGTAAAGCAGATATATAATCAATACCAATAACCCTCCCCTAGATCTTGTAACCCAATATTCGTTACCTAAAAGGTCAACATGTGTTTAAGCACTTATATCGCCTATGGATCTATGAAAACCCTGCTTGTCGACTATGGTACTCTATAAATATTATGAATCGTAGCCATCGTTATCACTGTAATTCATTATATTGACTTCATTCAGAGTCTGCTAAATATTGTCCTGTAAAACACCTTCTGTGGGAAGGATTTTGATCTTTCATTTAATTTTTGTGTCCCTTTTTGATGTTTATGTCTTACATTCTTCAAAGTTGTATATTTTTGTTTTTCCTGCCACTAGTAATAAAAAGTAATAGCACGAACTAAACTCAGAAAAGAATGGCATAGTAAGTAAGTATTTATAAAGCGAGACCATAGAAACGTTACGCACTCAATTAAGTTTCAGAAAAAAATAAAGCAATGTACCGGAGAATGATGACAGTATCAAAAGACTGTGAGATACACAATATTTCTTTCTGGAAATATTGACAGGAATTTGATATATACCATGAAGCCCGTTTACAGAGTCACTTTCTTATCAATGTCAAGAAAGGGGTTTTGGAAAAGAGAATAAATTAAATATTTCTGTCACTTTCTGCGATCATTTGTACAAAAATTTCATCATAATTAATTTCAACAATTTTTGAATGTCTTGGATGAAAGAGATTTAGCATTCTGATGGAAAAACAATTAATATCGAAACAATATCTGCAATAATAGGGTACAATTTACAATAAAAATTGCCAATAATCCATTCAATATGTAAATGGGTTGAAAATATTAAAAATTTCCAATTTTATGATGCATTCAAATAAAAGATCAATTTGATTATTCCCTTGGTGTAAAATATATATTACATAATCACTTCACTACGATAATAAATAAAACATTTGCGTCACTTTTTAAAAAACACATTTTTCTTGCATTCAAATAAGGATTTGTTACATTAAAAATTATTTTGTTAATTATAAATCATAATTATTATTTTTTTCTTTCGATGGAATTATATCCGCAATATATCAATAAAAATTTAAAAACGGATGCAAAATATTAGCGCTTTTAATCTTTCAAAAATTTTATGAAGTCACTTTATTCTTCATCAGTTTTCTTCACCTTAAAGACATTCTCTTTGAATAAACTGCATGAAAATAAAACAATTAATATCATAAATTTAAACTTTTTAGAAAATTTACATAAAGAAAGCAAGAAGCTTTGATTGACATTTTAGATATATTTATATAGACTAACCAAATCAAATTGATCTGTTCATCACGTAACCCTGATTCCTAATAACCTAACCTAAATTTGATGCATGGAGCTCAGGTTCGAACCCTGGTTCGAGCATAGATGCTCTTTTCTTTTGCACGTGTTTCTTTCATGGCAAAGATGGCATATTTACTGAGTAAGAATCGCTGAAATAAAATTTGAAATCACCATCACTTCTGGTAGTCCTGAATCTGTCTAAATTCTAAATGATATTCTTTTTATATTGAAATGCAATTTATTACGGATTACTAAAGTAGGATTTTTAAATTAAAGTCAATAAAATATTCACATTTTTAAAATATATCTCGTAATAGTTAAAAATATTATAATTAAAAATATTTCGAAACTTCTATAATTCTTCCTATTGTTGCTCTGTTTTATATTTCGGCTGTACCATAATTTACGTTTTCATTTAAATGAAAACCCCACATCTAATATCTTATTAGTAATATAAAATCTCATATAATTTCTTTTATAATATTCAAAATAAAAATTTCTCATGTTTAAATAATGTTTCATAACCACAACACATTAACTCTTAAAATTCTTTTAATTTTCAAATGTGGGTAATAAGCATTTGTACAGTATACGAGAATGAGTGGTCTGCAGCTCTCTTCAGTGTGTTGTCTGTTTCCATACGGTAGGCCGTAAACGTTTGATGACCGATTTATACTTGAAGTCGGCAATGGCTTAACAGTTTATTTCGGACAATCAAAGACAATTCAAAAACCAAATATAAGTAGCTGCCTCACAAGATTATAACAGAACACTCTTCTTGACTTATTTATTAAAAATTATTATCTTCCGGACTTAATTATAAAAAAAAATTGTCTAATATGTTTCTCATGCCTTTCAAAACATTCTTACGTTTTCTGTATCTTCAATTATCCATAAGTGCTTACTATTTAAAATGTTGTACGTTTTATAATAAAATCATTGACTAAATATAATTGCTACATTCTTATCAAATCTTTGAATAATTAAAACATCTTGAGTACATTATATGTTATTATAAAGAATTTTATAATATGCATTAAATATTTAAGTTCCTTTAATGAGCAAGTAAATATAGGAAGCATATGTAATATTAACAAGAAAGAGTTCTCTGTAGCTCTCAAACTGATTAATATTTTTCTTCATCTTCCTCCATATTTGGAGGAAATCCAAAAAATTACTCTTTTGTGATATTCATTATATTAAAAATTTGCTTTTTAATAAACGGAAATTTTTATTAAATTTAAAAATAAATTTTTTGGATATTGTACAATGTATTAATTCTTCCTTTCGCACGTGATAAATATTTTTCCACCATTATTAGATTCAGGCTTGCAATTTTAATTATATGTTGTGTTGTTACGATGAGCAAAAAAAGGAAGTAAAGTTTTAAAATGAACTACTCAAAATATTGTCAGATTTTCAAAATCAAAGTACATTATTAGTTAATATTTGCATATAAACTTAGCAAATGTATATCATTCAAAACTTGATACAGAAATAAAATTTTTAATAAATTTTTAAATAAATTGAAAATTATTTAATGTTAAATGTGCAACTATTAAATTAATTAATGAAGGACAGAAATTGATACATTCAACCGAGTGACGTAAACTTAAGTGGATTTAGATTAAGATGTTCTCAGGGGGAATCCTTAAGCATTAATATGTTTTCAGGAGAAATATATAGTAACAAATGACGCTTTATAAACATATCAACAACCAAACCATAAAATTCAGTTTGTAATGATATTTGAAAGCACACTTGTACATTTGATCACGCCTTCTAAGAAGATGATTGCCAATATAAAGTTGCATGAAGATATTACATTTCTTTGACTAAGTGGTAATTCGTTTTTAAAAAAATTAATTTGAAAGTTCAATGAATAATTTGTCGTCATCTGATGCCTGTGTATTAATATTTTTGAGGCAATCATCTAGATAAGGAATAAAGTAAAATGAATACATTGAACAAATGTGACTCAATAAAACGAGCAGAGCTCTCTGTCCGATTGCATAAATTAAATTTTTTTAAATAATGATATTAATCTAAACATTCTTTTAACCGTATTTTCCCACAAAATTGGTATTACATATATTTCATCTTGAGAATTACTGAAAGAAATGAAAATTGCATACGAGTACTACTGTATTTATTACACACAATAAAAAATAAAGTAAATTTGCGTATGCAGAAATATTTTTGTAGATTAATTTCAAAATTTATTAATCAAAATATATTATTAGAATTAGAAACATTTAAAAATCTTCTCTCTTTCTTTCTATTTAATAAAATCGTTTATTTTGTTTCGCTTGCGTAAGAAATTTAAAAAAAGGAAAACATTTACTGATTAAAATTTTCAGCGTTTTGTCACTAAATATTTGTTTGATATTCCATGGTAACTGTTTCATAAAATTAAAAAAAAACCCTTTTATTGGAAAAAAATGTAAAGATTAAATATTTTCTTCATTTCTGCTTTCAAATTTTTTTCCAAATAAATTGTCAAAAAATGTTAAAAAAATTTTCTATGTACAAAAATTTTCATATCAGTTAAAAGTGGAAATAGAAACCAAGAACTGTTGATGGAAAGTCCAATGTAGGAAAAAAAAACTTTCTAGGCTATAAAAGGTTTGTACATTTTATGCAGAAATTTTCTATGAGCAAAAATTTTCACATAGAAAATTTCTGCATAATGTGTACAAACATTTAACCTGAATTTTTTTTTCCGACATTAGAATTTCCATCAACAGTTCTTGGGTTGCATTTGCAATTTAAACTGAATGGTGCTTATAGTATTTCTCTGGCCAGAAATACAACAGCTACGTAACAACCAGATAAAATGCCTATAATTTCAGTGAAAAATGTCTTTGATTCATAAAACAATCAGCACATTCAAACTTTTCTGAATTAATAACTTTACAACTCATTTTGCATACAAGATCAATTTTTTGCTCTAAATGGTTCAAGTCAAAAATTACATAATTATGTCACCAAAATCAAAAAATAGTTGCCTTTCAGAAAAATTTGTTATTTTATGATGACTATTAGGTACATTATTGTTAGAACAGAAAATGATTTAACTAATTATTTATTATTTTCACTGTTTTCCATAGAATAATTCATAATACAGTATGAGTATTAAAATAAAATCACATATTTCAGGAAAACGTATTATTCTCCATCAATTTTTTTTATCACAATGCTATTGTCCTGGAATGAGTTGTCAAGAAAAAAATAAATATAAAAATTTTATTATAAATTTCAATATTTTATGAAATTTATATTAAAAAAACAATATGTTTTAATTGACATTTGTAAAAGATTCTGATAAATAAAACTCATCCAATCAAATTATTTTATTTGTCTAATGTCCTGATCTTCAACTATTAATTTACTTACATTTTTCACAAATAATATCTTTAATCATTTTATTTTTAGAATTATTTAGATGAAATTAAAAGTAAAACATGTATAGAAAACACATTTAGTATAATATGATATTTTATTAAATACTTATTTAATTGTTTATACTACACATTAAAAAATATCACTTCAATTGTATGAAAAATATCTAAGATCTTGTTATTTAAAATGCTGAAAAAATATTTTGTTATGCCCTTCATCACATTTTTATGTTTACTCTACTCGTAAGATGCCATTAATGCTCACCCGCCTTATAAATGATTACTAACATGCTGTAAGCTTTAAAATAAAATCACATTGACTAAAATAAAACTGTAATATTTTATCAAGTGACTGAATATATTTTAATGATTTTTATAACTACCATTAACATTTTAAATTCTTTTAATTTTCTAACATATGTAAGAAGCGTATACAGAGCTTACGGGAATGAGTGTTCAGCAGCTCTCTCCAGCGTCTTGCCCGATTTTACACCGGAGTCGGTAATTGCTTCATGACCGATTCATGAAAGAAGTCGGCAATGGGTGTTATGCTTAAAGGCTAGAAGCCAGTTACCATACAATCAGAAAATAAGCAACTGCGTAGGACGATTGTAGCTGAACACTCTTCCCATTTTTGAATTTTTACATAATTTCATGCAATTTTCATACATTATATGGATATATTTATTTCTTCCAGATTTTTGAAATCTTGGATAATTAATTTTAAGATTAGACAAAGGCCAATGCGAAATCTCTTTTATCCTCTAGATTGATTTTCTGGAAAGAAAATTTTCTAATCAATGTACTTTTTCAAATGTATACGATTCAAATTTCGTAATTATATCATTTACAACAAAATACAATAATTGCTACCTACAATAATGTGGGAAATCCTAAGGAAAATATTTTAAAATTAATATTTCGTGATGACACAGATTAAAAAAATTCAATCGTTGTGTAATCATTACATTTTATATTCATCTATATTTACTGGAATATCTATTATAATAGAATTTTTAAGAGGTCTGATGTACTGAAAGTAAAAATAAAAAATTACATTTGATTTCAAATTATCTAACCATAAAATGATATTTTCAGAATTTTTTAAAACTTATCATAAGCTAATTTTGCACGTGGACATATTTTATTGCTATCCGTGAACAATTCTAGTTATTATACGTAGAAAAAAATGATTCTTAATTCACTCATCTAAAATATTCTTCTCACTTCTAACCATTATTCAGTAACCAATGAAAATGATTTAAAAAAATAAAAGTTATAAATGTTTTGATATCTTTTTTTTTCAGTTGTTAATGAGCTAGTTTTAACTTATAATACTTTATAAATAATAATTTATAATAATTAAAGCTAAAATTAAAATTATTTGATTCTCTTTAAGAGAATATATATATATATATATATATATATATATATATATATATATAACCCTGAATCTTTTACGATAAATCTATTTTTCCGCAATTTTTAAATGCATTTAATGCATTTTAGGAAACGATTTGTAGCTTTAACCAATCTGTAGGAAGAAAAAATCATCTTTAATTATTTGAAATTATCAAACAATGGTTAGTAGGTGTATCACTTAAAAAGCGATTATCAACTTTTTAAGAATTTTGTTCACTATTAAAACCAAATCAATAATTTAATATAGAAGTGTATGTATTCCAAAAACGTTTTGTTTATGATAAGAAGTAAGATTGTAAAGTGATATACACATAAATATAACAAATAAAGTTAATTTTAAATAACAGATCCCAGTTCTCTAAGATAATGAAAACATATTGTTTCCAATATTGTACTCAAATTCTTTTGTCATTCACCGTCAGTTGCACATACATTTTGTTCTCGAAAATAAGACTTTTCGACCGATTCATCATAACATCATCGTAACTTGAAACATGGTGAAACACTAAGTAAGATTTCATAGAGTAAAACCACACTAAAACAAGCGAAAGAAATAATTTATCAGGATATTGAAGAACAATTTCTATCAAAAGGCTATGCGAGATGTATAAACTAAATACTTCTTTTTGTAAATACAGAGAGAGAGAGAGTGAGTGACAAAAATCTTATATATTTTAATATTGCAAAATCTGCTTAATAAGATTTTTCTTATCAGTTTAATGGAAGTTTTTATTTCGCAAATAAAAATAAATTATAAATATTTGGGTTGATTTCTGCGGTCAAGTGCTTAAAACGTTCAGAATAATAAATTTTAGCTAGTTATCTATGGCTCTAACAAAATTGTTAGCATTCTGATAGGAAACCAAATTAAATTGGAAAATCTTTAATGAAAAATACCGAGAGAAACAACTAGGCACATTTAAAATTTTCTAAATTTATAAATTTACAATGCATTTCCAATATGAAATCAAATTAGATTGAAATAACAAATTACTTAATTATATCTCTAGATTAATAAACAATTGTATTTAAAAAAAAACAATATTACTTTTTATGGCTTTTAGATACGTGTGTTAGTTTTAATAAAAATTGATTTTGATAATTAAAAATCATAATTATTATTCTTTCTTTATTTTCAATAGATTTATATCCTCAATACATGAATGTAATGCATTATACTCCATTGATTTTTTTTCAACTCCAGGGCATTCTCATTGAATAAATTGGCATGGTAAAAAAATTAATATCATAAATTTGAAATTTTTATGAAATTAATAATAAGAAACAAGAATTTTTAATTGGCAAGAATTTTTGATAAAATAAAGTAACCGAATCAACCTATTTAGAACATCATATTATTGAAAACAGAGTTTTTTTCATTTATTTTCATATTTACGTTTTTTATGATACATATTTTTAACCGTTTCTATCCTTTGATTTATTTAGATGTATTTATTGCAAACAAAATGAGTAATAAAATACTATTTCAATAAAACGCATTTCTTTCATTGGATACTCTACAATATATTTCATATTCCCCATGGTAAAATATTCAAAAAATACAAATAACTTCAGATTGCTAAAAATAATTAAATAATATTCAGTATAAGTTCCGTTTTTGTTCCTACTGTTTTTTTTATCTGATATTACGACTATACTGCAGATTAATTATTCAATTATATGAAAAACATCAAATATCTTATTCATTACATGAAAAGTTTTATCTAGCTTAGTAAGCTTTTAATCGCATTTTTGTGATTTGTATGCCTGTAAGTATCCGTGAATTCTTAAAACTAAAATGTTGTAAGCTTCAAAATGAAATCACACATTGACTATCATTCTATCAAGTTTTTGAAACTTAAAAAAATAATTTTGATTATTCATTTTTAAAACTTTTACATCTAACATTAAAACATTAATTTCCATTAATTCTCAACTATATGTAAGAAGCGTTTGTGACGTTAACGGAAATGAGTGGTCTGCAGTTCTCTTAATTGCGTGCTCTCAGATTTCTTATCTGTAATTCTATGTTTGTCCGATTCCTCACCGCAGTCATCAACAGGTGCTGTAATTAACGGCTTGTAGCTGGTTAACTTGAAAGTAGTAAAAATATGCAACGATATTATAGCAGAACACTCTTCCCTTTTCACATAGTTTTGGACGTATTATTTTTTGTCTATTTTTGAATGGTTATTTTCCAGTTCATTACTGAATTTGGGAAATGATGCTGTGCTTCTTTGACTAGACATCCAAAAGAAAATTTGAAGAATATGTGCACAAAATATGAGTTACACTGCAGTGAAATTTCCTTCTCCAGTGTTCTTAAATGTCATACACAATTTTTTGCGGACAATTCTTCTCTCAAAGATGGAAAGTTTCATCTTTCAAAAATATAAGTTTTGCACAGACAAAATTATTTATTTTTGTAAAGTGTTAAATTAAAATTATATTATTTTTGTTATATTCTTCCTCAAACTTTAAGATATCTGGTGACTAGAATAGGTAATTAATCGCAAACATACTCCTGTGTATTGGTATAGATTGTATTATTAATTTTAATGGCTTGGGATAAATTCTTGTATAATTATTTTTCTTTTGTTCATTTTTATGTTAACTATATTTGTAAGTATCCATAAATGTCCACGGCTAAAAGGTTGCAAGCTCCAAAAAGAAATCATCACTGACTAAAATACAATTGTTAGTATATTATCAACAGTAACATTTGTTGATATGAATAATTAAAAGAATCTTGAATGCAACATACATGTAAAGATTTTTCATAATGATTATTAACTGTTTAAAGATTTTTCATTGCAAATATATCCAAGAAGCTTAAGTGATGGATACAGGAATAAGGGGTCTACGTATCTCACTCGATTTCGTGTTGCCGGACTCCAACTGGAAGGTGTAAAATATTCGTGATCCGATTCATAAATGAACTCAGCAATTGCTCTGTACTTAAAAGCCTGTTTTCGCTAACTTACGAATAATAGAAAACCAAAAATATCCAATGATGCTAAGAAATTGTAACAGAACACTTCTCCTATTTTTATTTATTTTGTCCGACTGAAGCAAAGATAAAAGTTATTCAACTTTCCCAAAATATAAGAATTAAAAAAAGACGTATCTCTTGATTCCGTATTAAAATCAAAACTAATTATTTTAATGATATTCACACTTTTATTCATTTTAGAGAGACACAATATCACAATCATTTTATAAAATATAATTGTTAATATTTTATCAATAGTTTGAAGACTGAAAAATTCTCATATATAAAACTATATTAAAATCTAAAGATTTTCATAACTACCATTAACTTATTAAATTTGTTTAATTTTCAAATATATATCAAAATCTCATATGCCATCAATGCGAATGAGTGTTTTGCATAACTCTTCTATGTGTTACTGTTCATCACGGAGTACAGAAATGTATGATGCCTGATTCGTTGCTGGAGTCGGCAATATGTACTATGTTGCTGCTTGACACCACTAACTAAAAGACTCATATATAAAATGTAATATATGTGAGTATGCGTGCTAAGGTTACTTATATATGATGAGTTTTTATTTTTTGTAGAGGAAAAAAGAATAAAAATTTTTTAATTTATTGTAACGGTGAAATATAATTTCTCTACTCTTAATTAAATAAAAGCTCTATCAATAATATTAAAATCTTTATCAGAAAAAAGAATTGCAGAAGAGAATTCTAAAAAAACGCTGCTAGAAAGACAGAAAATATGCAACACGGGTTGGAGGTTGTATAGTAGAACACATAAATACATTTTTGTGTAGTTTGTATTTGATATAATTTTGGGTAATGATTAATGTGAAAATGCTTTTCATTTATAAAAATATATGTATACAAAATGTAACGAAGCTTAATATATTCTTTTAAAATCATAGTCTTCCCACTCACTAAATATTATCTCAATAAATATATATATATATATACATATATATATATATATACATAATATATATATATATATATAAATATATATATACACATAATATATATACATATATATACATAATATATATATATATATATATATATATATATATATATATATATATATATATAGGAACACTGCATACATAATTTATTCAATGCTTCCACGTTTTTAAAAAACTGATTAAAAAACTTAAATGATTTCTCCTTATTAAATAAAGAGCTCTTTTAAGGCAATGGTATCATTAGATATTGATAAGTTAATTAATTTTATAAACAATATTTACTTTTATACAAAATTTTTAATAAAGGATCTTAGTTTTATACGAAGGTACTTTTACATATTGCAATATAGGTAAAAAAATCCGGATTATAATTCAAAAATGAAATAAAACCAAAGAGGTATATATTGTTTAATATTCACCATTAGTATATTTAATATTCAGCATTAGGTACATTCAGCATTAGATGAATTAGGTTTGGCTTAGTTATAAATAATTTTATTGAATTGCATTTTTCATAAAATATATTATAATATTAATCTTTAACTACACTTAAGTTTATATCTATTAATATCAATTGTTCATTTTCCAATAGACTATAGTCGCTATTTCCTTTATGTAATATATCTATGTATGAAAGTCTATATATATGTGCAGTATTTTTATAGGAATAAATAAATTTTAACATTACAGTCAATATCATAAACTTTTAAAATTCTAGCATAATTTAATGCTGATTTCGTAAAAAAATCATCTGTTTTAATAAGATAACTTGTTTTTATTTGCGAAAGTAAAAACATGCATATTTTCCCCCTATAATGTAGTAATACATATCATAAGTTTGTACAATTGTAGAAAAATAACAAAAAAAAAATGATAATGAACAATTATATACGCAATGAAAAATAATGTACACTTGCTAAATTAGAAATATTTGAATAGAATTATTTAAAATTTAAATATAAAAATATTGCATTTTTTAAATTTATAAATATTAAAATATCTTCATAGAAATCATTAATTATATTTAAACAGCAGGAAGAATAGGCATCTGATTATCTTTAAATTGTATCAGCATCTGAACATCTTTTAATTGTATCATACGTTAAATCTAAATAACATGCCCAAAGATCTTTCTGATGATTTCAGCAATAACCCTATTATCATGGGTTATATGAAGGGATTATCATGGGTTATATAAGCGAAGAACTTCTTAATTTTATAGATGATCATGTTTTCTTTCTCTTAATTATGGCACAAGTAACTTCACCTCTTTCGGCTATAGTATTGAAGATGTGCTTGACTTAAGTTTGACCAGTTCTACTTTGATTGTTCATGGACTGTGATTCATAATATCGGAAGCACCTTTAAACAAAAAAAATTAAATAAACAGCATGAATTAGTGGGACTTTAAGAAGGACAACTAAAGGTACTTTCGAGAGCATACTAATCTGAAACTTGCTGCAAGTTAAATTCATAAAGTTCTCGATACTAAATGGCTTTTTTTTCAGAGATACTGTGACTCAAGTAGAAAAACTAACAATTCCCATAGATAACATTAAATAATAGAGCCGATTTTTCATACATATTTCTCTTTTACTGGAGCGTCTCTTGAGAAAAAGAGATCAACTAATGAAAGTCTGAAGGATAGAAAAGATTATTCCGTTAAAACTGAACTCTCAAAAGCTAATGCAGAAATAAAGGAAGTCTATGCTCTGCTCAAAAGGTGGAATTGAAAAGACTTTTCGTATCAAATTAAATTCTCGAACTACCATTACAAAGCTATGGAACCTGGTCAAGCAAGTTAATACTAAACCTTCTCCACATAAGACATGTGACTCCGTCATTGATGATCAAGGGCAGGTTGCCATATTTCTCCCATCGACAAGTTTGCTGCAAATCTGCTGGTTCATAATTACTAGAAGACAAGTAAACTTTATTTTGCATGTTAAAAAAAAAGAAATATAAAACACTTAAAAATAAAGCCAGGCGTGTTATACATTGTTGCTACTGTACTGTTTCTAAAGATAGCATTTTCAGAAGAGCTGTTCCGCTAGAGGAAATGAATACTGCTTTAAGAACTTTTAATCCATATAAACCTTCTTGACCCGACAATATTCATGATAAAACAACCTATCATGTAGGAACAGAGACTGTCTTTAAAATTTTCAATGCTTCTTTGAAGCAAGGTTGACAACCTCGAGGTCAGAGAGTAGACAGATGTTCTTAGAATTTGAAACCTGCAAACCACATTTTTTAGATTTAACAAAACTTTTTATATAGTCTGGATAAACAAACTACTTATGCAAATTATTTAAAATTTTCAGGATTCATGGAAGAGCATTTTCTTGGATTAATGATTTTCTGAGGGACAGATCAATTTTTCTTAAATCTAATTACCCTCTTTTTTCTAGTGGCTTTAAAATGAGCCAGATCTTGCTTCATGATTCTAAATTGAGTCTACTGATCTTCTCATTGTATCTGTCTATACTAGAAGCTTATATTGATCAGATGTGTGAAATGAGATTGTTTGCTGATGATATAATTATATGATAAACTGGTCAAAATACTGAATTAGCTGAAAATAATCTCAATATCACCCATTTTGATGTGGAAATATTTGCTTTTTAACATAAACTACAATTAAACATCTCATTTTATAAATAATACTAATGCAATATTGAACAATTCTTACGCAAGTTTTAATCTTATACAAAATTCTTAAATGCTAATACAGCATATACAAAGGAAAGTTACATTTTAGGAAAAGGAACTAAAACGAAGATATTTTTAATGTTTAAGACATTAAGTTAATTTAACTGAATTAGTAATATATGATACATTGAAAACGACATGAATATTTTTTCTTAAAAAGTGTACTGGCAGAAATATGGAAAGAAGCAACTCACAAAAATAAATTGTTATTGTTAAGATTAGCCTGTTTCCAACCACTATTTTTGAATATAAATTTTTTACATATCTTTCGCAGTTTCCCCAACTCAATGTCGTTCAATTAGCATTTCATATTTTATGCCCTTCGTGTGGTTTAAGAGGTGTTTTTTTTTTTTGATGTCGGTGTAAGAATCGCTTATAAGTTTTCGTATTTAAAGAAATTCCCGGAGTTAAATAAAGGAGAATTTTTTTAAAAATAAAAAATATTTATTAAAAAAAAGAGATTTATACTGTTTACAAAGAATGCCATAAAAAGCAGTAATTTTTCAATGTAATAATGGGAAATTGAAATGTGTTGATGATTTACTCATTAATAGTTTTCAACAAAAAATCAGTTTTCCGAGCATCGTGGAAAATATAAGATTTTTATGACAATTAACAGGCTGAAAACAATGATTTTAGGTATAATTTATGAAACTTCGTTACTTTTATAATTTTTAATCATCAACTTTGGAAATCGTTCTAAAGGATATATTTACTATTTCAGTTTGATAAATTCTGCAATGAGTTTGATAAATTTCTGAAAACCAATGAAATTATAGAAAAAAATGACTCTAGCTCTACATAAAACAATGTTTAATTGCTTCTTCACTATTATGATGAAACTGTCTATCATGCATCCTACATTTAATACCCTGTTATCTGATTCACAGTGTTACTTATAAAGTTCTCCAAAAAATTCGAATATTTCAAAACTTTTTTCAGTTTACAATGAAGAACTATATTAATATTAAGCAATATATTTAGTTTGTTATTCTGCGAGAAATAATTTTTTATAGTAAAATTTTCTTCTAAAAAGGGGATCAATTAACCATCTAAGATTTCTTGATAAAGTTCACTGTTCATTCGACTCGGAACAAAGGCTAGACGAAGCTTTCCGTGGGCACTAAACGCTCCCCAAGTCATTATACTTCCCCCTCAAAAATTTCGTTTTGAAAGGTACTTTCTTTCTTTCCGTAAATCGTGCTAGAAGTATCTATAACCATTGGGCCCAACAAGATTCTAACAATAAATTTGAATAAATGATCTTATTGTGTCAATAATATGAAAAATTAATGAATTTTCCCTAACTATTATCCAGTCTGAGTTCATGAATTGCCGTCCTAATTCTAGTCTTCTCACTTTATCAGCAGCAGTAATTGCGGGTGTTGGCTAAAATTTGTTTCTCATAATGTTTATGTTTAGCTTTAAAGCATTTCTAACAGTTTCTCGATGGACATCAAACTTCAAAATGTAACGAATCTGTTCACAAGATTCTTAGGTTTACGTCCTGATCCTTTTATAGATTTATATTATTTAGGATTATCTAAAAAATTGTTTATATTTCGGGGTGATCTTTTTAGTCTCCGAGCAGTTTCACGATTGCTGATTTCTTCTTGATGGAATGCTGTAATTTGACCTTTTACATTTTCGTTTAACAATAATCCACGAGGCATTCTACTTTCGCACACAGTACATAATAATACCCAAAAATAAATTGCAATCAGACCACAGTAATGAATAACAAAGTTAATTAATAAGTGTGATTATAAGCGCTTGGCATGTTGTTTAGATAGTTTCTTCTTTCTTGGTTGGTAAAACACTGAGTTTTTGCCCAAAGGCATCTACTCATTCATCTGAATTAAATAGAATTGAAATGCAAAGCTAAAAATTGTAATTTAAGATTTGATGCTAAAAGAAATTAGGCTAAAGCCTTAGAAAGTATTGCGTCCGATGTGTAAAAGTCCGGAATAGGTCTGACTTGGGCATCCTCTGGAAGAATATGAGAATTAAAAAAATTGTTAAAGTCACCAGCAGTACACTTGGATGCTTGCTTGTAGAAATTTACGTTCAATTTTTGAATATGATGGGTTAACTCTTCAATATTAAGATCATGTCTGATATTATTTGTTGCGAATGAAAAATGGAGCATTGACAATTTTTCTTAACAGTTTATTCTGAAAAGAATTTAAAAGTGTATTGCCTTGATTTGAAAGAGAACACCGGGCAGGGGAAGCATAAGTAATGATTGGTCTGATAATGGTAATACACAGTAATTTTTTTGGCTTAAGGTTGAGTTTTGACTGAGGTCCTATAAGAGGTTTAATTTTGAAATATAAGTTCCAAGCAAAAGATATTTTTGATTTAAGATGATCAGAGTTGGCTATCCAAGGTATTTTGCTTTATTAACTTTTTCTATTTACTGGCCGAAAATATAGAGATGATTATTGATTTCAAGTTTTTCTGCTTATAAGTTTTGATTTTGATGCATTAATAGCAACTTTCCAATTACAACAATTTTAAATAATACTAATTTTATTTTGTAGTTCAATTATGCTGAATTTAGGTTTTTTTGATCTTACAACAATTCCAGTATCATACTGCATAAGATGCAGTATGGCTGTGTACATTATCACTGACAGAAGAGTCTACAGTAAAACATAGAAAGGGAGTGGAACCCGATATGCTTCCCAGAGGCAGTATGGCTGTGTACAATATCACTGACAGGGGAGTCTACAGTAAAACATAGAAAGAGAATTGAACCCGATATGCTTCCCAGAGCACCTTGAATTGTTTATTTTTCTATATACGATTTAATTACAGAAAAAATAGTAGTAGGTAACTAAATAATTTTGCATACTTGAGTAATATTTTATGGTCATTGTATTTGTTAGGGGTTAATAAAACAATATTTTTTTAGATGAGATTATAATTTTTTGGAGCACCTTTAATATGACCACAGTTTTAGGCTATTCTGAGTTCTTGATAGCAAGCAATATTTTAGTTGTGTTTCTTTCTCATATTTTTGATGCAATTGATGGCATCTGCTTTTTATTTTCTCTCCTGACAAAATGGATTGAGATATTTTAGTCTTAATCAATACTCAAAAAAGAAAAAATTTTTACTAAATACAAAATTTGCTGAAAATCTCTCTCATTCTTCAAAATATTCATGTTCCTAAAAAAACAAATAAATTTTAAATCGATTCTCCATATTTTAAATTAGAGTTGTTTTAGACTGGATGGCAGCTTTAAATTTTAAAAATAAGTTATATTTTTGTAAAATGTCATATATGTTATGTAGGATAATTATCATGTTTATTTCAATCATAAGAAAAATTTGTATTTAATTTTACAACATAAATACAGGTAAAGTAAATGAAATTAAAACGAAGATGTATATACATATATTTATTGTTAACTATATGTTTATTTGTAACAAATCAGTGAAACGCAAGTTATGTTAAAAGCGAGATTTTTTATGTGAAAGCCGTATAAAATTTAGTAATTTCATATACACAGGAATTTATATTGTTCAAATTTGACGGTTTCCAACAAATATCTTTATATTTAAATTTTTAAATATAAAATGCACAGTCCTTCGACTCACGGACGTGATTTGGCCGACTTTTACCCAATTTATTCATGCTTTTATGAAATTAGAGTATATAATATACAATCTATGTTTCTGTTTAAGTAAATGAAATTTTGTATTGGTGTAAGAATGTGCATTTGCTTCAGAATCATCTCTGTAGGACTATCAGAAGTGTTTTTATACATTATCATATATTGAGATTATTTTTTCAATATCTGTGTTGGAAATACCTAGTAATTAACATTCTTTTATGAGTTCAGATGACTTAAGACGTGATTTTATGTAAAAAAGTTTTATTGAAAACGTAGAAAAAGATGCTTCACCAATGCTCCCCACAATTATTTTCAAAATCATTGAAACTTTTAACTGAGTATACGCTAACGAAGTCATAATAGCTTCATAAAAAATTTGCTATGTTAGCCAATATAACATTAATTCAATGCTTGTAATGTTATCTATATTATGTTAAAAAATAAAGAAACATTTTATATCTGAACACAATTTTATGTAAAACACTATTTCACAAAAATTTATTCTTATTTAATTCACTTAAATTTTTGAAAAATATTTTTACGTACTCACGTGAAAGGGTTTTCTGATTTTCTATTATGTCAAAGGATTGAAAAGAAATGAGAAGTGGAAATAGATTCCTAATTTTAATAATAGCTTCATAAAAAGAAATTTCTAAACTTCAATTTTTATATAATTTACTTTTGGCTGATTCACATGTATTACCTTATTTAAAATAACTGCTTTAAACAAAGTTATGTACATAATAAATATTATTGAAAAAAAATAACAAATAATTTCATTTAGCTTAAATGACATTTTTCAAGAAACATAAGTAGACATTTTCTCTCCTATTCGTCATAGACATGCTCATAATACGTTAGTATGTAAGCATATTATAAAAAATTATTTTAACTTACATTGTAAATATTTCCTTAAATATGTGCATGAATGTGTACACTTTAAAATTATATAGCTTATTAAAATTAAAGATTATTATAAAGATTACTAACATTTATATATATATATATATATAAATCTTCTCATAACTACCAATAACTTCATGAATACCTTTAGTTTACTCATAAATTGGAAAGGAGCAGAAAGTATTATCGGGTATGAGTGATGTACAACTTCCTCACACCTGCGTGTTACTTGAAACTTTGGATTCAGGCAATTTGGTGTTGTACTTAAATGCAAAGTGGGTGTCAGGCCTTAATTGCATAACAAACAGGGCTTTGGAAGAAAAATAATAAATTGGGGAATGATAATATAGTCTCTAATGTGTATTATGATATTCATATCATTTTACTTTTAATGAGACAAATTTTATTTTAAATAATATATATATATGAAAAATTTCAAAACATAATACATTTGAAGAATTCAGTTTTTAGTGTTTAATCTCAGATATGTTCAATGCATTTCGTTTACTTTTTATTATTCATTTCATACATTAAATTCAGACTGCAAATTTAATCATAAAATTTTATGATGTAAATGAAAAACCTTGATAAAGGATTTAAATAAATATTTTTATTTCATGTATTTAATGCTATTGTGTTCCCTAATAGCACATATTTTTAAAAACATCTCTGGCAATTGCATGTCCTTCGGAACACTTTACCTCATTAAATTGCTTATTAGGCAATTTTAATGAACTTTAGTACAAATTTAAATATAGTACTATCAAAATGTCGCAAGATTCAAGCGAATCCACAAAATCTATTCGCTAAAGCTAGGAATACATAAAAAAATCAGAAAAAATTGCCTAAAAACAGATCGATCTTCTGAGAGTTTTGAATATGACGGCTATTTGATAGGGCTACATCATTACAATTATCTCAAAGATTCGAGCTTTCCTTAGTTTGTATAAATATACTAGAGACATTAAAATAAAATGTCCCAGTCATAATACCTATAATTATTAAGACTACCTAACCATGACAATCATCTTGTAAAAATAATATTTAATGATAAAAAAGCCTCTTCTCCATTAAATTGACTTTTTGGAAATAAACTTTCCATTGTTTATATGTATAGTTTCAAGCTGTTTAACTGTTTATATAAAAAGTCAACTATATTAATTAAAAATCATTTAATTTATCGCACATATATTTGTACTTTTTATGAGTAAATAAAACAAAAATTATAAAATTATCTACTATCCATATAATATATATATTGAATAAACGATGATCTATTCCATTCAAATATTCGACCAAACTTCAAATCACAACTGTGGATAATGTAAAATATATACCCCTAGTTTTGTCAAATATTTTTTTCGGTTAAATTGAATATAGTTGCGAGGAATTGAAAAGAATTAATTACAGGAAATTTAATCTCTATTTGGCTCCAAACCTTTGAGAAAGTTTGTATTTAATTGAAATCGAAATCAAAGTTCTCAAATGTGCCATACCTTTGCTTTTGCGTAATGCACATCGATTCGGAATTCTACTTACTTCAACAGCAGAGGCTTTTTGTACATTCTCCGGTTGAATTTGTGATAATACATAAGTGCCATAATGCAGAGAAAAATGATGCATAGGATCAGGTTTTCCTTTCTCACATTGTGAATTAAGGCAAAAAAAAGAACATTATTATTTTATATTATGAAAAAAAAAGATTTTTTGCTTTGTAGTATCTATAAATGTATTTTCTTAAAATTCGAAAGTCCAGAAATGTATAAGAAAGAACATTAAACTGTCTGTCTTCAATAAGTGTGTAAGAAAATGATATTTCAAAAAGTTTATATGTCATTTGAATTACTTTTACCTGACCTAGACCTATACGCACTATCTCGTTTTATGGTGCGAAAGCCTATTTTAAACAAATGAAAATAAATAATAACCATTCATTCAAAAATAGTAAATACTTTATTTACACAAATTGCATTTATTCCGGAAAATACGCACACTTTTTTTCCGTTAGCAGCCACGTTGTATGAAAGCTTATGGACTTAGTACACAAGTATAATCAAATAAAGAAGTTTAATCTACAAATTCATTTTATCCCTGAATAATTACATCATTTCACTTTATACTTAGAAATTAAATATAATTTGTTGAAATTTAATTAATAATAAATTATCTATTTCTTGGAAATCAATTTCTGGAAGATATTGATAAACAACATGTGAACATATTCAAATCTACTCATAACTACCATTAACTACTTAAATTGGCTTAGTTTACTCTTAATTTTAGAAGGCGCATACATCATAAGCGGGAATGAGTGTTCAGCAGCTTTCTCACACCTGCGTATTGCCCGATTCGTATAAGGTCGGCAATTGCTTCTAGTCCGACACTTTCGTGTGTTTGGCAATTTGGTGTTGTGCTGCAATGCCTGGGACTCGGAACTTCCAAAAAAGAATTTAGAAAAAAAATACGTAACGGAGCGGTGAGATTGCAGTTGAACACGCTTCCCTTTTTATACCATTTTCAAATGTCTTGAACATTTTATGATGGAAAATAGTTCAAATATATAAAATCCGTTACATGTTCCAGAAAAGTAAAATTATACGAAAATTACTGCCTTTGTTGAACTATAAAGATACTTATTTTATTTAATATATGTCTGACAATTTTAATAAATATAGGTTGTAGAGGAGTTGTAAGTGATAATATTTTAATCATTGTTCATGACTGGAACTAAAGACTGACCTAGAAAAAGATAAAAACTGTAATAATCTCATTTAGAAATTTCTTTCTTTTTCCTAAAATTCCGAAATATATATCAGATTACTGTGAATTACTTTATTCATCCATTTTCTACTTTTAATATTTAATTCAGCAGTTTTAAAAGATATATGTTACACATTTGGAAATGTATTACATTTAAAGACTTCTGTTTTAAATGTTTAATCATTCATCCATTAAATACATTTCATTAATTGTTTATATTCTTATATTGGATCTCGCGAATTGAATCATAAAATATTATTAAGTAAATGTGATAACGGTGATAAATTATTTAAATAAAATAAATGATAATATTTTCATCTAGTATTTTTGATGTAATTTTATATATCAAAAGTTAATGTTTACAAATAAATATCTAGCAATTGCATACATTTCAAAACATTAAAACCTCATTAAATATTTAGCTTAGCCATTTCATTAAATTAAATATCAAACTAAACTATAGACAAAATATAAACAAAATATTATTCAACAAAAAATTCGCAAAAAAGAGCCTCTTTTACGCAGATAGGAAGTTTCGCTTACCACATAAAAAGTCCTTAGGGAAAAAATTACAAATGCTCATTACGTAAATATTCACTATGAAAGCCATATGCTTAACATGATAGGTGATTTCAAATCACTAATTAGGTCTCATTTAATTTTTTTCAGCTCTTTTATTTGCGATGAATATTAAAATAATTTCAACAGATATTTTATCTGAAAGTATAGCATCATTCAATGCTTCAATTTTCTAATTATTAAAAAAGCATAAAGAGTTAAATAATTCTATACATTAACAAAATCGAAAAATTGGGAACATCGAATTTTTTAAAAAAATTGACGTAAAAGAAAATTATTTAAAAGCACTCTAGTTTCTATTTTTCAAAACATAATTCTATTCAATTTCTTAAAAAACTACGGACTGGCAAATATAATAAAAATGTCGTGAAATTTTTATATTGTAATTTAAAAGTATTTCTTCTCAGGAAATGTGGAAATTTATTGCACTTTAATTTATTAGATACATTTTGAAATCAGAATTTTGAGTTTTAATTTCATTTAAAGGACAAAAGTTTATTTTTAATATTACAGATATGTGTCTGCAAGAGAAATATGTGTCTTTTAAATTAGAAATAATTAAAGTTTATAGATTTTTCAAACTTTAAAAAACATTTTTAATATGCTTAAGTTTAGACATATGCAGGTATATTTTAGACACACCATGCCCTTATCTTAAAGTTGATTTAATTTTTCATAAAGATTAATATTACTTAATTTGTTTCAAAATTGTCTTTTAAAAATCATTTAAAAAATTTTAAGGATTATTTTCTTACTAGATATTTCAATCTTCTTCATTACTGCGTTAATTATTAAAAAAAATCCAAAAGCACTAAAACAAAAATTTTTTTTCAATCTTTTTAAACATTCCCTAATCTGCAATCATTCTAATTATTTCATAAAATGTATCTACTATATTATAATTTACACTTACGGTTTATTTAATGCAATAATAAAAATAAATATAATGTTGAATAAATATATCGCCAGCGCGTCATATTATAAATTTAGCACTATGTATTTCCCTTTTCCAATACTTTACATTTTTATCGCTGGTTTCCTCGTTCATAATTTCTCTTTTTACAACCACATACACTCTTCTCTCGTCTGATATTATGATCAAATCTTATATACATATCGAAGCATAACAGATACATCCAAAGTAAAATACAGCACAAATGGCAAAACATAACGAGAAGGCATAACATAAGCAAAAATGCACTTCATTAAAAATAAATATCGTTTAGAGCTACATCTTTAATCCTTCTTACACTTATATTGCTTTCGAAAACAAATTTAATTATTTTTACTTGTACATTAAATGACCTTAAAATAGGAAAACAGCAAAAGGGTGTCTTACGTTAATGTGTCACGATATATATATATATATATATATATATATATATATATATATATATATATATATATATATATATATATATATATATATATATATATATATATATATATACATATATATATATATATATATATATATATATATATATATATATATATATATATATATATATATATATATATACGAAAAAAATCGAATTACTATAATATAAAATTATAATTAGAAAAATTATTTCTATGAAAATAAATAGAACAAATTCACTATGACTTCCCATAAAATTGGCTAATAAAATGTCTTTTATGGCATTTTCATTTTTATTATATCCACTAATATCCATTAATAATTACTAAGAAAATTTGTACCCTGTAAAATAAAATCCTTCACTAAAATATAATGTTTAATTTTAGTGAAGTTTATATTAAATATACTAATATTTGGTTAATATTTTATCAATAGACTGAAGACATAAAAAATTAATTATGTATATAACAATTTATTCATCTATAAAAATTTTCATAACTACCATTTACTTATTAATTTCCTTTAATTTTGAAATAAAGATAAGACGCGTCTGTAGTGCCAGCGGGAATGAGTGTTCTGTCGCTCCCTTCTGCGAATCGCCTTATTGCTGTGGGAAGTCGGTAATTGTTCGAAGTCCGATTCATCAATGAAATCGGCAAATGGTGTTATGCTTTAGAGCTGGCGGACCATGAATTAAAAAACAAGGATAGAAAGACCAAAAATATGTAACAGGCAAGGAGATTGCAACAGAACATTCTTCCCTGTTTTTGTACACTAGTGTACTTTTTAGATATAATTATAGTTAGAGAAGCATAACGATAAAAATATTTTACGTTTTCTATATAAATCGCAAGAAAATTGAAGGAAAATGTTTTACCTTGATTATATGTGAGAAGTCCACAATTCGAAATATAAACATACTTTACTCAGGTGTGACTACTGTTAAACTTTCAGGATTTCAATATTAGTACCTTTCTGAATACAAATCACCACTCATTCCCCTACATCAGTGGCTCTCAACCTTTTTGGGATCACGGAACACTTTTAAGTGGTCTCGATTTTGGCGGAACACCATTATCATAAAATTTGTAAATCTAATGTAAATCACACAAAATAATTGGAAGATTAATATTTAATTGAAATAAAGATATATATTACATGGTAACTTATTTTAATGAGAAATTTGCGCTTGACGACCTTTACAAATTTCCTCAAGGTTGGGTCTTATGTAAGAGAGCGCTACTCTCATTTCTTCTTCTAAATTGATAAGTCTTTCTCTTTTTTGCTTTTAATATTTGTTAGAGTTGAAAATCCAAGTTCGCACAGATAGGACGTCGAAAAGAGCAACAAGATATTCAACGCTCGTTTTGCAATAAATGGATGTTCATTCTCGATGGAAATCCAAAACCTTTCCACTCCTTCTTCTTTGAATTTTAGTTGTAACGTTCGATCCGTTGATATATTAATAAACTCATCTGCTTCCTGAATAGAAAAATCTTGGTTCATTATATCAAATTCACCAAATGGATTTCGTGCCCAATCAAAGTCTTCAATATTAAGAGATGGAAAGTAATGAGTTATTTTGTCCTGCAATATTGACAAATGCTCTGTCACATTTGAAATCATTTCGTTAATGTTAACAATATTTTCCGTTGCTAATAACGGAAACATATCAAATTTGCGATTTTGAGCAATACGATTTTTCCAAAGCAAAAGCTTTTTCTGGAAAGCTAGCAATTTGTCTGTGGATGTCAGAATATTTTCATTTTTTCCTTGAAGAGATGTATTGACTGAATTTAAGTAGCTGAAGATATCGGCTAAATATGCTAGCTTAGTACACCATGCATCATTTTCCAAATATTTTACGTATACATCATTACCCTCTTGTCTAAAAAGAACTAGCAATTCCTGTTTCAACTCATGAACTCGGGTTAGCACTTTTCCCTCTTGAGAGCCACCTCACTTCAGAGTGCAAAAGCAAACATTCATATTTGGATTCCATGGTGTTACAAAGTTGTTTGAACATACGGGTTTTTAATGGTCTCGATTTAATATAATTCACCATATGTACGACTTGCTCCAAAACAGACTTTAAGTTTGCTGGTAGACTCTTCGAAATCAAAGATTCCCTGTGCAGAAAGCAGTGAGTAGAGACTATATTTGAATTTATTGCTTTAACTCGACTACAAAATCCCTTAATACTGCCACGCATGGCTGGAGCTCCATCAGTACAGATTCCTGCGCAATTTTCCCAGGATAATTTGCATTCTTCCAAATAAGATGATACTGAATTAAATCTGTCTTCTCCAGTTGCGTGACCAATAAGTTCCTTGCAGAATAAAAACTGATTTATTATTTCAGTGTCGTCAACAAAGCGAATAAATCCGATTAATTGGGCTTTGCCACTTATGCCAGTGGATTCGTCAATTTGCAGCGCAAAATTTTTTGTACTTAATTTCGACGTCACCGCGTTCTCTATAAAACCTGACATATCTATAATTCTTCTTTTTATCGTATCGTCCGAAACGGGAATTTTTAGGACGTCTCGCTGCGCTTCATTGCCAAACATAATCTTAACAATTTCTAAACATGCGGGCAAAATTAGCGATTCTGCGATATCATGCGGCTTTTGCTTCAATGCAATTAGTTCTGCCACTTTATAAGAAGCGATTTGCGCTTTATCCGAAATTGTAACGCTCTTTCGAAAGCATGTTGCTTGCACTTCTTGATTTTTCAGCAATCTTTCGAAATAATCTTTACCTTTTGAAGTTAGACAAGAATGTTTTGTTGAAAGGTGTCGCTGTAACTTAGCTGGGACCATTGCACTGTTAGCCAATTTTTCACCACATATAATACATCTCGGAATAGGAACATCTTGACTACCGCTCCATGTTAAAACCAAACTTCAGATATTCTTCCGAATAATTCCGAACTGATTCGGATATCTTTTTACGTTTATTTTCGGCATTTTTGTTGTCTTGCATATCACCTTCAATTGAAGAAGACCTGCTTGTACTCGCCCCAACATTAACCTCACTTTCACTCTTTCTTTTCAAAAAATTTGTCCATATTTCAGATTTAAAGTCTTGTATAAATGTTAAAATAAGCAACTAAAAAGATAAGAATACTGTTAAAACTACACAACTTGCATTTCATCTTATCAATTTCAACAATATAAAATATATATATATATAATAAAAACACCCTCACGAAAACTAGATATTTATATTAAATTATGGCTGAACCTCAGGTCGAACTTGCGCTTTTGTTCTTTCGTCCGAAGAAAGAGAAACAGCACGAAATCAACACTACGTAGCACTCCCTGTATTATCGAGTACATTAGAAATTTAGTGGTATTCCTGGAGTAACTCCAAACGACGTAACTGCGTCGTTTGATAATTACACTGTTAATATTATTGACTGTTCCGCGAAAATTTAGAATAATATTGAATATTTTTGCTAAATTTCAAATAATTAACAAAACTATGTAGTATTTATTTTATAATAATAAAAAAATTTCTTGTTTCTTATTATATTCAAAATTTTCGCGGAACACCTGGGACAGCTTCGCGGAACACTAGTGTTCCGCGGAACGGCGGTTGAGAACCACTGCCCTACATTGTACCAATGGTGTTTCCATGTATATCATTTTAAACTAATCCCAAAGTGTAAACACATTACATGGTTTATATTTGTTCATTTAATCTTTTACTGAACCCGATGAGAACTATTATTATTTGATGTTATCCTATTTGATGCATTTGATTCTATATACTTTTATTCACTCTCCTGATGCATTGGATCGAGTATTCTTTCCTTCTTTTACTTTAGAGAGGAATATAGTTTCGAGAAGGAATTTCTAGTGACTAAAATTCCAACTTCCCACGTGTTCAAAATCTATATATCAAGTTATTCAATTTTTGCAATAGTTAATTGCGTACAAATATAATTCTTGTAAACTTCCTTCTATTCATACTCTTGCTACATAGAGCTAATTTCAAATTCGATATTTTTATATTGCTGATTCAATACGTTTGACACTTTTTTCATATTTCTAAATAGAATAGAAAATTTCCTGAAATTAATATTGTCTGCAAATTATTTTCATTCGCTGATATTTTATTTTCGTAATTATTTGTGGCAAAATTATTATTGACTGGATTATAATTTGATAAGATATGGAAAATGAAAATCTCTCCATAAGCAAATATTATGCTAATACTGTTTAAGCCATTAGTTCCTGTGTAATATCTCAAGTTACCTTCAAACTTTTAAGATAGGTTCTCGTAATCTTCATAGTTATGTTACGATTTTTTGAATACAAGGTTTACTAATAAGTCTCGAAAATAGTTCAAATATATAGAAAGATAGATTTATTCTGCAAATGTATATATTGTTTTATTCTTTTCGGACATTTATCTTTTGTTTTAAGTGTACCGAAATTTTTAGGTATGTATTCCTTGCAGGAAAAGATTATACATTATAGACTATAAAACAATTTTTAGAAACGAATATAATAGTAGATTTTATGTGTGATCTTCAAAATATTTATATTAATTGTATATCCTAATCTATATACATTAATAATCCTAATCTATTTTAACTGCATATCCTAATCTATCGTGAGCGATACATAATGTAATGTGTCCTAGTCCTAGTTATTCTCTTATATTCATTATTACAGTGAACATAAAATTTATTTCAGAGACATTGCTATTTTTTTAGAGATTACTTTACTTAAGAACTCCTTTCTTATTTCATAATTCTTTTAATAATACTTAAGAACTCTTTTAATATTACTTAAGAAATATTCTGAGAGATAGCAAATATAAAACTTCAAAAATTTTAAAAATCTATTAGTACATTGGTCAATCTCATATTATTAATTTACATATTCTTTACAGATTTACATTATTAAAAATTACCTTGAATTCCGAGTAGATGGTTTTTTATGCACATTTTTGTATTTTTATATAAGACTTTCACACATATGGTAGTTAAAATTTTAAAGTGCGTATATTATATTAAATCACTTATTTTAGTAATATGAAATAATATATCTTATGAACATATGATTTACATAATATATCGTGATGAAATATTTAAGGATTTTGTCAGACATATTAATCATTCAGCAAACTATACAGCTGTCTTTTTTAAAACATTTACTGCGCTGGATTTTTAAAAAAAATCATATATATCGATTATTGTTTAAAAAATTATTTAAATTCAACATTCTATTATATTTAATCTTAACACGACATTTTCGAAATTCTCTACACCAATCACCAGCGAATTTGGCATGTTAACATACTTCCTTCATATCCTAGAAGAACCCTAATTTTATTGTAAAATGCGATCATTTCAATTTCAGCTCAATGTCCGGCCTGTGGCATAATGTCCGGCCTGTGACTTGATGAGAGCTTTATTTTTAAATAACAATGCGAATACAATGAAAAACAATGTAATGATTATAGTATTATTTAGCATTAATAACTAATATCCAATAAACTTTAAACGAAAGTATTGAATTTTTACCAAATCGTATTTTTCATGCAAAAAAATCAATTTTCATCCCCTTCAAATCATAAACTATTAAAGTTAAAAAGCTAGGTATATTATTCTAGCAAAGTAAAAAAATAAATAAATAAAACTTAATTTTAAAAATTTCAGCCTAAATAAGGACATAATTATTTTATACGATTTAAAATTAGATAGATAAAAAATTGTTTGTAAATCAATAGATTTGATTCCGATTCGCTTCTGAGTTCAGAAATTTGAGGCTGCCTTAAAAACCTGGAACGCAGAATTAACAAATATGAATCTTGAAAAAAAATACGAGAGAGCAATGAGTTTGAAGCTAAACACTTTTCAATTTTTATACCATTTTCAAATGTCTTAACTAAATTATTATAGATAATATGTCAAATGATACGCATATAGAAATTTTATTTTCCTTCCTCAAATTGAGGAAACATAAACCAATCTACTGTGGACTTTGTAACTCACACACATCTTTTTTACTTCCAACGCCAAACTTAGTTTCAATGATTAATATTATAAATGCGGAATTTTAATACATTTGATGAATCCTAATTCAAGTCTTTAATTTTACATGTGTGTTAAATATACATCCTTTATCTTTTTTTTATTATATTTTGCAAACTTACTCATTTAATCAAAAATGTTATGATGTGAATGCTAAAATGAGGATATAAGATTCAAATAAAATTAATCTAAATGATTACACTTCATGCTTTTAACATTATGTTATACATAAAAAGCTCATATTTCCACAATCCTCCCCGAGGATATAAAATTCGAAAAATTTACCTCATTAACTCTTTCCTTAAGCTATTTTAATATATGATAACATAAAATAAAATATGAAATTATTAAAATGCTGAAAATTGGAAATAAATCTACAAAATCCTCTCGCAAAACTTTATTGTAAATATTAAATCAAGATGAATTAATTTTAACTATAATTATTTAAATCTACTTACATTTGTCACTGTGCCAGATAAAGCTACAATCATTATAATCATCTCAAAGAATTGAGCTTCTTCTTGGTTTCTATGTATACAACAGACAAGAAAATAAAAGGTTCTATTCGAAATATCCATGATAAATAAGACTATATAACCATAATAGCCAAAGTATGAATATAATATTATAATGATAGAAAATGCTTTTTTTCCTCTAAATTTAATTTTTTTTAAATAAATTTATCTAACCTTTATATGGATGGTATAATGTAACACGAACAGTTTTCATAAATTTTATTAATTATAATTTATTTATCAAATGATCATCAATTATTTTACATCATTATATTTTTATTTATTTTATGGTAATGAAAACAAAACTTTTTCAAGTAGCAGCTACCAATATAACATATTGAATAAACAATATGTAATATAATTAATTGGAAAATTCTTCTTAATGAATTCCAAACAACCATTCATACTATGGTAACTGCCGCTAGTGTAAAAACTTTTACTGGCGGTTATTCCATCTGTGGTCAAAGGTTTAGTTTGATTAATTCAAAGATTCGAAACTAACTGATGAGGAAAAAGATAATCAGTTATTTCCTTTTGAAATTTTGAATATGTGTTAGCAATTTATAAGAAGCGACATGAAAGCTTACAAACATGTAATATCCTTGGTTTCTCCATAATGTACAACGTTCCGGAACACTGCTTCTAGATCAGAAACATGAACATTCTTCTGCTAAACATTTAATTTGCATAAACACTTAAGTAGAAAACAATTACACATAACATCAAATTTTCCTCTCTTCGTTCTCGCAAAGTCACATAAAATAAAACAGGAAAAGAACTTCCTTATTTTATATTATGAAAAAAGGGGTTTGTTCAGTTCAGTAAATATGCTTTCTGTTTTCATAGTATAAGACATTCCAGAAATGTATTGCAAAGTGTAATAAGAGTGTCTTACTTCAGAAAGTGACAAACATTTCATGTCTCGTTTGAATTGCATTCAGCCGATATCTGGCACAGTATCACATTTCTTGGTGTAAACGTCCGTTTTCAAAAAATATAAATAATAAATATCATTAAAAATTAATAAACACTTTATTTTATAAATCAAATTTATCCCGAAAAATATGTACGCTTTTTCTCCTCTAGATCACGCAGTGTAATAGTTATGGACTTAACAATTTCTAGTATAAATATATAATGAACTTAAATACAAAAATTCATTTTATCTCTAAATATATACAGCATTAAACTATATTCTTTAAAATTAAATATAATTTGTTGAAATATAATTAATAATAATTTATACATAATCTTAGGAATCCTTTGATGAGAAATAATGCTAAGCAATATGCATGCATTCAATTCTACGCAGAACTAAAACTAGATATTTGCATTCTTTTAATTAAGGCCTATATTTGGATTGTTAATATAAGAGACGAGGTAATGATTATCCTGCTGAATTCTCAAAACAGCGATTCATTATGACATCGTCAATTCGTTGTGATCCAATTCCTTACGGATTTGGGTAATTGGTGCTGCATTTAAAAGCTATGGACTCATAACTGTGAGATTATAAATTAAAGAAAAAAATACGCAACTAAGCTGTGATATTTCAGCGGAATACTCATCTCATTTTTAATCCTTTTAAACAATTTTCCATGCTTACGAGCAAAAAGTTAAAAATGTGTAATCATTTCAAAAAGAAATCCCTTAAAAATAATTTGCTTGATTATTTATTAATATTAAAACTTTTTTATTTAATAGTTTTCGATCGAAAAATTTAATAAATGTGGATTTGAGAGAATACATTTGACAAGCAATTACTCCTTGTTCATAAGCGCAGTCAAATGTGATTACAAAAGATTTGATATATGGGCTAGGCTCATAATTTCATTTTCCTTCCTTATATTATAAAAAAATAAACCAGTTTGTTTTGTATTATAATAATCTTATCTTATTGACGTACAATGCTTTATTCAAATTTCAATGACAAATCCTTACATTCCAGAAAGTATTACAATTAAGGAATTCTGCTTTAAGTGTTTAATCTAATAGATGTTAAATATTTTTTTGCTTTTGTCATTATTATATTCAAATTTTATTTTATTTTTATCGTAAGTTGTTATCATGTAAATGACCGAATTAATTAAAAAAATTTAATTAAATAAACAACTATTTAAATTTTCTGTTTTCAAAGCTATATTATACATTAAAAACTCTTGTTTTCAAAACACCAACAACAAAATATGTAAAATTAAAAACAATTTTCCTCATTGAAGCTTTCAATAAGCCCTTTTATTAAATTATATTTAGTGTGACTGACTGCGGATAGGGTGGTCCTGGGTTCGAATCCCCATTCTTGCATGGTTGTACTTTCTCTCTATATATACCTTGTCCACGTCCTTTACTTCTATTAGTGGGTTATGAGTGGTAGGCCTACCCTATAAACGGATACCTATAGCATGTGTGTAGTGAGGAAGTCAGATTCCATACCAAAATATGGTTCAGTTGGAAATGTAGAACAGCGAACGCCATAATGCCAGACAAGCAGGCACAAGACAAAAACAACAACAATAAATTATATAATGCATTAAATGCACACTTAATTAAGAATAACTATAAAATCAGAACATATTGACTAAAATCAATCCGATTCCTAAAAATTGTGGATGGTTTGGATAGTTAATAATGGTGAAATCAGTAGAATTATTTCAAAGAACTGAGCTTTCTTGCGTTTACATATATGCAAGAAACTTCAAAATAAAATGTTCCGGTCAGAATCTCAATGATAAATGAGACTTTATAACCATGACAGCGACGTGTAAAAATAATATTGAAATACTTGAGCACTCATTTTCTATACAAAATTGATTTTAAGGAAGCAAACTTTTCTAGTGCTTAAATGTGATGTTATATGGACAGTTTTTAAGAGGTCAACTTTCTTAATAATTATTATTATTATAATCCTACACATCTATTTAACACTTCATTTTTATTTGTTTTTAATAAAATAAAAACAAAACATACATAAATAAGTATGTGGTATCTCCAATTTCATGAAGACATTTTACTGCATTTCTTTTTTTCACCTCAATCGCATTCTCAATGAGTATAAATTGGCATGGTAAAACAACTAATAGCATTAATTTGAATACTTTGGTAACTTTATAATTAGAAAGCAAGAATTTCTGATAAAATCAAATAATCGAATCAAACTATTTTCAACATGATACAATAGAAAATTGAGTTTTTATTTTTATATTCATTTTTCTTATTAAAAAAATACCTTTTACCATTTCTATCCTTATAATTATTTAGATGTATTTATTACAAACAAAATTTGTACAAAAATAATATTTCAATAATACGTAATTCTTTTATTTGCTACTGTAATATATTTCATATTTCACATGGTAAAATATTCAAAAATTAAAATATAATTCTGATTGCTTAAAATAATTAAATAACAGTCAGTACTTTTTTTTCTTATTAATATTTTATCTGGTATTACGATTATACCAGAGGTTACTTATTCTCTTATATGAATAACCTCAAAGATTTTTTTCATTATATGAGAAAATTTTGTCTTGCTTAGTAAACATTTCAACACATTTTTATGATTTCTATGGCCGAAAGTATGCATAAATTCTTTAAACTAAAATGTTGTAAATTTTAAAATGAAATCATTGACAATCATTCTATCACGTTTTTAAAACAAAAAAAAAATGATTATTCATTTTTAAAAATTTTATATCTACCCTTAAGACATTAAATTCCTTAAATTTTCAACTATATGTAAGAAGCGTATGAGAACTTCACGGGAATGAGTGATCTGCAGCTCTCTCAATTGCGTGTTCACCGATTTCTCGTCGGTAAATGTTTGATTGACCGATTCCTCACAGGAGTCGGCAATTGGTGCTGTGCTTAACAGCTTGTAGCTGGTTAATTTGAAAATAAAGAAAAAAAATTACTAAAAATATGCAACGGTGCAAGGAGATTGTAGCGGAACACTCTTCCCTTTTTATATAGCTTTAAACGTTTCATTTTTTATGTCTCAAATTTAATGTGCATGTTAATTTTTCAATTCATTACTGAATTCGGCAGATAGTACTTATTCGACTCAGAGATAGACTCCCTGAAGCAAACTTGAAAAAATGTGCACAATGACAGTAAGACTGCAATTTAACTTCCATTCTTACAGTTTTCAAATGTCCTAAGCATATTTGGCCGGATAGTAATTCGTAAAATCTCGAGCTATCTTTCACAAATTTAAGATATGCAAAGTGAAATTAAATTCATTTTAGTCGAGTATTAAAATTAAAACTACTTTATTTTTATTATATGCTTCATTAAACTTTATAAAAGCTCGAGATAATCTGAAAGATGTAATTAATCGGAACCTTACTCTTGTATATTGACAAAGATTGTATAATTAGTTTCTCATTATTTTAGGATGAAATCTTGTATAATTAGTTTCTCATGCTTTTCATCGTATTCTTATATTAACTATAAAATATATAATCCATAAATATTCACGGCTAAAAAGCTGTAAGATTCAATAGAAAATCATGATTAACTAAAATACCATTGTTAATATTTTATCAACATTTAAATTTGTTGATATGAATATTTAAAAGAATCCAGTATACAACATACATGTATAGAGTTTTCATTAGTATCCTTAATTCTTTAATATTTATTTATTTGCAAATATATCCAAAATGTGTATACGATGTTACGGAAATGAGCGGTCGACATTTTTCTCGACTTCGCCTGATTAAATTCGAAAGGCGGTTAGTATTGAAATTCTGATTCATACCTGAAGTCGGAAATTGGTATATGATTAAAAGCTTGTTTTTGCTAAATTACACATAGAAAACCAATTATATGTATTATGTACCTCTCAATTCCATATTAAAATTAAAGTTATTTATTTTAATGATATTCACACTTTTATAGAATGTAGAGAGACACAACTTCACAGCCATTCAATAAATATAATTCTTCTTATTTTATCAATAGGCTGAAGACTCTGAAAATATTTCATGTATATAATAATATGAAAATCGATAAAAAATTTCATTACCATTAACACATTAACTTCCTTTAATTTCCAAATATATGATACAAACTTATTTGGTTGTAACTATCATTAATATTCTCCATCTCTCTTCAACGTGTCAAACTTCTACGTTCTCATTTCTACGAGTTACTATTCCTCACGGAGTGTTGAGATGTTTAATGACCGATTCGTTACTGAAGTCGGCAGTTGGTGTCATGTTGCAGCTTGAATACCATTAACTAAAAAAATTATAGAAAGACAAAAAAATAAGCAACAAGGTTAGGAGATAGTGAGAGATTTACTTGAAGGGGTCAACAACGCTTTTCCCATAACTTTCCTCAAACAGTTTTTGACGGAACTCATGAGTCTTTCGTAAAAGCCTCCCCAACATGCAGCTCTATTCTATATGAAATCAGCAATTCTTTGTGCCCGATTCGTTTCTGTGTAAATTTAAGAAAATTAAGTAATTGAGTTGTCAGAGATTATATCTGAACACTCTTCGTTTTTATAATACAATCAAATATTTTAAATAATTTAACGTGGAAAGAAGCTCAAAGATTAAAAATAGGTTACCGCTCTTAAAATAATAAGAACTGACAAAAAAAAGAAGACTTCATGAAAGAGTGTAAAATCAAAACTTCAATCCATTTGTTTTCGAACAAGTCATTCGTGCTCAAGAAAACATAATTAATTTAATTATACCTAAAAACTATATCTATTTCTTCTTTCTTATCCCCTGGTCTGAATCAGACCAGGTCCATGACCTTCTTCGCTTTCAAAGAATCGAGCATACCTCCAGAGCTGTTTAAAAGTTCACGCTTTGAAAAGCCAAGGCAGTTCAGTAGGTGTTCGGAACTGGCTTCGTTAGTATTGCACGAAGTGCAGGTGGGAAAGATTTGTTTGCTCTGGGAGAGCCGTATAGTCCAAACTATATAAATTATTCATCAATCAAAATGATGTTACTAATGCGTTTTTAAGACTAAATCTTAATAACAATTTTTATTATTGATAACACTGTTATTAGTATAAGTACCGTTTTTTTTAGATATGAAATAAATGAATAGTTTTTAAAAAATCTGCCATGCAAATTAATCCCTGTGAGTGCTTCACCAAGTTATTATTTAGAGTTCTTTTCTCTTTAAAAAAATATAATTGATGTCAAATGAGAAATTTAATGTCTGGTAATGTGTATTTATAATCATCACTTTAAAAGAGGTCAACACTCAGCATCAACTTATCGATCAATGGAAAAAGGGAATCAAAACTACTCTATATAAATAGTATTTTAATTAAAATGTAAAATACTAGACAGGAGAATGTACTTTATCACAGTATATTAATTGTATTTGTGTCTACATCTAAATACTGATCCAAAAATAAATTTGGAAAAACTGTGTGCTTAACTCATGAAGAAATTTCATTTTCCCTCTTAAATTTGGGAAGAGATAAAACAAAAATACTGAATTATAGTGATCGTAATAATATGATGAATACAGATTTCAATTTATATGTAGATAAATAAAAACTTTATAATATACATTTTTACAAGCACATTTAGCGATTCAATATTGAATTGATAAACTTTCAAGTGTGTTCCTTCTTTTTTCCATTATTCTTCTTAATTTTTTATCCTAAATTAAAATGATATGATGTAACATTGATAAATGCTTAAATAAAATAAATTCACATGCATACCTCATTTTCTAAAATTTCAGATCATTTATTGCTGATATATTTCGTTCTAATGTTTTATATTAAAATTTTCAATATTTTTCAGTAAATTATGATAAAATTTTCGAAGCTAAAATTATCAAAAGATGAAAATGAAAATTAATATATATAATTTGTTCTTTAAATTAAATTGCAAATAAAAAATTAGAATAAATTAACTAAAATCAATCCAATCTACTCCAAATTGTGAATATGTTGGATAATTATTTAAATGACAATTCTCGAAATAGGCTGTAGTCGGTTAGCATGAAAAGCTATTTAGATAAGACGTTTCAGCTAGATCCCAATAATGAATGACAATACAAGAACATGATAGCCAATTTAAAAAAATAACATTGAATTCGTATTTGAAAACAAAATCATATCACTAAGAAAATGGCTGCTTACACACATACAAATGTCAGTATAAAGTTTCATTTTATTTTAAACTCAACCATAAATTTCAAATCGTTGCCGAAATCGATTTTTATGCAATGGTTACACCTTTCAAATTTCTTCCGCTGGTTAATTAGCACTACAGGAAAACAATTTCAATTCAATTTCTCTCCTCTCATACATTATCTGCAGAAGGTTTAGTATTAAGCAAGTACGTATAAGGTTAGTTGCTCCTAAGAAATAAAACTAAGCAACAGATGACTGGCTTGTTTATTTCAAACTCTTCAACTGACATTACCTAAAGCAAATCTAAGAATTAGAATTATTTTATGAGCTCAGATGACTTAAGACGTAATTTCATACAGAAAATGCATACTTAAAACGTAGGAAAAGATACTTAAACCAAAGCTACTCAAAATTATTTTTGACAAAAATTGCATTGAAACTTTAAACTGAATATATTATAAGAAATTCCTCAATAAAAATATCTTATGTTTAAAAAACGAAATCAGAAAACAATGCTCTGTTAGACAATAGAAGTTAATTCAAAGCTTGTAATGTTACCAAAATTATGTTGAAAAATAAAAAAAAATTGTATATCTCAGTATAATTTTAAACAAAATACAATTTTCCAAAAATGTTTTCATACTTAATTCATTTCAATTTTCAAAAATATTTTTACGCCAAAAGCGAAAGTGTTTTCTGATTACCTAATACGCCCAAGGACAGGAAACTTTACTTTTAACTGATTCCCACGTATTGCCAAATTTAAAAGATCATTTAAATATATTTATTATTTACCAAAGAGTTATGTAAATAATAAATATTATAGAAAGATATAACAAATAACTTGACTTATTAAATGGAATTTTTTAAGCACAGATTTCCTCTCCTTGTCGTCATCGACAGGCTAGTGTTAAAAATTCATGAAAAATTTAGGAAATTTGTAGGAAATTTTGAAAAAAAAGGGTAAATTCCTAATGATATTAAGATAGTAAAGCACCTGAAGAATACTATAGGACCGGGTTCAATCTTAAACTCTCTCAATATCCTGAAAAATTGACACAAAATGTCTCCTACGAACAACAGCAATTCTAATATCTTTCTCATAGTTGATGTTGTCGACATTACATCTACCTTTACGGAAATAATACTAGCAAACAATAGAAAAAAACTAGTCAATCATTAACCCTTCACTCCATGCTCTTAAAAAAGTATTTTGTTCATGCAATAAGAGGATAACATATGCTTCTGATCATATTCTGGATTTACATAACGAATGACAATAGCTTCCTTTCACGTGGAAAGGAAAACATTTTCATACTAGAATCCATTGTAGAGGGACGAGATCTTAAATTCAAAAATTCAACACTTTAAAAATTTACATTGCATTTTTTCACCTGAAATTATTACATCACAAAACAAAAGATTTTTATATTTTATATGGTTATGCAATATTTTTATAAATCTACATCCTAAAAAATATTTGGAAAAAATGCAAATTATTCAGGATGGATGTCTTCTATCAAGATACTTCCAAGTACCTTTTCTGTTATTTTGAAAGTTTTCTTTACTTATTTTTCAATTAATAAAGAAAGATGCATTTTTGTTTAGTATATATAAAATTTGATTATTATATATATAGTAATTAAGTTTTATATAAAATTTAATTATTATATATAGTTTAAATAGAGAATTTCAGCAAATAAAATAATTTCTGTTTTCTTATTGCACTGATAAAATTTAATGTAATAATGAATAAATATACCGCACTCGTCAAAATTAAGAACTCAGCTCTGTATTACCTTCTTACTCTACTTTTCATTTTTATAGCTGGTTTACCTCGTACCTAATTTCTGATTTCAGAACCACATATATTCTTCTCTTATCTGAAGTTATGTTAAAATTTTATATCAAAGCATAACATAAACATCCAAAATAAAACATAGCATAAATGACAAAAAAACGAACATGCATAACATAAGCAAAAATGCTCTTCACTGAAAAAATAAATATCACTCAGTGCTACATGTATAATCCCTAATACTCTTTTATTGCTTTAGAAGACATTTTTAATTATTTCCAGTTGTGCAGTAAATTTCCTTAAAATAGAAAAAAATGGCAAAACAGTTGCTTATGTTAAGGTTTCACTAGTGAAAGAATTCGCATTATTATAAATTACCATTATAATTAATTGAAATAATTACTATTATGATTAGCAACTGATTTTTGTCAGACCAAATCTAGGAATACGTGGACTGATGGAAATCGATGAAAAGGAGGGGAGAAGTGTAGATATCGTCCCGTAGTATATTCATACAATTCAGGATATGCTAAAGAGAAGCTAGTTGGACATGACATTTAAGACAGAGGGGGGTGGTCTTGTTACCCGCTACAAAAGTGAGGCATTTCAGCTGGCCAGAGGCGAGACGTGCAAGGCAAATAATGGATTTTCTATTACGAACTTTCTTCGGCAGTGAACAAGAGTGATTGCTTACCTGAATTGCTAAAACAATTAGCCTTGGTAATCATTAATAATATACCACCAAATGACATAAAAATCTATATTGATTTCAGCAAATTAAACCACTGAACTGGCAGCGGAATTTTCATGAAGACTCCTCATGACAAACTCTATCTTAGTCCACGTAATCCCGACTTCTGTTTGCTCTTTTCAATTCGACATCTACAAAATTAAACCTGCTTGGGAGACCAAGCAAGACTTTCTATTCTACACAAGCTAAAAATTGTCCCCCTTCTGCAAAATACCTATTTTCAATGGATCCCGTCTCACGTGGATATCGGAGGCAATGAAATAACATACACTTTAGCAAAGGAGGGCTCAGGTCATCCTGCTACTTCTTATTCCGCACTTACCTACCTAGAACTCTTTTCCCTGTGAAAAGCCCAGATTAAAACCAATTGGCAAGTACCTATGGCTCACCACTTCTAAAAGGATAGAAAGCCAGGATCTTCTCTGGCTTTTTCCTATAATAAGAATTCCAGCATTTGCCTTTCACGTCTCGCTTCTAACCACCTGAAATGCCTTTATTTCTGTAGCGGGTAACAAGACCTTCCCCATCGGTCCTAAATGTCATGGACACAAAGCTTCTCCTGAGCATATCCTGAATTGTATGAATATACAATGGGATGAAATCTAACCTTCTCCCCTCCTAGTCATCGACTTTCTCTCAGTCAACGAATTCCTGGATTTTATCTGTCTCCGTCAGACCCTTGGAGATAAGCAACAACTATTATGATTAATTGAATAATTCCATTATAAATTTCCATAGTTTGAAGATTTTTATAAATTTCCATAGTTTGAAGAAGAAGTTTGAAGATTTTCTTAACTACCTATAATTCTTTAAATTCCTTTAATTTTCAAATACATATAAGAAGCGTCTGTAATTTCAGCGGGAATGAGTGTTCTGTGGCTCTCTTCTGCGTGTTGCCCGATTCCTCTGGGAAAACGGTAATTGTTCACAGTCCGTTTCATCAATGAAATCGGCAATTGGTGTTATGCTTAAAAGCTGGCGGTTTGCAAATTAATGAACAATGATAGAAAGACCAAAAATACGCAAAAGGCAAGGAGATTGTAACAGAACACTCTTCCCTTTTTGTGTACTAAGGTGTTTATTAGATTATTATTGTCAGTGAAGCATAACGATAAAAATATTTCACCTTCTCTATATAAATTACAAGAAAATTGAAGGAAAATTATTTATATTTTCAAAGAAATTAAATAAAAACAATGACAATATACATCCACTGCTGTGATAGTGATCGCGCGAATTACAGATTTCTTTCGTTTATTGATCAGAATGTTGTTTAGACTCGCAGGATATTCTTACATGTACTCTACTCTCTCTTACAAGTTTAAGCAATAAGCCTAAAAGATTACTTCATATTAAACGTACTTAAATTTTCATAAAAAATTATTGTTAGGGTCAATTTACTCTTATAATTATTAAAAAATTACCAAATTTTACGATAATATTTGTCATGTATTCATTAAAAATTTTTTTTCATTATTTACAAAATATATATTTTTTCAACAAACGATATATTCTTTCAACAAACGATATATTCTTTCAACAAAATATATATTCTTTCAACAAAATTTTGTTTTAAAATATTTAACAAGTATTCGGTGTAAAATATTTATTAGTAAAATTTTAAAGTTTTAGACACCTATTATTATATCAAAATGAGTAAAATTGAAATATAAAATTGAAAGATAAAATTTTCAATTCGTTATTATAAAGTCTTATTACCGACAAACTAAACATAAAATATTGTTCCATACAAAAATAGTAAAAATGTCACATTTTATGTGTTTCGATTAGTACTTAAAATAAGCATATAATTCGATGTTACATAACAATTGAATAGTAAATTATAATAATAAATAAACTTTTAACCATTTTATAACCTTATAACCTAAGTATTCATTTATATTTCATTATACTTTCCCTTTTATTCGTTGATTTTGCTCTTGCATACTTTCTGCTTTTTCAACCACATATATTCTTCTATCATCTGAAATTATGATCAGATCCAGTATAAAAATATAATAAAACCGTCCAAAATATAAAAATATCATTACTAACCAAGCATTATAAAATCACCTTCTCACTATTACACGAGAACCAATGCTTTCTTTTAAAGGTCCAAAGTACCTTAACTTATATATATATATATATAGATAGATAGATATAGATATATAATATGCGCTCGTGTTCTGTATCTTTATAGCCTAAACTACATGGTATTCCAAGCATTAATATTCTAAGATTTTATTCATTTTTGTCTGATATTTATGTTATAAAATAGGCATTTTATTCTTGAATAATGATTCATTTTATCATCCAACATATTGGAAAAATATATTTACCATATAAATCAAAATGCAAATAAAAAATATTTGTTATTAAATATTTTTCAATTATAATTTATTTAAAGAATCTACTTTGAATAGTTTGCATTAAGATTTAAAAGTGTGAATTTTCTTAAAAAAATTAAATTTTACACAATACAACCTATTTGTCATTATTTCATAGAATATTTCTATGCAAATATTAAGTTAGTTATGTTGTCATTGTACACAGTGACACGAAAATTAGAGCAAATATCTTCCTTGGTTGGCATTTACTTTCATGATGAATTTGAAAGACGAAATTAAATCGAGTCCTTACATATATCTCATGCAGTAAAAGGAAAAGATTTTCTTTCTGATCGGCCCACTGATAGCTGGTGGACTTATAGTTCTTTATCACCATAGTAAAAAAGGAGTTTATTTTAAAAAAGTCTCAATTCATAAATGTATACAATAAAGGAACGCTTTGATTTTTAATATAAAACACTTGATGTATCTAATATTAATTTATACATAAAAGCACTTTACAAGCATTCCTCTTCATAAAAAGTGCTGAATAGAGCAGAAGTGTGTAAAGATTATCATAACTACTAAAACCTATTTAATTTTGCTTAATTTACAATTATATGTAAGAAGTACATTTGTGATAATCGGGAATGACTGGTCTGTGACTTTCTCTCAGCTGGGTGCAGTCCGCTTATTAACTGGTAAATGTTTGTATTCCGATTGAAATCAGTGAAGTCGGCAATTCTTGCAACGGTTTGTGTATCGTTTCTAAAAGTAAAGGGAAAAAAATATGCAACTAAGCCATGAAATTTTAATAGAACTCTATACCCTTTTTATGTAGTTTTTACACGATTTACACAGAAAATATGCCTAAAGAGGAACGCAAAATTTTAAATGTGCTACTTTCAAAAATGCAGGAAATAGAAAAAAAAAATATTACAAAATATTTTTAAATTTTAGAAGTGTAATTTGTTGATAATTTTATTGATAACCATTTTACTCTTATTCGTGTCCGCAGGAAAATGCTGAATAAAGTCATTAGAAAATGCATAAAACACATATAAAATTTCATATTCTTTTTTTAATCCGACCAAACTATGATGTATTTTGTAATTTTTCTCTATTTTGCACCCAATACCTCTTTTCTATTTTAAAACTTTAAATGAAGAAAATTATAAATTTTAAAATGAGGTGCTACTACTTCTTCCACATCTCGGCTCTATAATCCATGTAGGAAATTGGCATCATTTGCCAAACAGTTCCGCCTCACCTTCTCTAACCCTTGATCTGTGTGTGTCTTCCAAATTTTAATCATCTTTTTCGATTCCTTTTTCACTTCAACCAGCTATCTGGGTGTGGGATGCCTATTATTTCTTTTAACCTTTGGTCTTCTTAAATTTTTTCATTACTCTTTTATTGCACCAGATATCCGAACTACCTATACTGTATATGTCATTTCATTTTAATCTACTTTCAGAATATAACTAGGAATCCCCAAGGACTACTAAAAATTTGAGAACTCTGATGTCTTTTAAGATTTATTATACACAATTATTTAAATAATCAATAAAATATCATATTATATTGAAATAGTTTTCCATACATGTTTTACTTTTATTAAATACATCCAAATAATTCTAAAAATAAATTGATTAAAGATATTTTTTTAAAAATATCTTCAATCAATTTATTTTTAAAATTAATAGAAATATTTATTAAGTAAAATAATAGTAAAAATTCATATCCTTATAATGTTCAAAAGAGCTTGATTCGGTCAGTTTAATTTTTCAGAATATTTTTGAAATCCCAATCAAAGTTTATTGCCTTTTCAATATCAATTTCTTGAAAGAAAGTTCAAATTTATGATATTAATTTTTTTATTGGAAATTTATTCGAAGATATTAGCATGGTGGTCAAGAAAATTAATGAAAATTAATGCCTTTTCTTGAAATATTACACATTATTTTTTATTGATTTTATTTCACTACTTATTTAAGCATTAGATATTTTTTTACTTCTAATAACTGACCTAATATGTTAAAAACTAAGCATTTTATAAATAAGATATCATCTTCATATCAACTTCACCTAGTTTTCTACTTTTATCAGTAAAAACTGATTCGAAAAATTAAAAAACATATAACTATTAAGAATTTATTCATATAAGTTACAATTTGCCACAGATCTAAATGGCATTTATCACTCTTTAAAAGATTAATTAAGTAGAATGCCTTAATTCACCGTATTTTTCTCTGTAATTCATTCTATTCAAGTTAGAACAAAATGAAAACTGACTACATTAAAAGTGAATTTTTCGTTGGAATTTTGCATTTACCAATTCATACATTGTCAATTTGGTGATTTTAGTTCATGGCTCTAGCATTTTTTATGCAGATAAAAAAAGTAAAATTTAAAATAAACTGCATGTAGAAAGTACAAATTAAACAGAGTTCGGCAAATATATTAACAATTAATGAATATTCTTAATATTTTACGCGGAAATAACTGAAATATTTATATTGAAATTTGGCCACATGATTATTCTGTTATAAATAGGTTAAGTTTAAATAGAATGAACAAAGAGTTTCGTACTTATAATTTCTTTAGAGAGTAATCATATATCTATTTATCATTTTATTATTTTATGTGAATAAAGAATACAAAACTTTTGCGAGTAGCACAGAACTCCCCATATAATATTTAATGAAAAAATGATAGTGAATATTTTGCTCATAGAAGGATTTTGTATATATTATAACTATGGCTAAAATAAAATCCTAATACTATATACTTTGAATTTTCACCCAGTATTAAATTCAGAAAAGCAGCTTCAAATGGATGCAAAGTTACATAAGAATTTTAATCTGAGTTTACATAAGAAAATACTCTGCATTTTCTTGTGAGAATTCCATTGCAATGTTAGTTAGCAGTTTCAACCTACGTTAAACCACTCATTCGTCATTGTAAAAATGGACATCCTACAGGAACACTGTTCACTTCAAGAAAGAAGATACGTGATACTTTCCAATCATTATTATCTTTCAGGCATAATCTCAAGGTTAACAAATAATATGTATTGAATTAGTTTTTAATTTCTTTTTTCATTAAAACAATGCATTTTTGAACAATTATTTCGTGCATATTTCTTTATTTAAATTTTCCAAATTACTTTTTCAGCAGTTGTTTCTCTTTTTTTTCCATAATAAAACAGCAACGCGAAATGCATTAAAAAATGAAGAAGAATGCTGATTTTCATAACTGCTTAGATAAATAAAATCACGAAAATTTCATACTTCTATCAAATTTTACTTAACTTTTATGTAATATCTCTTTTCATAGCTGTGTTTTAAGTGAAATCGCTAGGTTTATGCTTGAATTTATCTCGCTTTTAGCTAGAGAAGAATCCTTTTATAAATAATTAGTAAATATCTTTGGAAAATAGAAAATACTATTAATTCATTAAATCGATTTTTTTCTCAAAAGATAGATGCATATTTTCTACTCAACCATTCGTGTACCCTAAAGCTATCATGCTCTTGTTAAAGCATAACTCTATATAATAAAAAATTAATTCATATATATATTTATTCTTGAATATGTACAACAATACTATGTTTGCTTTTAAATTAATTTGTATATAAAATTAATATATATATATATATATATATATATATATATATATATATATATACAGAGAGAGATAAAAGGAGAGAGAGAAGGAGAATGTGTATGAAATTTATTAGCGAATGAGAGATATGTGATTGTGTTACCCTGAGTATTGCCTTATTATGATAGAGTCGGTAATGTGGCTGCGTGCTTAAATGCCTGGGACTCTGACAAACAAAAATAGGAATTTTATAAAAAAATACGCAGCTTGAGCATAGAGATTTTAGCTGGACACTCTTCCCTTTTTATACCGTTTTCAAATATTTTGAACAATTTATCATAGAAAGGAACTTGTGTTAAAATTGTGTTACAAATTCCAAAAAGTATAAAATTATAAAAGTAAGTTACTGCGTTTGACTAAGCATTAAAATTAAAACTAATTTTATTTAATATATTCCTGACAACTGTAATAATTCCAGATTGTAGGCAATGTAAATTGACAAGCATTTAATGTTGATGTAAAGTAATGATCTTCACAAAAATAAATTCGTTAACTGTATGTTGTAGCCAGTATGGTTGTTGAGCGTATTTAAATTGCTTCTCCATTTAATTCTTCATTGTAAAATATTGTAAAAGATATGTAAATTATTGTATTTTCATTTTTAAGTATAAAGCACGATATTTCATTTTTAAGTCTAAAGCAAAATCACTATGCATTCAAATCCAACAATATTTACAAAACACAAACATACTTTGTTTACTTTTAGATTCGGATTATTTTCGGAAACGTTGATGTTGCTTCAAAGACTCTACAATTATGATATTATGATAGACAAGGTGTAAAAGTAATATTGTAGGCATAGGAACCTTTTTCTCCACTAAATTGATTTTCTGAAATATTTTTTCTAATGCTAATATGTACATTATGATGTTACATGAACAGTTCTTATGACCTCAACTTTATATATTATAATTTTGTTATGAAATGATGACATATCTTTTTGTGATTATATTTTTATTTCTAGAATGGTAAAGAAAAAGCTTTTGCAAATAGCTGCACCCCATATAACATATACTGAATTTACGATTACATAATTCATTGAAGAATTTCATCAAATGGATTTCTATCTGAATATTACAACTATATTTAACATAAAATGTTCCAATATATTTATTTCTATTTTTCTTCAGAGAATATAATAAACTAGTTTTAATGAATTGAAGGTATATAAAATTTTATAAATCATTTACATTAATTATAATTGATGATATCTAAAACAATATTTATGCGAATATACTCATATAGCATAATTTTATTTCATATACATTTCGCAATAGTCCATTTATTTCAGATGTAATACTTTTATATAACAGCAAAAAATCATTTAATTTTCAATATATTTATTTTCCCTATTCATTAGTTATTTATTTTGTTATTTTAGCTCATACTAGATAAAATGTTTGCTCAGGGACCAAATTAACTAAATTTGAAGATATTGTGTCAAGTTTTTAAATAGATGATTCTTAGAAATGTATATCAAATAAGGAAAATTACTGTAGATACTTTGTTAAAAATAAAGAAAACATCTTTATAGGCGAAAGAGGATGAAATCATTTTTATTAGAAAATGGTATTATATATATGTGATGAAAATAGTACTTCGAATTAAAATGCACTAATTTTCATATTTTACATAGTTTCAAATAAAAGCTTCAATGGAATTTTATGACATGAATGAAGAAAGTATAATATGAAGGTCAATTAATATATCTCTATCTAAAAAATGCCTTTAGTTAAGATAAAAAAAAACCATAAAAAGTAAATTACAAAGTGTGAATTCTTAAAAACTCTCATTAGATTTTAAATTTTCTTATTAATTTATTACCAGTAGTCTAACAGTATTTTACCTTAAAATAAATGTTTAATTGAGGCATATATGAACTTCGTTCATAGCTATAATTAACAACTTAAATTACCTTGACTTTAAATATATGAAAGAATGCAACTGCAAACAGGTTTGAGTGGTGAGTAACTTTCTCAATTCAAATTCGTCATCGAATTCTTCTGTTGCTTGTTGTCCTATTCTTTATATATATAAAGGACGGCTATTATGTTCCCTTTGTTACTTTTACGGTACTAAAAACACTTAGAAAAGGATAAAACATACCTCTGAGATTGTATCAAAGCACTCATCATTTTTCAGCTAGACTTAAAACGTGTTTCATATGAAAGTATGGCTATATAGAGAGAAATGCTCATATTTTGAAAGTATGATACCTGATATATATGTAAAAAAAAGAAATGGGAATAATAATAATTTATTCTTATTGAGAGTTTTAGATCTAAATTACTTATTTTTTTACTATTTAATTTCGAAATGCCTAGAATGCAGAAAAGAAAATTAATACGAACTTTATTCATTAGCTTTTATTATAACGCAGATCGGAAATACATTTTAGTATTCAGGTATTAAATATTCATGGTTTTTACTCAGGAGTATAAAGAACAGGAAACCGGAGTAAAGCAGATATAGAATCAATACCAATAACCATCCCCTAGATCTTGTAACCCAATATTCGTTACCTAAAAGGTCAACATGTGTTTAAGCACTTATATCGCCTATGGATCTATGAAAACCCTGCTTGTCGACTATGGTACTCTATAAATATTATGAATCGTAGCCATCGTTATCACTGTAATTCATTATATTGACTTCATTCAGAGTCTGCTAAATATTGCCCTGTAAAACACCTTCTGTGGGAAGGATTTTGATCTTTCATTTAATTTTTGTGTCCCTTTTTGATGTTTATGTCTTTCATTCTTCAATGTTGTATTTGTTTGTTTTTCCTGCCACTAGTAATAAAAAGCAATAGCACGAACTAAACTCAGAAAAGAATGGCATAGTAAGTAAGTATTTATAAAGCGAGACCAAAGAAACTTTACGCACTTAATTAAGTTTCAGAAAAAAATAAAGCGATGTACCGGAGAATGATGACAGTATCAAAAATATTATGTGAGATACATAATATTTCTTTCTGGAAATATTGACAGGAAGCTGATATATACCATGAAGCCCGTTTACAGAGTCACTTTCTTATCAATGTCAAGAAAGGGATTTTGGAAAAGAGAATAAATTAAACATTTCTGTCACTTTCTGCAATCATTTGTACAAATTTTCATCATAATTAATTTCAACAATTTTTGGATGTCTTGGATGAAAGAGTTTTAGCATTCTGATGAAAAAACAATTAATATCGAAACAATATCTGCAATAATAGGGTAGAATTTACAATAAAAAATGCCAATAATCCATTCAATATGTAAATGGATTGAAAATATTAAAAATTTCCAATTTTATGATGCATTCAAATAAAACATCAATTTGATTATTCCCTTGGTGTAAAATATATATTACATAATCACTTCACTGCGATAATAAATAAAACATTTTCGTCACTTTTTAAAAAACACATTTTTCTTGCATTCAAATAAGGATTTGTTACATTAAAAATTATTTTCTTAATTATAAATCATAATTATTATTTTTTCTTTCGATGGACTTATATCCGCAATATATCAATAAAAAATTAAAAACGCATGCAAAATATTGGCACTTTTATTCTTTTAAACATTTTATAAGTCACTTTATTCTTCATCAGTTTTCTTCACCTTAAAGACATTCTCTTTGAATAAACTGCTTGAAAATAAAACAATTAATATCATAAATTTAAACTTTTTAAGAAATTTACGTAAAGAAAGCAAGAAGCTTTGATTGACATTTTAGATATATTTATATAGACTAACCGAATCAAATTGATTTGTACATCACGTAACCCTGATTCCTAATAACCTAACCTAAATTTGATGCATGGAGCTCAGGTTCGAATCCTGGTTCGAGCATAGATGCTCTTTTCTTTTGCACGTGTTTCTTTCATGGCAAAGATGGCATATTTACTAAGTAAGAATCACTGAAATAAAATTTGCAATCACCATCACTTCCGGTAGTCCTGAATCTGTCTAAATTCTAAATGATATTCTTTTTATATTGAAATGCAATTTATTACGGATTACTAAAAAAGGATTTTTAAATTAAAGTCAATAAAATATTCACATTTTTAAAATATATATCGTAATAGTTAAAAATATAATAATTAAAAATATTTCGAAACTTCTATAATTCTTCCTATTGTTGCTCTGTTTTATATTTCAGCTGTACCATAATTTACGTATTCATTTAAATGAAAACCCCACATCTAATATCTTATTAGTAATATAAAATCTCATATAATTTCTTTTATAATATTCAAAATAAAAATTTCTCATGTTTAAATAATGTTTCATAACCACAACACATTAACTCTTAAAATTCTTTTAATTTTCAAATGTGGGTAATAAGCATTTGTACAGTATACGAGAATGAGTGGTCTGCAGCTCTCTTCAGTGTGTTGTCTGTTTCCATACGGTAGGCCGTAAACGTTTGATGACCGATTTATACTTGAAGTCGGCAATGGCTTAACAGTTTATTTCGGACAATCAAAGACAATTCAAAAACCAAATATAAGTAGCTGCCTCACAAGATTATAACAGAACACTCTTCCGGAATTTATATATTTTTCCCAATGATTAACCAAATGATAAAAAATTATTTACCTTGAACAAAATGTCAACAATTCAAAGAAAAAAAAAGATTTTTCATGATTCCATATTAAAATCAAAATTAACTATAGGTGACTGAAAAATGATTCTATACTGTGTATTTAATACATGTATTATCTTTAATTTCAACAGATTCTATATAATACATCAATAAGAAATTTAAATTTCAAATTTCCAGGAAACACTTCATTCTCTGTCAATATTATTTACCACAATGATATTATCCTTCAGTAAATTGGTATATATGAAAAAAATTTTAACTAACTTTGAATATTTTATGAAATTTATAAAAAAAAAACGATAAATTTTGATTGGTTCAAATTCTAATAAATTAAACTCAGTGAATCCCACTAATTTGAACATCACAATAATATGAGGATTTACTCTTAAGTTACTAACATTTTTCTCATTTTTAATCATTTTTTTAGAATTATGTAAATGTATTTATAAAAATCAAAACTGGTACTTTTCCATTTACATTCCACATTTTAAAGTATTGAGATTTCAAATACATAGATTGGATTGCTGAATATAATTTAATTAAATAATTTTCAGTTCTTTTTCCATATTTGTTTTCAGTGTTGTTCAATATTATGTTATAGTTTTACAATAGTTTACGCATATCAGTTATACATAAAAAAAGGTTAATAACTTATTAATTATAAAAAAATTTGTCTAATATGTTTCTCATGCCTTTCAAAACATTATTACGTTTTCTGTATCTTCAATTATCCATAAGTGCTTACTATTTAAAATGTTGTACGCTTTATAATAAAATCATTGACTAAATATAATTGCTACTTTCTTATCAAATCTTTGAATATTTAAAACATCTTGAGTATATTATATGTTGCTTAAATAATTTTATAACATGCATTTAATCTTTAAGTTCCTTTAATAAGCAAGTAAATGTAGGAAGCATATGTAATATTAACAAGAAAGAGTTCTCTGCAGCTCTCAAAACTGATTAATATTTTTCTTCATCTTCCTCCATATTTGGAGGAAATCCAAAAAATTACTCTTTTGTGATTTTCATTATATTAAAAGTTTGCTTTTTAATAAACGAAAATTTTTATTAAATTTTAAACATAATTTTTTCGAAATTGTCCACTGTATTAAGACTTCCTTTCGCACGTGATAAATATTTTTCCACCATTATTAGATTCAGGCTTGCAATTTTAGTTATATGTTGTGTTGTTACGATGAGCAAAAAAAAGGAAGTATAGTTTTAAAATGAACTACTCAAAATATTGTCAGATTTTCACATTCAAAGTACATTATTAGTTCATATTTGCATATAAACTTAGCAAATGTATATCATTCAAAACTTGATACAGAGTTAAAATTTTTAATAAATTTTTTAAATAAATTGAAAATTATTTAATGTTAAATGTGCAACTATTAAATTAATTAAAGAAGGACAGAAATTGATACATTCAACCGAGTGACGTAAACTTAAGTGGATTTAGATTAAGATGTTTTCAGGGGGAATCCTTAAGCATTAATATGTTTTCAGGAGAAATATATTGTTACAAATAACGCTTTATAAACATATCAAAAAACAAACCATAAAATTCAGTTTGTAATGATATTTGAAAGCACACTTGTACATTTGATGACGCCTTCTAAGAAGATGATTGCCAATATAAAGTTGCATGAGGATATTACATTTCTTTGACGAAGTGTTAATTCGTTTTAAAAAAATTAATTTGAAAGTACAATGAATAATTTGTCGTCATCTGATGCCTGTGTATTAATATTTTTTGAGGCAATCATCTAGATAAGGAATAAAGTAAAATGAATACATTGAACAAATGTGACTCAATAAAACGAGCAGAGCTCTCTGTCCGATTGCATAAATTAAATTTTTTTAAATAATGATATTAATCTAAACATTCTTTTAACCGTATTTTCCCACAAAATTGGTATTACATATATTTCATCTTGAGAATTACTGAAAGAAATGAAAATTGCATACGATTACTACTGTATTTATTACACACAATAAAAAATAAAGTAAATTTGCGTATGCAGAAATATTTTTGTAGATTAATTTCAAAATTTATTAATCAAAATATATTATTAGAATTAGAAACATTTAAAAATCTTCTCTCTTTCTTTCTATTTAATAAAATCGTTTATTTTGTTTCGCTTGCGTAAGAAATTTAAAAAAAGGAAAAAATTTACTGATTAAAATCTTCAGCGTTTTGTCACTAAATATTTGTTTGATATTCCATGGTGACTGTTTCATAAACTTAAAAAAAAAACCCTTTTATTGGAAAAAAATGTATAGATTAAATATTTTCTTCATTTCTGCTTTCAAATTTTTTTCCAAATAAATTGTCAAAAAATGTTAAAAAAATTTTCTATGTGCAAAAATTTTCATATCAGTTAAAAGTGGAAATAGAACCCAAGAACTGTTGATGGAAAGTCCAATGTAGGAAAAAAAACTTTCTAGGCTATAAAAGGTTTGTACATTTTATGCAGAAATTTTCTATGAGCAAAACTTTTCACATAGAAAATTTCTGCATAATGTGTACAAACATTTAACCTGAATTTTTTTTTCCGACATTAGAATTTCCATCAACAGTTCTTGGGTTGCATTTGCAATTTAAACTGAATGGTGCTTATAGTATTTCTCTGGCCAGAAATACAACAGCTACGTAACAACCAGATAAAATGCCTATAATTTCAGTGAAAAATGTCTTTGATTCATAAAACAAACAGCACATTCAAATTTTTCTGAATTACTATCTTTACAACTCATTTTGCATACAAGATCAATTTTTTGCTCTAAATGGTTCAAGTCAAAAATTACATAATTATGTCACCAAAATCAAAAAATAGTTGCCTTTCAGAAAAATTTGTTATTTTATGATGACTATCAGGTACATTATTGTTAGAACAGAAAATGATTTAACTAATTATTTATTATTTTCACTGTTTTCCATAGAATAATTCATAATACAGTATGAGTATTAAAATAAAATCACATATTTCAGGAAAACGTATTATTCTCCATCAATTTTTTTTATCACAATGCTATTGTCCTGGAATGAGTTGTCAAGAAAAAAATAAATATAAAATTTTTTTTATAAATTTCAATATTTTATGAAATTTATATTAAAAAAACAATATGTTTTAATTGACATTTGTAAAAGATTCTGATAAATAAAACTCATCCAATCAAATTATTTTATTTGTCTAATGTCCTGATCTTCAACTATTAATTTACTTACATTTTTCACAAATAATATCTTTAATCATTTTATTTTTAGAATTATTTAGATGAAATTAAAAGTAAAACATGTATAGAAAACACATTTAGTATAATATGATATTTTATTAAATACTTATTTAATTGTTTATACTACACATTAAAAAATATCACTTCAATTGTATGAAAAATATCTAAGATCTTGTTATTTAAAATGCTGAAAAAATATTTTGTTATGCCCTTCATCACATTTTTATGTTTACTCTACTCGTAAGATGCCATTAATTCTCACCCGCCTTATAAATGATTACTAACATGCTGTAAGCTTTAAAATAAAATCACAGTGACTAAAATAAAACTGTAATATTTTATCAAGTGACTGAATATATTTTAATGATTTTTATAACTACCATTAATATTTTAAATTCTTTTAATTTTCTAACATATGTAAGAAGCGTATACAGAGCTTACGGGAATGAGTGTTCAGCAGCTCTCTCCAGCGTGTTGCCCGATTTTACACGGAAGTCGGTAATTGCTTCAAGACCGGTTCATCAAAGAAGTCGGCAATGGGTGTTATGCTTAAAGGCTAGAAGCCAGTTACCATACAATCAGAAAGCAAAATCAAAAAATAAGCAACTGCGTAGGACGATTGTAGCTGAACACTCTTCCCATTTTTGAATTTTTACATAATTTCATGCAATTTTCATACATTATATGGATATATTTATTTCTTCCAGATTTTTGAAATCTTGGATTATTAATTTTAAGATTAGACAAAGGCCAATGCGAAATCTCTTTTATCCTCTAGATTGATTTTTTGGAAAGAAAATTTTCTAGTCAATGTACTTTTTCAAATGTATACGATTCAAATTTCGTAATTATATCATTTACAACAAAATACAATAATTTCTACCAACAATAATGTGGGAAATCCAAAGGAAAATATTTTAAAATTAAGATTTCGTGATGAAACAGATTAAAAAAATTCAATCGTTGTGTAATCATTACATTTTATATTCATCTATATTTACTGAAAGATTTATTATAATAGAATTTTTAAGAGGTCTGATGTACTGAAAGTAAAAATAAAATATTACTATTGATCTTAAATTATCTAACCATAAAATGATATTTTCAGAATTTTTTAAAACTTATTATAAGCTAATTTTGCACGTGGACATCTTTTATTGCTATCCGTGAACAAGTCTATTTATTATACGTAGAAAAAAATGATTCTTAATTCACACATCTAAAATATTCTTCTCACTTCTAACCATTATTCAGTAACCAATGAAAATGATTTAAAAAAAGAAAAGTTACAAATGTTCTGATATCTTTTTTTTCAGTTGCTAGTGAGCTAGTTTTAACTTATAATACTTTATAAATAATAATTTATAATAATTAAAGCTAAAATTAAAATTATTTGATTCTCTTTAAGAGAATATATATATATATATATATATGAATATATATATATATATATATATATATATATATATATATATATATATATATATATATATATATATATCACTGAATCTTCTTTTACGATAAATCTATTTTTCCATAATTTTTAAATGCATTTAATGCATTTTAGGAAACGATTTGTAGCTTTAACCAATCTCAAGGAAGAAAAAATCATCTCTAATTATTTGAAATTATCAAACAATGGATAGTAGGTGTATTACTTAAAAAGCGATTATCAGCTTTTTAAGAATTTTGTTCACTATTAAAACCAAAGCAATAATTTAATATAGAAGTGTATGTATTCCAAAAACATTTTGTTTATGATAGGAAGTAAGATTGTAAAGTGATATACACATAAATATAACAAATAAAGTTAATTTTAAATAACAGATCCCAGATCTCTAAGATAATGAAAACATATTGTTTCCAATATTGTACTCAAATTCTTTTGTCATTCCCCGTCAGTTGCACATACATTTTGTTCTCGAAAATAAAACTTTTCGACCGATTCATCATAACATCATCGTAACTTGAAACATGGTGAAACACTAAGTAAGAGTTCATAGAGTAAAACCACACTAAAACAAGCGAAAGAAATAATTTATCAGGATATTGAAGAACAATTTCTATCAAAAGGCTATGCGAGATGTATAAACTAAATACTTATTTTTGTAAGTACAGAGAGAGAGAGAGAGAGAGAGAGAGAGTGAGTGACAAAAATCTGATGTATTTTAATATTGCAAAATCTGCTTACTAAGATTTTTCTTATCAGTTTAATGGAAGTTTTTATTTAACAAATAAAAATAAATTAAATGTTTTGGTTGATTTCTGCGGTCAAGTGCTTAAAACGTTCAGAATAATAAATTTCAGTTACTTATCAACGGCTTAGCACAAAATTGTTAGCATTCTGATAGAAAACCAAATTAAATTGGAAAATCTTTAATGAAAAATACCGAGAGAAACAATTAGGCACATTAAAAATTTTCTAAATTTATAAATTTACAATGCATTTCCAATATGAAATCAAATTTGGTTGAAATAACAAATTATTTAATTACAACTCTAGATTAATAAACAATAGTATTTAAAAAAAACAATATTACTTTTTATGACTTTTAGATACGTGTGTTAGTTTTAATAAAAATTGATTTTGATAATTAAAAATAATAATTATTATTTTTTATTTTCAATATATTTATATCCTCAATACATGAATGTAATGCATTATACTCCATTCATTTTTTTTCATCTCCAGGGCATTCTCATTGACTATATATATATATATATATATATATATATATATATATATATATATATATATATATATATATATATATATATATACGAAAAAAATCGAATTATTATAATTTAAATTATAATTAATTAGAAAAATTATTTGTATAAAAATAAATTGAACACATTCACTATGAATTCCCATAAAATTGGCTAATAAAATGTCTTTTATGGCATTTTCATTTGTATTATATCCACTAATATCCATTAATAATTAATGAGAAAATTTGTACCCTGTAGAATAAATCCTTCACTAAAATTTTATTTTAGTGAAGTTTATATTAAATATACTAATACATGGTTAATATTTTATCAATAGACTGAAAACATTAAAAATATATCATGTATATAACAATTTATTCATCTATAAAAATTTTCATAACTACCATTAACTTATTAAATTCCTTTAATTTTCAAATACAGATATGAAGTGTCTGTAATGTCAGCGGGAATGAGTGTTCTGTCGCTCCCTTCTGCGAGTTGCCCGATTCCTGTGGGAAGTCGGTAATTGTTCGAAGTCCGATTCATCAATGAAATCGGCCATTGGTGTTATGCTTTAGAGCTGGCGGACCATGAATTAAAAAACAAGGATAGAAAGACCAAAAATATGCAACAGGCAAGGAGATTGTAACAGAATACTCTTCCCTTTTTTGTGGAGTAGTGTACTTTTTAGATAATTATGGTTAGAGAAGCACAACGATAAAAATATTTTACGTTTTCTATATAAATCGCAAGAAAATTGAAGGAAAATGATTTACCTTGATTATATGTGAGAAGTCCACAATTCGAAATATAAACATACTTTATCACTCAGGTGTGACTACTGTTAAACTTTCAGGATTTCAATATTAGTACCTTTCTGAATACAAATCACCACTGATTCCCCTACATTGTACCAATGGTGTTTCCATGTATAGCATTTTAATCTAATCCCAAAGAGTAAACACATTACATGGTTTACATTTGTTCATTTAATCTTTTACTGAACCCGATGAGAACTATTATTATTTGATGTTATCCTATTTGATGCATTTGATTCTATATACTTTTATTCCCTCTACTGATGCATTGGATCGAGAATTCTTTCATTCTTTTACTTGAGAGAGGAATATAGTTTCGAGAATGAATTTCTAGTGACTAAAATTCCAATTTCCCACATGTTCAAAATCTATATATCAAGTTATTCAATTTTTGCTATAGTTAATTGCGTACAAATATAATTCTTGTAAACTTCCTTCTATTCATACACTTGCTACATAGAGCTACTTTCAAATTCGATATTTTTATATTGCTGATTCAATACGTTTGACACTTTTTTCCTATTTCTAAATAGAATAGAAAATTTTCTGAAATTAATATTGTTTGCAAATTATTTTCATTAGCTGATATTTTATTTTCGTAATTATTTGCGGCAAAATTATTATTGGCAGGATTATAATTTGATAAGATATGGAAAATAAAAATCTCTCCATAAGCAAATATTATGCTAATAATATTTAAGCCAATATTTCCTAAGTAATATCTCAAGTTACTCTTCAAAATTTTAAGATAGGTTCTCGTAATCTTCAAGGCTATGTTACGATTTTCCGAATAGAAGTTTTAATAATAAGTCTCGAAAATAGTTGAAATATATAGAAAGATAGATTTATTCTGCAAGTGTATATATTGTTTTATTCTTTTTGGACATTTATCTTTTGTTTTAAGTGCACCGAATTTTTTAGGTATGTATTCCTTGCAGGAAAAGATTATACATTATAGTCTATAAAACATTTTTAGAAACGAATATAATAGTAGATTTTATGTGATCTTCAAAATATTTATATATTAATTGCATATCCTAATTTATATACATTAATAATCCTAAGCTATTTTAACTGCATATCCTAATCTATCATGAGAGTTACATAATGTAATGTGTCCTAATCCTAGTTATTCACTTATATTCATTATTACAGTGAACATAAAATTTATTTAAGAGACATTGCCATTTTTAGTGATTACTTTACTTAAGAACTCCTATCTTATTTCATAATTCTTTTAATATTATTTAAGAACTCTTTTAATATCACTTAAGAAATATTCTGAGAGATGGCAAATATAAAACTTCAAAAATTTTAAAAATCTATTAGTACATTGGTCAATCTCATATTATTAATTTACATATTATTTACAGATTTACATTATTAAAAATTACGTTGAATTTCGAGTAGATAGTTTTTTATGCACATTTTTGTATTTTTATATATACACACATATGGTAGTTAAAATTTTAAAGTGCGTATTATATTAAATCACTTTTTTTAGTTATATGAAATCTTATGAACATATGATTTACATAATATATCGTGATGAAATATTTAAGGATTTTGTCAGACATATAAATCATACAGCGAACTATACAGCTGGCTTTTTAAAACATTTACTGCGCTGTATTTATAAAAATCATATATATCGATTATTGTTTAAAAAATTATTTAAATTCAACATTCTATTTTATTTAATCTTAACACGACACTTTCGAAATTCTCTGCACCAATCACCAGCCAATTTGACAGGTTAACATATTTCCTTCCTATACTAGAAGAACCCTAATTTTGTTGTAAATGCGATCATTTCAATTGAAGCTCAGTGTCCGGCTTATGTCATATAAGAACATCCACTGTCATTACTCAAATCAGTGAGATTCCCAGGTCATAGCTATTTTGTTATAATTTAAATAATCTGTGTTAATCTATATTATTCAATACTTCTTATAATTTTTGACACTTAGAATAAATTCATAACAGAATATTTCACAGAATTAATAACTAATTTTAGACTTGATGGCAGCTTTATTTTTTAAATAACAATGCGAATACAATGAAAAATAATGTTATGATTATAGTATTATATAGCTTTAATAACTAATATCCAATAAACTTTAAACGAAAGTAATGAATTTTTACCAAATCGTATTTTTCATGCAAAAAAATCAATTTTCATCCCCTTGAAATCATAAACTATTAAAGTTAAAAGGCTAGGTATATTATTATAGCAAAGTAAAAAAAAATAAATAAATAAAACTTAATTTTAAAAATTTCAGCCTAAATATGGACATAAATATGTTATACGATTTAAAACTAGATAGATAAATAATTGTTTGTAAGTCAATAGATTTGATTCCGATTCGCTTCTGAGATCAGAAATTTGATGCTGCCTTAAAAACTTGGAAAGCAGAAGTAGCAAAAATGAATCTTGAAAAAAAATACGAAAGAGAGCAATGAGTTTGCAGCTAAACACTTTTCAATTTTTATACCGTTTTCAAATGTCTTAACTAAATTATTATAGATAATAAGTCAAATGATACAAATGTGTTAAAATTTATAAAGCACAAAATTATAAGACAATTTTTCTACTTGACAGAACATTAATATCAAAACATATTTTCATTTATATCTTTCTGACAATCTTCATAAATCCAGGTTGTAGGGAATGTAAGAAATAAACATTTAATCTGTTTTCGTGACCGCAGCTAAATACTGACTTAGGAAAGATTAAAAATGGCCCTAGCGCATATAGAAATTTTATTTTCCTTCCTCAAATTGAGGAAACATAAGCCAATCCACTGTGTACTTTGTAACTGACACACATCTTGATCACTACCAACGCCAAACTTAGTTTCAATGATTAATATTATAAATGCGGAATTTTAATACATTTGATGAATCCTGATTCAAGTCTTTAATTTTACATGTGTGTTAAATATACATCCTTTATATATATATATTTTTTATTATATTTTGCAAACTTACTCATTTAATCAAAAATATTAAGATGTGAATGCTAAAATGAGGATATAAGATTCAAATAAAACTAATCTAAATGATTATACACTTCATGCTTTAACGTTATGTTATACATAAAAAGCTCATATTTCCACAATCCTCCCCGAGGATATAAATGCCGAAAAATTTACCTCATTAACACTTTCCTTAAGATATTTTAATAAATGATAACATAAAATAAAATATAAAATTATTAAAATGCTGAAAATTTGAAACAAATCTACAAAATCCGTTCGCTAAACTTTATTGTAAATATTAAATCAAGATGAATTAATTTTAACTATAATTATTTAATTCTACTTACATTTATGACTGTGCCAGATAAAGCTACAATCATTATAATCATCTCAAAGAATTGAGCTTCTTCTCGGTTTGTATGTATACAACAGACAAGAAAATAAAAGGTTCTATTCGAAATATCCATGATAAATAAGACTATATAACCATAATAGCCAAAGTATGAATATAATATTGTAAGGATAGAAAATGCTTTTTTTCCTCTAAATTGATTTTTTTTAAATAAATTTATCTAACCTTTATATGCATGGTATGATGTAACACGAACAGTTTTCATAAACTTTATTAATTATAATTTATTTATCTATGAGCAAAACTTTTCACATAGAAAATTTCTGCATAATGTGTACAAACATTTAACCTGAAATTTTTTTCCTACGTTAGACTTTCCATCAACAGTTCTTGGGTTGCATTTCAATTTAAACTGAATGGTGCTTATAGTATTTCTCTGGCCAGAAATACAACAGCTACGTAACAACCAAATAAAATGCCAATAATTTCAGTGAAAAATGTCTTTGATTCATGAAACAATCAGCACATTCAAAATTTTCTGAATTACTAATTTTACGACTCATTTTGCATACAAGATCAATTTTTTGCTCTAAATGGTTCAAGTCAAAAATTACATAATTAGGTCACCAAAATCAAAAAAATAGTTGCCTTTCAGAAAATTTGTTATTTTATGATGACTATTAGGTACATTATTGTTAGAACAGAAAATGATTTAACTAATTATTTATTATTTTCACTGTTTTCCATAGAATAATTCATAATACAGTATAAGTATTAAAATAAAATCACAAATTTAAGGAAAACGTATTATTCTCCATCAATTTTCTTTATCACAATGCTATTGTCCTGGAATGAGTTGTCAAGAAAAAATAAATATAAAAATTTTATCATAAATTTCAATATTTTATGAAATTTATATTAAAAAAGCAATATGTTTTGATTGACATTTGTAAAAGATTCTGATAAATGAAACTCATCCAATCAAATTATTTTGTATGTCTAAAGTCCTGATCTTCAACTATTAATTTACTTACATTTTTCACAAAAAATATCGTTAATCATTTTATTTTTAGAATTATTTAGATGAAATTAAAAGTAAAACATGTATAGAAAACACATTCAGTATGATATGATATTTTATTAAATACTTATTTAATTGTTTTTACTACACATTAAAAAAATATCACTTGTATGAAAAATATCTAAGATCTTGTTATTTAAAATGCTGAAAAAATATTTTGTTATGCCCTTCGTCACATTTTTATGTTTACTCTATTCGTAAGATGCCATAAAGCTCACCCGCCTTATAAATGATTACTAACATGCTGTAAGCTTTAAAATAAAATCACATTGACTAAAATAAAACTGTAATATTTTATCAAGTGACTGAATATATTCTAATGATTTTTATAACTACCATTAACATTTTAAATTCTTTTAATTTTCTAACATATGTAAGAAGCGTATACAGAGCATACGGGAATGAGTGTTCAGCAGCTCTCTCCAGCGTGTTGCCCGATTTTACACCGGAGTCGGTAATTGCTTCATGACCGATTCATGAAAGAAGTCGGCAATGGGTGTTATGCGTAAAGGCTAGAAGCCAGTTACCATACAATCAGAAAGCAAAATCAAAAAATAAGCAACTGCGTAGGACGATTGTAGCTGAACACTTTTCCCATTTTTGAATTTTTACATAATTTTATGCAATTTTCATACATCATATGGATATATTTATTTCTTCCAGATTTTTGAAAGCTTAGATAATTACTTTTAAGATTAGACAAAGGCCATTGCATAATCATTTTTATCCTCTAGATTGATTTTCTGGAAAGAAAGTTTTCTAGTCAATGTACTTTTTCAAATATATATGATTCAAATTTATTAATTATATCTTTTACAACATAATAAAATAATTTCTAACTACAATAATGTGGGAAATCCTAAGGAAAATATTTTAAAATTAAGTATTCGTGACGAAACTTACAGATTAAAAAAATTCAATCGTTGTGTAATTATTACATTTTATATTCATCTATATTTACTGAAAGATTTATTATAATAGAATTTTTAAGAGGTCTGATGTACTGAAAGTTAAAATAAAAAATTACATTTGATTTCAAATTTTCTAACTATAAAATGATATTTTAAGAATTTTTTAAAACTTATCATAAGCTAATTTTGCACGTGGACATCTTTTATTGCTGTCCGTGAACAAGTCTAGTTATTATACGTAGAAAAAAATGATTCTTAATTCACTCATCTAAAATATTCTTCTCACTTCTAACCATTATTCAGTAACCAATGAAAATGATTTAAAAAAAGAAAAGTTACAAATGCTTTGATATTTTTGTTTTTCAGTTGTTAGTGAGCTAGTTTTAACTTATAATACTTTATAAATAATAATGTATAATAATTAAAGCTAAAATTAAAATTATATGATTTTCTTTAAGACAATATATATATATATATATATATATATATCACTGAATCTTTTACGATAAATCTATTTTTCCGCAATTTTTAAATGCATTTAATGCATTTTAGGAAACGATTTGTAGCTTTAACCAATCTATAGGAAGAAAAAATCATCTTTAATTATTTGAAATTATCAAACAATGGTTAGTAGGTGTATCACTTAAAAAGCGATTATCAGCTTTTTAAAAATTTTGTTCACTATTAAAACCAAAGCAATAATTTAATATAGAAGTGTATGTATTCCAAAAACATTTTGTTTATGATAAGAAGTAAGATTGTAAAGTGATATACACATAAATATAACAAATAAAGTTAATTTTAAATTACAGATCCCAGATCTCTAACATCATGAAAACATAATGTTTTCAATATTGTACTCAAATTCTTTTGTCATTCACCGTCAGTTGCACATACATTTTGTTCACGAAAATAAAACTTTTCGACCGATTCATCATAACATCATCGTAACTTGAAACATGGTGAAACACTAACTAAGAGTTCATAGAGTAAAACCGCACTAAAACAAGCGAAAGAAATAATTTATCAGGATATTGAAGAACAATTTCTATCAAAAGGCTATGCGAGATGTATAAATTAAATACTTCTTTTTGTAAGTAGAGAGAGAGAGAGAGAGTGAAAAAAATCTGCTATATTTTAATATTGCAAAATCTTCTTAATAAGATTTTTCTTATCAGTTTAATGGAAGTTTTTATTTAACAAATAAAAATAAATTAAATGTTTTGGTTGATTTCTGCGGTCAAGTGCTTAAAACGTTCAGAATAATAAATTTCAGTTACTTATCAACGGCTTAGCACAAAATTGTTAGCATTCTGATAGAAAACCAAATTAAATTGGAAAATCTTTAATGAAAAATACCGAGAGAAACAATTAGGCACATTGAAAATTTTCTAAATTTATAAATTTACAATGCATTTCCAATATAAAATCAAATTAGGTTGAAATAACAAATTACTTAATTATAACTCTAGATTAATAAACAATTGTATTTAAAAAAAAAATTACTTTTTATGACTTTTAGATACGTGTGTTAATTTTAATAAAAATTGATTTTGATAATTAAAAATTATAATTATTATTTTTTATTTTCAATATATTTATATCCTCAATACATGAATGTAATGCATTATACTCCATTCATTTTTTTTTCATTTTCCAGGGCATTCTCATTGAATATATATATATATATATATATATATATATATATATATATATATATATATATATATATATATATATATATATATATATATATATATATATATATATATATATATATACGAAAAAATCGAATTATTATAATTTAAATTATAATTAATTAGAAAATTATTTGTATAAAAATAAATTGAACACATTCACTATGAATTCTATAAAATTGGCTAATAAAATGTCTTTTATGGCATTTTCATTTGTATTATATCCACTAATATCCATTAATAATTAATGAGAAAATTTGTACCCTGTAGAATAAATCCTTCACTAAAATTTTATTTTAGTGAAGTTTATATTAAATATACTAATATATGGTTAATATTTTATCAATAGACTGAAAACATTAAAAATATATCATTAAAAATTTATTCATCTATAAAAATTTTCATAACTACCATTAACTTATTAAATTCCTTTAATTTTCAAATACAGATATGAAGTGTCTGTAATGTCAGCGGGAATGAGTGTTATGTCGCTCCCTTCTGCGAGTTGCCCGATTCCTGTGGGAAGTCGGTAATTGTTCGAAGTCCGATTCATCAATGAAATCGGCCATTGGTGTTATGCTTTAGAGCTGGTGACCATGAATTAAAAAACAAGGATAGAAAGACCAAAAATATGCAACAGGCAAGGAGATTGTAACAGAATACTCTTCCCTTTTTTGTGGAGTAGTGTACTTTTTAGATAATTATGGTTAGAGAAGCACAACGATAAAAATATTTGACGTTTTCTATATAAATCGCAAGAAAATTGAAGGAAAATGATTTACCTTGATTATATGTGAGAAGTCCGCAATTCGAAATATAAACATACTTTATCACTCAGGTGTGACTACAGTTAAACTTTCAGGATTTCAATATTAGTACCTTTCTGAATACAAATCACCACTGATTCCCCTACATTGTACCAATGGTGTTTCCATGTATAGCATTTTAATCTATCCCAAAGTGTAAACACATTACATGGTTTACATTTGTTCATTTAATCTTTTACTGAATCCGATGAGAACTATTATTATTTGATGTTATCCTATTTGATGCTTTTGATTCTATATACTTTTATTCCCTCTACTGATACATTGGATCGAGAATTCTTTCATTCTTTTACTTGAGAGAAGAATATAGTTTCGAGAATGAATTTCTATTGACTAAAATTCCAATTTCCCACATGTTCAAAATCTATATATCAAGTTATTCAATTTTTGCTATAGTTAATTGCGTACAAATATAATTCTTGTAAACTTCCTTCTATTCATACACTTGCTACATAGAGCTACTTTCAAATTCGATATTTTTATATTGCTGATTCAATACGTTTGACACTTTTTTCCTATTTCTAAATAGAATAGAAAATTTCCTGAAATTAATATTGTTTGCAAATTATTTTCATTAGCTGATATTTTATTTTCGTAATTATTTGTGGCAAAATTATTATTGGCAGGATTATAATTTGATAAGATATGGAAAATGAAAATCTCTCCATAAGCAAATATTATGCTAATAATATTTAAGCCAATATTTCCTGTGTAATATCTCAAGTTACTCTTCAAACTTTTAAGATAGGTTCTCGTAATCTTCAAAGCTATGTTACGATTTTCCGAATCAAAGTTTTAATAATAAGTCTCGAAAATAGTTTAAATATATAGAAAGATAGATTTATTCTGCAAGTGTATATATTGTTTTATTCTTTTTGGACATTTATCTTTTGTTTTAAATGCACCGAATTTTTTAGGTATGTATTCCTTGCAGGAAAAGATTATACATTATAGTCTATAAAACATTTTTAGAAACGAATATAATAGTAGATTTTATGTGATCTTCAAAATATTTATATATTAATTGCATATCCTAATTTATATACATTAATAATCCTAAGCTATTTTAACTGCATATCCTAATCTATCATGAGAGTTACATAATGTAATGTGTCCTAATCCTAGTTATTCACTTATATTCATTATTACAGTGAACATAAAATTTATTTAAGAGACATTGCCATTTTTAGTGATTACTTTACTTAAGAACTCCTATCTTATTTCATAATTCTTTTAATATTATTTAAGAACTCTTTTAATATCACTTAAGAAATATTCTGAGAGATGGCAAATATAAAACTTCAAAAATTTTAAAAATCTATTAGTACATTGGTCAATCTCATATTATTAATTTACATATTATTTAGAGATTTACATTATTAAAAATTACGTTGAATTTCGAGTAGATAGTTTATGCACATTTTTGTATTTTTATATATACACACATATGGTAGTTAAAATTTTAAAGTGCGTATTATATTAAATCACTTTTTTTAGTTATATGAAATCTTATGAACATATGATTTACATAATATATCGTGATGAAATATTTAAGGATTTTGTCAGACATATAAATCATTCAGCCAACTATACAGCTGGCTTTTTTAAAACATTTACTGCGCTGTATTTATAAAAAAAATCATATATATCGATTATTGTTTAAAAAATTATTTAAATTCAACATTCTATTTTATTTAATCTTAACACGACACTTTCTGAAATTCTCTGCACCAATCACCAGCCAATTTGACACGTTAACATATTTCCTTCCTATACTAGAAGAACTCCTAATTTTGTTGTAAAATGCGATCATTTCAATTGAAGCTCAGTGTCCGGCTTATGTCATATAAGAACATCCACTGTCATTACTCAAATCAGTGAGATTCCCAGGTCATAGCTATTTTGTTATAATTTAAATAATCTGTGTTAATCTATATTATTCAATACTTCTTATAATTTTTGACACTTAGAATAAATTCATAACAGAATATTTCACAGAATTAATAACTAATTTTAGACTTGATGGCAGCTTTATTTTTTAAATAACAATGCGAATACAATGAAAAATAATGTTATGATTATAGTATTATATAGCTTTAATAACTAATATCCAATAAACTTTAAACGAAAGTAATGAATTTTTACCAAATCGTATTTTTCTATGCAAAAATCAATTTTCATCCCTTGAAATCATAAACTATTAAAGTTAAAAGGCTAGGTATATTATTATAGCAAAGTAAAAAAAAATAAATAAATAAAACTTAATTTTAAAAATTTCAGCCTAAATATGGACATAAATATTTTATACGATTTAAAACTAGATAGATAAATAATTGTTGCTAAGTCAATAGATTTGATTCCGATTCGCTTCTGAGATCAGAAATTTGATGCTGCCTTAAAAACTTGGAAAGCAGAAGTAGCAAAAATGAATCTTGAAAAAAAATACGAAAGAGAGCAATGAGTTTGCAGCTAAACACTTTTCAATTTTTACACCGTTTTCAAATGTCTTAACTAAATTATTATAGATAATAAGTCAAATGATACAAATGTGTTAAAATTTATAAAGCACAAAATTATAAGACAATTTTTCTACTTGACAGAACATTAATATCAAAACATATTTTCATTTATATCTTTCTGACAATCTTCATAAATCCAGGTTGTAGGGAATATAAGAAATAAACATTTAATCTGTTTTCGTGACCGCAGCTAAATACTGACTTAGGAAAGATTAAAAAATGGCCCTAGCGCATATAGAAATTTTATTTTCCTTCCTCAAATTGAGGAAACATAAGCCAATCCACTGTGTACTTTGTAACTGACACACATCTTTTTTACTTCCAACGCCAAACTTAGTTTCAATGATTAATATTATAAATGCGGAATTTTAATACATTTGATGAATCCTGATTCAAGTCTTTAATTTTACATGTGTGTTAAATATACATCCTTTATATATATATATTTTTTATTATATTTTGCAAACTTACTCATTTAATCAAAAATATTAAGATGTGAATGCTAAAATGAGGATATAAGATTCAAATAAAACTAATCTAAATGATTATACACTTCATGCTTTAACGTTATGTTATACATAAAAAGCTCATATTTCCACAATCCTCCCCGAGGATATAAATGCTGAAAATTTACTCTCATTAACACTTTCCTTAAGATATTTTAATAAATGATAACATAAAATAAAAATATAAAATTATTAAAATGCTGAAAATTTGAAACAAATCTACAAAATCCGTTCGCTAAACTTTATTGTAAATATTAAATCAAGATGAATTAATTTTAACTATAATTATTTAATTCTACTTACATTTATGACTGTGCCAGATAAAGCTACAATCATTATAATCATCTCAAAGAATTGAGCTTTTTCTCGGTTTGTATGTATACAACAGACAAGAAAATAAAAGGTTCTATTCGAAATATCCATGATAAATAAGACTATATAACCATAATAGCCAAAGTATGAATATAATATTGTAAGGATAGAAAATGCTTTTTTTCCTCTAAATTGATTTTTTTTAAATAAATTTATCTAACCTTTATATGCATGGTATGATGTAACACGAACAGTTTTCATAAACTTTATTAATTATAATTTATTTATCTATGAGCAAAACTTTTCACATAGAAAATTTCT